>JAJSOF020000003.1:35528383-35930883 GCA_025594305.2 Periplaneta americana | reverse complement strand
ATAATAATAATAATATAATGATAATGATAATAAAAAGACCCTAATAATAATACCCTAAAATAATGATAATAATGATGATAATAATGATAATACCAATAATAATAATAATAATAATAATAATAATAACGATAATATATTTTTTTATCCAATGCCACCAGGTTGTCTTTTCGACATTTCTGGTCTTCTCTCCTGGCCGTGGCTTAGCTGTAACCCTCTTCTGAGGTTGGGGCGCCTGGAAGGCGGAGTTACATTACCCCAATGATGTGATAGGATGATTATGATAATGTGGTGCCATAATGATAATCTTAATATATAAAATTGAATGTGGGTATGCATGCATGTATGTATGTATATGTGTGTGTGTATGTTCTCTATACAAATCTACCCGCTTTGACCGATATGTGCCAAAGTTTGCACATTTAACCTTCATAACCAGGAGAAGAACATAGGCTACATTAAAATTGTGCAAATGGAAGTTAAATTAATTAAATATATAAAAAATAAAAATAAATAGATCAAATATTCATGTATTATATTAAAATGCAAAATCTTCTACAGTCATTTGTTTTTTATTATTGTCTGTTGTATTCAACATAGACTTTCACGAGGCCTTGGAAATTTTAACACGAAATTAAATTACATTGTTGTTACACATCATGAAGGCTAAAACTAGATAATTCATGCAATAAGTATCTTTACGCAGTCCAGTTTTGTAGATAGTGAGCAGACTGTTTTATCCAATTGAATTCTAGAATTCTTTCAAACTACAAGGATTGCTACCACATAATTTACTTAATATTGAATAGCCATAGTAGACCTACTATTGCGAAATATTGACTCACCAAAATTATGCACTAACAAGAATTTGTGTCAAAAACTCATGCGAAACGTAATATGAGTGGCAATATTAACTGGAAAAACGAAAGAAGATGATGTTTTTTATCCCACGTATTGCTATTATAACCATTCGATTTTAAGCAATTATTATAAGTTGTGGTAATATTTGTGATAATATTACAATATTATAATATTGCAATAATAATATAGAGCCTATTTTGCTGTTACTGTTAACCCGTCTCTTTAATAAGTTATGGTCACTAATGACTTTGCCGTTTATAGAAAAATATGATTTTCTGTTGTGGTAGTGTTCTACATTGCCTTCTCCAGGAGAGTGAATTCTGATGAGTATAGTCTCCGTTACTGCAAAACACCCTGAAATCCATGTATTTGATAGAATCCATCCGTTACAGATTGTAGTTTGGCCTTGAAGGAAATTAAATATATTGTGGGCAGAAAGGCTTAATAATGCATAATGCCGTGGTACGATAAAATATCCCTGTAGCATAAGATCTTAATGTTGTTAAAACTCTATTCATAGGTGAGATGGAATTATTTCGATTAGTCAGTTTCTTTGGATATTAGTGGCACTTTCTTTAATATTCGTCACTAGGGAGGAGAAAACACAAGTAAATATGGTTCGTTTTGGTTTTATATAGTTCCCTTGCCGAGGTCTCCGATAAGTCTAACATACAGTTTATTTAGAAATAGACCAAAATTTAAAACCCGGGCAACGCCGGGTAATTTAAGCTAGCATAATTATAATAAAAAGACCCTAATAATAACAATAATACCTTAAAATGATAATAATGGTGGTAAAAATAATAATAATAATAATAATAATAATAATAATAATAATAATAATAATAATAATAATACTTATTGGCTTTTAAGGAACCCGGAGGTTCATTGCCGCCTTCACATAAGCCCGCCATTGATCCCTATCCTGAGCAAGCGTGCGAAAGAATCAGTCCCATTCCGAGGCTTATTTGAAGGATTCGTAACAAGCTGGTTTTTACGGTGATGGGTTGTTAGCCCTTCGCCCAACCCCAAACTGGAGGACCACCCCTTATCGGCTGTCCACGACTGCTTATTCAATATATTCGCAGCTACCCTCCATATCTGAAGGCCGTCTCCTCTATCCGCAACCTGAGGACGCGCCATGCCGCGATGATAGGGACCCACAATACATAATAATAATAATAATAATAATAATAATAATAATAATAATAATAATAATAATAATAATAATAATAATAGTCCACACCTGTGGAGTAACGGTTAGCGCGTCTGGCCGCGAAACCAGGTGGCCCGGGTTCGATTCCCGGTCGGAACAAGTTACCTAGTTGAGGTTTTTTCCGGGGTTTTCCTCAACCCAATATGAGCAAATGCTGGGTAACTTTCGGTGCTGGACCCCGGAATCATTTCACCGGCATCATCACCTTCATTTCATTCAGACGCTAAATAACCTAGATGTTGATACAGCGTCGTAAAATAACCAAATAAAATATAAATAATAATAATAATAATAATAATATGATAATAAGAAGACCCCAATAATAATAAAAATAATACCCTAAAAATGATAATAATGACGGTAATAATAATAATAATAATAATAATAATAATGACAATAATAATAATAACAATAATAATAATAATAATAATAATAATAATAATAATAATAACCTTAATTTTGCTCCAAACAAACATTGCTGATTTACTTCCATAAAAATCACAATAAATTTAAATTTGATCCTCATAAATCTAATACTGTAGGCTACGAAACAAACCTAGAGTTTCTTTCTGAACATCCCCAAAAAGGCACACAACTGCTGGATTAAAACACAGCAGAAATTTTAGACCCAGAATATATAATGCATTAATTATAGCTTACTCTGAACTAAGTACACTTAACACACATAGTTTTAGGAAACAAATTAGATCAATTGTTCAATTTCTTTTTTTTTTTGTCTTTTCTTAAGGTAATTGAGTTTAAAATTGAAATCTAATACTCATGTACTTTTGCGATGTCTATATTTTCCTATATATTATTACATGTTTTTTTTTTTCTTTAACACTATATTAATGTTATTGTACCGAATGAACACTCTTCAATTTTGTAAAATATGTATTTTGTATAACTGAACTGAACTGAACTGAACAGCACCCGAGCACGAGATTCTGCTCTTTGGGCTGCAATGCCTAATATAGCTGAAACCTAATGTATTAGATAAATAAAATAATAAATAAAAAGTTATTACGTTGAGAAAAATAATAATAATAAAGTAATAACAAGAATATATCGGGGTTTCAATGTGTTTTTGACATCTTTCGATTTTCCACCATTTCTTTCTATCGTGCCACAGATCATCTTCCAAATTCCTTGTTGACATCACTGCTATTATTCATGTCGCCAGGTAGTTCTTGATCTTCCCCTCTTCCGTTTTCCTTCTTCTTTCTGGTGTCCACCTTTGGAAAGTCTGCACAATCAAAGCACAAAACTAAAATTCTTCCAATAATTTATTATCATAATACACTGCTCTCTTAAATTGACTAAGCGTATTGGGAATTGAATCGATGGCTTTTCTAATACACGCTATGAAATGTTTAATATAAAACAATTTTTGTATCGAAAAGGAAGCAAAAACGAGGAAAATTGTATGAAATATCTAAAAAAATAGCCTCCTGAAATTAATGGCATTACTTACATTCCGTGATTATAAACTACTGTAATTTTGTAACTACGTGTGTTACGAAATTCAGACCTGTGTCATTGGAAAGAAAGGCTCAAAGAATTTCAGGGTATGTGTAGGCCTAATTGTAATTGTTGGCGGAAAACAGTGGATGGCACCATAACGAAAAAAAAAAAAGTTGTTCTGCTTTTTCGCTTGTTATTGTGGCATTGAAGCAAACTGTGTTCACATTTCAACTCAGTGTGAATTCTGCAGCATTTAGAGAGTTACGGTGAACCCACAGTTGGTGTGTATTATACCACCTGAGAATCGTCTTGTCAGTAAGTGCCGCATGTTGAATCTCCCGCCTGAAGGCACGCTGAACTCGCACTACACTCCATGTGCTTTGGTATTCCAATACACACCAGCTACGTTCCTGTGGATTCGCCATAACTCTCTAAATGCTGCAGAATTCACACTGAGTTGAAATGTAAACATTGACACCATTTAGCACAATTTACTTCTATCCAACAATCCCACAATGTCATGCGAAGGGAACAGCGTCTTTTTTTTCTTTATTGTGCCATCTTTTGTTTTCCGTCAACAATTACAATTACACATGCCCTGAAATTCTTTGAGCCGTTCTTTCTAGTGGCACCGGTATGAATTTCGTAATACGCATAATTAAAAAATTATAGCAGTTTATAACCAAGGGATGTTTCTGTGGACACAGTGTACTGTTTCCTATCCATAATTACAATTAACAATAGCATAACATATCTAGAAAACAAAGAAATAAAGGATCTGTTATGGGGAATGAAATGTGTTTCTTAAGAGAGAAAATAACACGCTCAAATGTAAACCTATCCGGCTCTTGGAAGGACACACCATGCAAACATGTTATTATTATTTGGGTGGATCAGGGTCCACCCAGACCACCCGCAGGCTAAGCGACCGCTATGCAGATATTCTTTTCGGTAATGTAGTGTGACACTTAAACTGAACACGATTTTTCTCGTGACTAATGTTAAAGCCATATTTCAGACATTTCTACCGACAATAAATTTCAATAGGCCTATAAAGGGTTAGTAAAGTATAGAACTTTACTTATTCCTTTTTAGTTTTATTGAGAAAAGTGTTGTTTTGGAATAAAAGACAAATTTATACGTATATGTAAAATATCCGTTTTTGATTTTGTATATAATGTGCAAAAACATATTGATTAATACACTCTATATAATCTTTTTATCTTCGTATTTTCTAGGTCTTAAAATATACATCATAAACATTATTCAATCTAAGGAAGAAATAATAATATAATTTTAGTTTTGTTTTCGTCTTCACTTATTTTAATGTTAACCCAGAAGTATATTTGTTAACACATTTTAATACTTGTAACGTTTTCGCCCATTTTGGCCATTTTCACATCTTCACTCCTTAAAGATATCTGTACATAACTGCATAATATATGTTGTAATTCTACAAACAATTAATGGAAATTTATAAATGCACTAAAAATATTTTCTAAAAAGGTACACTAAAATACAGCAACAAGTGGTAGTTGTATGATGAATATACAAATATACTTCTGGGTCAACATTAAAATAAGTCAAGACGGAAACAAAACTAAAATTATATTATTATTTCTTCATTATAATTCGACTTATTTGACAGCTTTATCAAAATAAATTCAAAATTATTCCATCTGCCGATCTGGAGTTGCGTTCGAGCGTGGGTTCGATTCACGCTTGGGTTCACTGCCTGGTTGAGTTTTTCCGAAGTTTTCCCGAAACATAAGGCGAATGTCAGATAATCTATGGCGAATCCTCGGCTTTATCTCGCCAAATACCATCTCGCTATCACCAATCCCATCGACACTAAATAGCCTAGGATTTGATACAGCGTCGCTAAATAATAAAATAAAATAAACGTTGTTCAAAATAACCTCCATTCCATGTCAAACAATGCACGAGTCTTTTAAACCTCGTTAACTTATTTTTGCCTTGCTCACATGGGCTTATTTTTAACAATTCCAGTATTATTGTACAGGGTGATTCACGAGGATTTACCGTCACTTACGGAGCTTATTTCCGAAGACATTCTGAGCAAAAATTGTCATATCAACATTTGTCCTAATCTGAATATTTTCAAAGTTACATTAAATTGAAGTTGTTAGTAAAATAACTTTTTTCTTTAGTTTTACGGGTAAAAAAATATTACAAATGGAGGTTGAACTATTCAGAAGTATAATTTCTTTAACTGGCTGAAACTAAAAATATGTTGTTAATTGCTATGTACAGATTTTGTTTTTAAATTTTTAACTAAAAATTATATTATTTTTACACACTTATCACACAAATTGTTACAAATCATACGACTTTAGGAACTTGATCCTTCACAGTTTAATTATGCATCCTAATGTACAGTCTTAAAGAATTTAGAAGAATGGCGTGATTTGTAATAATTGTTGTGATAAATGCGTACGAAAAATGAAATTTTGTAGTAAAAAATCGAAAAAAAAATCTGCACGAAGCAACTATGGAATTCACAACACATTTTTATCTTCAGAATACTAGCTAATTAAAGAAATGATACTTCTGAATAGTTCAATCTTTATTTGTGAATGAATGAAGCCACTGTGTCCCATGAAGGGCTAGGGCCTCCTACAGGAGGGGAAGCTCGGTTGGTGTGGTTCACATGATGAGCTATTTCACATGAACAATATTCACATTCACATTCACTATGTGAGATACACTAGAGTTTGTCAAATTTTAGTTCTATATGAGTTTGTTCACTATCTGTCTCCACTCGTTCCTGTTGCGGGCGATGGTTGACCAGTTCCCTCCCAGCTGCTGCTTGAATGTATCTGCCCATCTTCTTCTTGCCCTGCCTTGTGTTCTCCTTCCTATGTACGGGTCCCACATGGTGGTTTCTCGCGCCCATCTGCCTTGTTGCTGCCTTGCTACATGACCACCCCACTTCCACTTCGTTATGAGGGCTTTTTCTGTGATGTTCTCTGAAGCTGTAATTTTCTGCAGTGCTGTGTTGGAGACCTTGTCTTTCAGTGAAACGCCAACTGTCTTCCTCTCCATTTTCCTTTGGCATATTTCGATGTTCATCTTTTGCCTCTCTGTGAGGGCCCAGGTTTGGCAACCGTATGTTAGCACCGGAAATACACAGGCGTTAAAATCTTTATCTGTAATATTCTTTTACCCTTAAAACTAAAGAAGAATGGTATTTTACAAGCAATTTCAAATTAGTGTAACTCTGAAAATATTGAGATTAGGAGAAATGTTTACATGACATTTTTTTCTCAGAATGTCTTCAGAAATAAGTTCCGTAAGGGACGATAAACCGTCGTGAACCACTCTGTATTTTTTAAATGTTTTAATTGGTTAAGTTACGACGTTTTATCAACTTCTATGGTTATCTAGCGTCTGAATGAGGTGAAAGTGATAATGCCAGCGAAATGAGTCCAGGGTTCACCGCTGAAAGTTACCCAGCATTTGCTCTTAATAGCTTCAGGGGAAAACCCCAGAAAAAATCCTCAACCAGGTGACTTGTACCAATCAGAACAGGTCAGACATGCTAACGTCACTCCACATTAGTGGACTTTTAAATGTTAGATACATTGAATTAAATATAATATGGCCTGTAAATAAGTAGTTCCTTCTGTAACAAATGCTTCAATTTTCTCTGAATGAAAACCTAAACAATTAGTCCTAACTATACATCAGATGTGCTGAAGTGGAGTTAATTGCAATTGGATTGCGTTGTAGAAGATAATGTTAAATTGTTACAAGGTTGGTAACGCTAGACCAGGCACTCAGATTGCCTTGGTCTGCGCCCCTCTTTAATTTACATCTTAACGACTCTTCACCAGGAACTCGAGAGATCGTGACTTCTGCTTCGATGTCTTCATAGTAATCTGTGACAAGAGGTAAATTAGAGTGTCTATAATCTGGAAGCCGCATATACGTTCAGAGACAATACTGAGGTACTGTCATACATACAGGGCGTTTCAAAAGAAATAGTAAATGTTTTAGGAGGTGGTGGTATGAACTATAATAATAATAATAATAATAATAATAATAATAATAATAATAATAATAATAATAATAATAATAATAATTCTTTATTTATACTGGCAGAGTTAATACCATAGGGCTTTTTCTTACACTCTACCAGGACAGTTGCTCTGTAGAGCTGGTAGTGAACACATCGCTTGAGCAGTGCAGTGTAGTGAGTTTGTTTACAAAGTTATACTTAATTCAGTCTAATAGGATATACCACCGACATATACGGTAGTGTCTTTCGTTTAGTATATACTCTATATATTTTTCTCTTTTTATATTTCCTAAGTATAAAGTGCAAGATCAATGGCTAACATTCAAAGGAAAAATACAGTGAAAATAGTGTTTACAACTGAAGCGCAGAGACCGTCGGCATTAGAAATCCATAATTGGATAGATGGAACGTTACACATCACAGAAGACCAAATTGATATGATTCAGCTTAACACACTGGAAAGGTCAGTATATATAAAACTGGTATCAGCTGTTCATTATGATCGATTGTTGAATAAATATACAGATCCAGTTAACTTTCAATATGATAACGGAACTATAGTTAAAGTGGCCCTACAGCGTGCAGATGTCAACACAGTTACAGTCCGACTATTTAACTTACCTCCAGAAATAGACGATAAAACAGTAGTCCAGTCCCTTTCACCATATGGAGCTGTTAGACACGTCCGTTCCGAGGTTTGGAGTACGCAATACAAATACCCAGTACGTAATGGAGTTCGAGCGGTGCGTATTGAGATCAAGAAACACATACCGATCAAATTGGTCATTGCCGGCTATGCTGTTATCCTGCATTATCCGGGACAACCCCAGCTATGTCATATATGTGGCGAAGAATCACATCTACGATCACAGTGTCCAAATAAAAAGTTTAATCTGCCTGTCAACATTACAGGGAGGAAGCTTTTGTTAAGCGATGTTGTACGTGGAGGGACATCTAATGTACGGGAGCCAACACGGGTGACCGAGGGAGAAGCCATAATAGACGAGAGTAAACAACAAAATGTGGATATGATTATGGAAGCTACTGTAGAGGAAGAGACCGACACATCCTCGGAGACAGAGATGGCAAAATCAGTAGTACCAACAACCGATCATCTTACGCTAGGCGAACTAGACCAGCCACAAGATACTGAGATCGAGCAGGAGCCCACCACAAGACAAGCTAAAACTGACGAATGCATGGATACAACTTCAGTTCCTACTATAGTACAACCACTCCATACTTCTGGAGAATTATCATCAAACACAGATTGCAACAACCAAGAGGAACGATCTGTAGGTACTCCTTCTAAGAAACTGAAACAAACACAACACGACTTTCCACGCGACCCACGCCTCAGAGGACGTGATTCGGGGCCTAGTGTTACATCCCCGGAAAAAAACTTATTGTCGTCTCATACAAGTAATAAAATGAAGACCACCCAACGTCCTCACCCATACGCCATATATGGACGCACTAAAGAAGGAGGTAAGAAGGATAGCACAGACGAGAAATCCGTTCCCCAAGACGATCTACAAATATCGAATACAGGTGATACTAGCGCCTTGGACACGTCCCAGATTTAACGAAGCTGAGATTCCCGAGATGACGTTCTTTTATACACTAATGATACTGAAGTCCGATACAGGAAATAACATACTCATGAAATATTATTCAGCAGAACATCAGCACGATGAAATATGATCATTTTTGTTTCAGTTTAATTTTACTATTGATGACTGCAATTGAAAACATCGCAACCTTGAATATTAATTGTCTACGAAGTCAAGGTAAACAGCATTTATTACGAGAATTTATTTATGATAATGACATCGATATTTTATTCCTACAAGAAGTAAATATCGATAATTTTGATTTTTTAGGTGCTAGATATAGTTCGGTGTGCAATATAGGAGAGGATCAAAGAGGCACAGCCATAATCTATCGTGCAGGTTATACAATACAACAGAGTGAGATTCACCCTAGTGGGAGACTTACAACTGTATTAATGGGCGATAACACACTTTTAATTAATCTGTACTTGCATTCCGGTTCGAACAGACGACAGGAAAGAGAAGATTTCATATCACGCGATGTACCCTATTACTTACGTCAGAGATATGAGAAATTGATCATTGGAGGCGATTTTAATTGTGTTCTACATTGTAAGGACCAAACAGGGACATATAATCCGTCTCTAGCACTGGATCGTCTCACAAATGAATTGCATTTAATTGATGTATGGGAGAAGTTAAGAGGAAATGACGTTCAATTCACCTTTCATCAAGGCAACTCAGCATCAAGAATAGATCGATTTTATATTAATAGAACAATGCAAACCTTTCTACGGCGGATAGAAGTTCATACTGTACCCTTCTCTGATCACGATTGTGTATTGATGGTTTTATCTAGAATTCATACTGCTCCACAAATTGGAAGGAGTTACTGGAAACTCAATTCTAAATTGATATGTGATGACGAAGTTATGAACGAGTTTTCTTCATGGTGGGAGACGTTGAGTGTTCGAGCAGAAAGATCGAAACATACTGAATTAAGAAAATGGATGTACATATATAAGCCAGCCATAAGATCTTTCTTTCGAAATCAAGGGATTATTAAAGCAAAAGATCGCAAATCCAAATTACAGTTCTATTACAACGTAATTTATGATCTGTATCAGCAACAGTGCGAAGGGAAAGACGTTACTAATCACATGAATACTGTGAAAATAAGACTTTGTAAACTGCAGGAAGACATATTAAAGGGTTCCACTGTTAGATGTCACACAGAATCGATAATTTCTGGAGAAAAAGCTGCATTATATCACATTGCGTGCGAAAAGAAACGAGGACAAACGAAAGTTATGAGCAGTTTGTTATTAAAAAATAATGAGAGGACCACTTCAGCCACAGAATGTCTAAAAGAAGCCGAAAGACACTTTGCAAGCGTCTTTTGTAGAGAAAATTGTTCACCCGACGACCAGCAAATCTTATTGAACAATATTCAAAATACAATTACTCCAGACGATCAACTGCGGTTAGAAGAGGATATAAGTGAAACCGAATTGAAAGAAGCAATTCTGACAGCTAGCTCCAAATCATCTCCTGGACCAGATGGTATAGACTATAATTTTTATAAAAAATGCTGGGCATATATTAAACGACCTCTACTAAATGTAATGAATGAAATTTTTAAAACTTCTGTTGAGTGTGTAGGATTTAATGAAGGAATAATTGTGTTAATCCCTAAAATCCCGAAACCTCAGATGATTACAGATTACCGACCTATCACTCTGCTCAACACTGACTACAAATTATTTATGAAAATATTAGCAAATAGAATCAGACCTTGCATGGATCATCTTATAGCGCCCGGACAAACCTGTTCAGTGCCAGGAAGAACTATAATCAATAATCTGATATCAATAAGAGACACTATCATCCAAAGTAGTGAAATGCCCATGCAGAAAGTTGCTATTTTAAATATCGACATGGAAAAAGCATTTGATAGGGTTAGCCAAGAATACCTGTTCACAGTTCTTGAACAATTTAGGTTTCCTCGACTAATTGCAGATTCCATCCAAAGATTATATAGAAATGCCCATTCTCGTATACAAATCAATGGATATTTTACAAAACCCATACCGATACAGAAATCAGTTCGACAAGGATGTCCACTTTCAATGATATTATTTACACTTTGTTTGGAACCATTACTTCGGATGATTGATAGACATTTGACCCTCATGCCTAATCCTCTGGGTATACCAACAGTTCAAGCATATGCTGATGATATTTCTGTCATATGTAGGAATGAAAGTCAACTTGGCAACCTGGTGGATATTCTAATACTTTATTGTAACGCAACAAATGCTAGAGTTAATTATAAGAAATCAGCTCTATTACCCCTTGGTGAATGGAACCCAGCAATGTCAATCGCACACATACCAGTCCGTTTTGAAGTACGCATCTTAGGAATAAATTTTTCTTCTCGACTTGATGATATAATAGAGAATAATTGGCAGTCTACGTTAAATAAACTGCGTGGGACATTACATCAGCACCTAAGTAGGAACCTAAACTTACTACAGAAAGTATGGCATGTTAATACGTTTGCACTCTCGAAATTGTGGTACCTTGCTCAAGTATTACCAATGCCGGACAAGGTATCTCAGAAAATTGAACAGTTAATCGGATACTATGTCTGGCGAGGATACCCATTCCGTGTTGCACGCCCGCAGTTGAGACGGAAAATTACAGAAGGTGGCCTGAATCTAATATTTGTAAGCATAAAATGTCACTCCCTGTTAATGAAAACCATAATATTAGCTAAAAATGGTATTGGTCATCCACAAGATATAGCTTTTTGGAGACAGTTCTTCCAGCCATCTACTTCTTGTCGCGGAACAATAGGTAGCCACTTTCGTAAAACTATCAAGTTGATGGAGTCTCTTCCTAATACTGTTACTTCTGATATAACCCGTATAAACACCAAAGAGATATATCACTGTCTTCATCAGTCATTGTATGAAATTCCATACATACAACAAAAATTCCCAAACAAAAACTGGTTACGTATTTGGACATGTTTTAAGTGGTCTAACGTCCCAAGTGAATGGAAGGTGACTACCTATGCAGTAGTTAATGAAATTGTACCTACTGAACATAAAAAGTACATGTGTAATATGGTTCTGTCTCCATTATGCAAGAGATGTGGACAAATAGATACGGTTAGACATAGGTTAACCAATTGCAATGCTCAAGTTATACAAATGTGGATATGGCTGAGACGACATCTGCAGAGAATACATCAGATCGATAATCCTAATGATATATTGCGCATCCTTCTAGAGATGGAATTACCTTCAGCTGCACATTCATATACATCTACATGGCTCACGATGGGATATATTCAATATTGCATGAGAAGTACCACTCCATCACTGCAAGGTCTTCTGACCTTTTTAAGAGGACATCATGAGCATTTAAAACCAAATTTAAGATATAAGATTCAGTGTATTATTAATAGGTAGTAAAAAAAAAAAAAAAAAAAAAAAAAAAAATTGTATAGACTGTAAACACTTTTAGGATCAGTGTAAATAATATTTTGTACTTGTTAATTTAACCAAAATTTTACAATATTGTTCACAAGTATACAAACTAATATTTAGCAATTAATTATCTACCAGTATATTGAGTTTCCTTAATAATTTCTTTAATTTTAAGTTTAAATTTAATCGTAATTTTGTTAACTAAAAGAGGGTATAGAGAAATTAAGTTGTTGTATAGTTTTAAGCCATAGTTGAAGTCAAAAAAAAAAAAAAAAAAAAAAACAAGCTTGTAATACTCTTTTTGTATGCACACAACAGACGTTCTTTGTGTGTAAAATTTCGTTTTTCTAAATCAAAGTATCATTTATACCATGTATACTTTTTATAGATTAAATTGAAGCACAAATTGTACAGATTAAAAAAAAAAAAAAAAAAAAAAAAACTTCACAAGTGACATCAATAATAAACCACTTATGAAGCAACTAAGCCAGGAGAGAATGGGGTAGGGTGGTCAGTTTATTTTTCCCTCCATTACATATATGGCCGACTAGCTACATATTACACTAATCAGACTTCAGATGTATACAAATAATTATTATTCCTCTGGCACATATCGTCCAGTGAGATGTACTGCCTGATAATAGAACCTCAATCAGAGTCAGTTTAATTGATATACGTATGAAAAATGGTTTAGCTAAAAGAAATCATCACAATAATTATCTATATTAATGTCACAAGAGGTCTGAGATTTAACTGGGAAATCTCAATAAAAAAAAAAAAAAAAAAAAAAAAAAGGTCACAAAGTATACAGTCAGTGAAAAATTTAACAAAAAGTTAAAGAACAGAATACTAACATATTACAAAAATATAATGATAATAGCATAATAAATCGACACTAAACAACATGAAAATAATACCATAATAAAAAAAGAAAGTAAAATAAATTGAAATATAGTAAAAGCAACTCATTTAATACAAATAGTTAATATGAAAAACGTAAGGAAGAATATAACAAAATGGAATGTAATAAAATAATAAAAAAAGAAAAGAAATACGAGAATTAAATAAAATTCACAACAAAAAGGGTATGATAATAAATTCATCTGGTGATCAAGAGAACAAAAAGAGGAAAGGAAGAAAAAAGATATTTATATATTTTTGTGCGAGATCGTGTTTATTTGCTTGCTTTCCGCACAAAACCAATACGCGGTAAGTGTGAAATACCACATTCAGTATTCCCAACGTAACACACATAACAATTTTCCTCTTCTTACCTCTTAAGCGTCATATTCATTTTACTGCTTTAGGCTCTTAACATATTATTTTTAGAGACGTTTAACATAGTAATAATTATAAATTGGAAATTTACCACTGCAATTTCTGCAATTTCACCTAAATTGCACTGTTAATTATTGTTTTTAAATATTTGCAAAAATTAAGTAAACTCTACAAAACCACAAAAGTTACTGCATTTGTAATGCAAGTAACATTAAGGAAGTCGTGAAAAAACCAACAAGATTCCAGATGTCGATGTTATTACTGCAATATGTTATATAAATAATATTGTTAAAATATTAAAATGAAAAATAAATCATTACATAACCTTACCGTTTGTTTTAAGTTCGCATTTATAGACTGGGGGAAAAAAGACAGACGTATATCACGGCCTGCTGGAATATAGTAAACACAGAAAACATTTTATAGCAACAATGTTGAAGATAGATATTTTAGTTTTTAAAAGTTGCCGTCATTGAATAGAAACCAAGATGGAGATTTCATTGCAACTAATTAGAAATTCCTCTTTCAGGTACCTATGTAATAAACGATCTTCGCACAAAATAATGTACGATACACGAGCGGTATGTTTGTTTTCATGTTCTCGGAAATTAAAAAAGCTCAACTACGTTTCGCTTTTTCAATCTTTTCCTCGAACATGAAAACATCAACATACCGCTCTTGTAACCCATATTACTATTACATATTTTACATTTTATATTTTATGTTTTAGTATAAAAATCAGTGGGGCGCCCTTCTACGTATAGTCAGTGAGAACGGAGTGGCTTTGGATCAATAGAGTTCGAAAGAAATAAAAAATTTCAAACTGTACAGTCCCAGTGCCGGAGAGAATTTTTCTCCGCTTCACCCATCCTTCATCAACACAGAATTCCTGCACGGAAATATCATATGTACATCACAGTAATACGATATGCGTAAATAATAATCACTTAGTGATTTAAGACGGCGCTCATTCCGTCGGATCCCGGCCACTTAGTCAGTTGTAATGAGTGCACCTCTGCACATAGTGTGTTGGACATTGTGCCATTGTCACACATCTGTGACACAGTGCATGAGGGTTGGACACTAAAGGGAAACTGAGAGGTGGAACTTAAACTGAGAGGATTCAATCCGGCATCGGAATTGGAATCCGGTGTGGCTTAGTGGATAAAGCGTCAGCACATAGAGCTGAAAACCCGGGTTCGAGTCCCGGTGCCGGAGAGAATTTTTCTCCGCTCCATCCATCCCTCATTAAAATATTCAATCATATGCACTAACAAATGTGTCTTAAGTGATGACTATTGTTATGATAAAATAAAACCATGTTTCCAATATATATGTTAATTTTTTCAGTAGGCTATTTTACGACGCTTTATCAACATTTTGGGTTATTTAGCGTCTGAATGAGATGAAGGTAATAATGCCGGTGAAATGAATCCGGGGTCCAGCACCGAAAGTTACCCAGCATTTGCTCATAATAATAATAATAATAATAATAATAATAATAATAATAATAATAATAATAATAATAATAATTTATTTATTTAATCTGGCAGAGCTAAGGCCAGTAGGCCTTCTCTTCCGCCCAGCCAGACTCTAATTATAATTAAATACATTTGCTTACATAGTTATTACATTAATATCTAGATTATAAAACAACATGAAAGTAAATAATGAAAACTGGATAACTAATGTTAGTGTGACAATAATAAACACTGGTAAGAAATAATTATAATAATTATTTATTTATTTATTTATTTATTTATTTATTTATTTATTTAGAATATTAACGTGCAAAAACAACAGCACAAGGCCAATTACAGTTTTGCACGATACAAAATAATAATAATAATAGGAATAATAATAATAATAATAATAATAATAATAATAATGAGATAATTTAGATATTTATCTGTGATATATATTACCATTAAACATTGAGAAACCTGAAACAGCTATTATTGTTGACAATAATTGTTAGAAAAATATCTCCTTAGCCTATTCTTAAATTGATTTGATGTCTGACAGTCCCTGACATTACTCGGTAGGGAATTCCAAAGTCGAGGAACAGCCACAGTGAAAGAAGATGAATATGAGGATGTTCGGTGGGAGGGAATGGATAATATTGAGGAGTGTTGTGATCGTGTGTCTAGGTTATGATGGGTGGATAAATTTTGAAAACGAGACCGAAGATAGACAGGAGTGGAAAAATGCAATATGTGAAAGAGAAGGGAAAGACAGTGGATTTTCCTACGATCTTCTAAACGGAGCCAGGACAACATTTCGAGGGATGGTGTTACGTGATCAGCCCGGCGAATATTGCAGACGAAACGGATGCACATATTATGAACACGTTGTAGTCTCTGCCCCGAAGTAACGCTTAGGTCAGCAAGCAGAATCACAGTAATCGAAGTGGGGCATCACGAGTGTTTGCACTAACATTTTTTTCATGGAAAAGGGTAGAAAATTCTTGAATCGTCTAAACAAGTGGATTAATGAAAATACCTTTTTGCAGGTTTCTGCAACTTGAATGTTCCAATTTCGGTTGGGTTAAGGGAAAACCTCAGAAAAAACCTCAACCAGGTAACTTGCCCCGACCGGGAATCGAACTCCATATGTTAAATTAGGTTGCATGCAATATAAATTTTGCATATAAATCCGGACTCTACTGATGGTGATTGAATTTAACTGTCAACGGGAATCGAACTTATGACAACTTGATCTGTGTGTAGCTTTGAATATGAGTTTCTAAAAAAATCATATTTTTAGCATCGTAGTTATGTAAACTATAATTTTGATTGAAACTGGAGGATCACCAGTGTATTCAGAATAACACCTTTAGTCTCTCTTCAGTGAAACATGATACACAAAGCCCTAACTTCAGTCCTGTGACGCATCTTTAGCATTTGAAACCTGAGGAAAAGAGACCTTTAATTTACTTTCTGTGATAAAAATAAAATGAACCTTTGCATTTCTCTTTCTTTTTCTCTCCCACGGAAACTGTCTCAGATTTCAACCTGTGTTTCCAATTCGCATTACTGTACTGTCCTTGTTAATCTCGAATTCTGTCAAGACCGGCAAAAAAAGGAAAACCGGACTGTTGCGCTTCTGCAAATAGAAGTTATTCCGCAGGTTCTATCCTGCGTGAACTGGAATCTCTACTTGGTCCCCAGGGCTTGAAAGGAGCCGAAACAAGGCGTTTGTATGCAAATGTCCTCCATCACTTGTGCAGATGAATAACGCCTTTCTGTTGCTTGGTAACTAGTGGATTCATTGGGCTTCAATTTATCAAGCTTACAGAGCATTGCTTTAGCTGTTACAGGAATGAGGAATATAGGCTACATGGATGTTATATAAATCGAAAGTATACTTTTTTATTCAGTGATAAAAATTATACACCGTGTCCTGATTAGAGGGATCGAGAAATAAATATTCACCACTTAAAACCATATAAAGATATCGTTGGGATTTACATCTGACAAAATAGAGAAACTGTCTAAGTTTACGCAACAAAGTCTGAAAACAGCTGCATGCGTAACTTTCGTTTGTTTGTTGCCAAAACAAGCCTGGCGCCATTTTCTAGGAGAACACGTCATGATCAACATGTGGACACCACAACAGAAAGTTCAGTGTGTGCTATGGCTAGCAGAAGAAAAATCTGTTACGCGAGTACGACGACGTGTTCGTCGTATATGGATAGATGGATCGGAAGACGTGGACCAATTGCCTGGCCAATCAGGTCACCCGATCTGACCCCCTTGGACTTTTTTTCTGAGGCTTTGTGAAGGATGCTGTGTACCAAAGAGGCAGAACTAACACTTTAGAGGAACTGAGACAACGCATCACAAATGCAGCTGCGCTAGTGACTCCACAAATGCTACAGAATACTTGGCGGGAGGTTGAATACCGTTTAGATGTCTGCAGAGCAACTCAAGGCGCACACATCGAGTTGCATTCAGCATTATCCGAAACTCGGAGAGTTTTTACATCAAGTTATGTAAAAAGTTATTTTAATAAACCATTATTTACACTTGAAATTATCACTTATTTCTCGATCCCTCTAAGTGGGACACGGTGTATTATCCCATAATATGTCTGTCTTAGAACATTTAATGGACATTATTTTTATTACTGAAAAGACAAATACAATTCAGTAAAATTTCTATAAAATAATATATTGTGATACAAGTGTGGTAAGTGCGTTATAACAGAATCTAACAGTTTTTTTTAGTTTCCGAGATTCTGTTACGCAATTAACGCTTATGTATTGCATATTATTTTTTGGACAATCGTCATTTAAATACATTTTTTCCCAATCTGATTATTTAATACGGACTTTACATCACTAATAAAAATGTTGTGAATACGTTCATTACTTTTATTACACAACTAGTTAGGTAATGAAAATGATACTGCTATTAGCGTCGTGCATTTTAAGCGCTATGTTCAGTTCAAGTTTGTCGAGTGTGACAAGAACCGATATCTGCTTTGAAGATGCGGATCTGTTCAGCTCGCTCGAATATGCCCCTTGAAGTTCGCCGGCCTCTCTTACCTTTCTCTCCCATCCATTCATGCTTTTAGCTGAGTAAGAATTTTAGAACTAATCTTGTGAAGGTTTATTTACATGTAGTAACAGGTAATTTTTATTACAAAAATATAATTAAACATCCACAGAAATATACATAGCTTATATACGCCTATAGGTAAATAGTATTATGTTTTTTTAATACATGGCGGTTATTACTATAGTGGTGGCTTTCCGTAGAACCACAGTCTAATATATACAGTCACGAAGATTGGAATGATTTTTTTTGCATTTCTCGCTATAGTTACTAGCCGCTTTGAGCGCTGTGAGTACTAGGAACAATAGACTGTGCCACTGCCATCGTGATCTAATAAAGGACGTAAGGCAGACCATGTGACTCGCTTAACCTGATCACGCGTTTCAACCATATAAATTAGTTGGAAAGCGTAAAGAGTAACATATATTTCTGTAAAATGTAGTGTAATTGCATTAATAAAATTTAAAACAATGATTAAGAGACACTTCAGATATAATTCACTTGCGAGTTAAGGTGTAATATTATTTTCGGTGTGAAAATTACGTTCGTATGTGTAATACCTGCCTTTATTTCGAGTAAATATTGCGAAATTCTTGTACGTTCATTTATGCACGATTCAATAATTTTCAGTTACACCGCACGGATATTTAGATATGTTGTAATTATAGGTTATGTTTACTGTCCCAGTTGCCCCTTTCTGTCTAATTTTAGTAGTCTCCAATACCCTGCCATTCATATGGATTATTATAGGTTATGTTTACTATATTTAACTTATATTCCTAAATTCGCAATTATACATTATAATTAAGGATGTCATGTATGATACCCCGCACATTCAATTTGTCTGTATTTCCGAAAGATCCAGGAAGGTGAGTTTATGAAATATATACTTTACGAAAATAATATATAAATCTTATGTATTTCATATTTCAGTAGTGGAAGGAAGGTGTTATTTTTTTCAAAAGAACACGATATCGAAAGTGAAATACATTTTATCGTCTGCTAGGGAAAGGGTCTGTGATGAGGCGATAGTAGCGATCCTGGTAGTTAGCAACTATGTGTGGATGCTTATTTATTAAGTATTGAGCTTCGTGACTGTATATAATAGACTGTAGTAGAACTCTGGCCATTTTTCTGTTTAGTGTTTTAGGCACGTCATAGTGTTCAGACTAAGCCACTAAAGGGCGTATCAGCTCATTTTGCACCCAAAGTAAATATGAAGCGTTTTTCCCGCTTGGTCTTCACGTTCTAAATTGCTCTTCAGTCATTTTACTATATGCCGACTAGCATTCTATCAATATATTCAGTATGGATTGAATTATTAAACTTCAGGATAGTAGCAGTCGTAATTCTTTCCTTGTCACCGTCTTATTGAAAACGACTGCAGCCTATGATGTGAGCTCAAGATTTTATCTCAGTTCTTGCGTGTAACGATTTAATTCTGCGGACCGCTAGCACGTGGAGAAGCAATCTCCTGGATCTTAACTCCAGCCTCATTCATGTTTCGTGCCAACTCTGCTACCAGCTTGTCAGCTCATCAGGTTCAACCGCGCAATCTGATTGCTTTCGGTTTTTATGATGAGTTCGTGTATTCAATGAGCATCGGAAACTTTCAAGAGATTTCTGTTACCCAACAAAACAAATCAATCCGCCAGATGGCAGCCGTGAAGGATCAACGAATACCAGTCGATTGCTGAACTCACGTCTACATTCTTCAGTAGAGGTGGACGATCATCCTATGGTGATAACGTGATCCCCAATCGTAATACCTGACTTGCGAAACCGGATTTCGGTGCTTACTGTAACTCACCAAATTCATCACGATGCTAAATGGGCACCGGTCCCATACACTGACCGAAGTTTCATGAGAAAGTTTATTTCCCAATGAAGAATCGAGCCAGTATATTATCGGGCATGAGCTTCTATTTCACATTGCTTATAACCAGGGAAAGGATTTATATGTAAATACATATTTACTTATAAAGCTAATATAATTTATATTTTGCATTATCTTTATGTTTCACAATGTGTAGGGTTGAAAAATCCTACTTTTATTTTCCATATTTTTCCATATTTTAGAGTTTAGTACATATTTTCGTTAATTTCCATATATTTTCCATATTTCATATAAAACAGTCCATATTATATTAGGTTTAACAATAAAACAAAACAAAATTCCATTAACTTTTAAAAATACATTTCAACAATAGAGATTTAAACACATGTTCAGTAATCCCTTTAACATCAGAGTTATTTGAAAATTAGCAGTCCTATCAACAATGGGAAAGTAAGTTACAAAACTGTATTAATTTAATTTAAAATTTTTAACAGACTTCAGTTGTGCAGCTCAACAGTTAAATGCCAGTCAGAGTACACATAGGTTCAGTTTTGTAAATCATACTATAAAGACGGTAAATATGCCAAAAGTACGTCATTCAGTCAATTTAAAATCAAAACTAACAAGTTACATTTCAGAATTTAAAGAAGATGGTTTATCAAATGACAATAAAATATTATTTTGTAATTTGTGTCAGTGTGCAGTATCATCTACACAAAAGTTCCTGGTGCAACAACACATTACAACTAGTAAACATCAGGCCAACAAACAACTAAATTCCAAGCAGAGACAATTGTTTTTAACACAACCAACAACATCGAATGTAAGATCTGAGTTTAACATCGACCTGTGCCGTTCTCTCATCTCTGCTGATATTCCTCTCTACAAACTAAAGAATAAGGTCTTCAGGGAATTCCTTGAAAAATATACTCAACATACAATCCCGGATGAGTCAACACTTAGGAAGACGTATGCTCCATCCATCTACGATGAGACAATACAGAAGATAAGAGATGAAATTAAAGATAGTTCAATTTGGGTTTCCATTGATGAGACTCCCGACAAAGAAGGTAGACTTGTTGGTAATGTAGTTATCGGTTTGTTAAGTGAACAATATTCTGAACGAATTCTTTTACATTGTGATGTTCTAGAAAAGTGCAATAACAAAACTATAGTTAAACTGTTCAACGAAGCTATGGGTATCCTGTGGCCAAAGGGTATTATGTACGATAATGTGTTATTCTTTATTAGCGATGCTGCCCCTTATATGGTCAAAGCTGGACAAGCATTATCTGTTGTATATCCTAAATTGACTCATTTTACTTGTGTGGCGCATGCATTTCATCGTGTGGCAGAAGTGGTCAGAGACAATTTCCCTAAAGTAGATTTGTTGATTTCATCAGTGAAAAAGTATTTCTCAAAGCTCCCAGTAGAGTTAACGTGTTGAAAGAAATGTACCCTGAAATTCCATTGCCACCAAAGCCAATTTTAACTAGATGGGGTACATGGCTAGAAGCAGTTGAATATTATGCCGAACATATAGACTCTATTAACAATGTTCTCCTTGCATTGGACTCTGAAGATGCAGTCTCAATTGATACTGCGAAAACAGTTACCTGTGACATAAGTGTGAAGAATGACTTAGCTCACATTCAGCATACATTTTCATGCATCATAAAAACGCTCAAAAGTCTCCAAAATAGGCACCTTTCACTATCTGAAAGTTTTGAAATTATAAATAGTACTGTGGAACAACTGAATCGTGGTAGAGGTAAAGTTGCAGATGCAGTAAGAGCTAAGGTGGACACTGTACTTTCAAAAACCCTGGATATGAAGAACTACAAAAGGTTGTTGCTGTGATGAGTGGTGAATCAACAGTGAAGATTAACTTGGACTTATCCCCAGCAGACATTGTGAAATTGAATTATGTACCAGTTACTTCTTGTGACGTCGAACGCTCTTTTAGTCAGTATAAATCTATCCTCAGAGACAATAGAAGAAGATTCACTTTTCAGCACTTGAAAGAAATGTTTGTAACCTATTGTTATGGTAACAGACAATAAAAATTGTGTTTTGTTGAAACTACATTGGAAGATAAGGTACGTCCATTATATTTTTTGTTTAGTTTGATTAAAATGTACCAATATTTAACGTACATAGTCATTTTTTTATAATTTTAAGTCCATATTTAATTCCATATTTTGGTAAAAATCCATATTTAATTCCATATTTTGGTAAAAATAACTACATATATATTTACATATTTCATATATTTTTAGTCCATATAAATCCGTTCCCTGCTTATAACCCTCTCTAACAAAACTATGCATCTGCATCGCAATGGAGGAAATGCCGCGTATAATAAATACATAGTAATATCACAGTATTAATATTTCTTCCACTGTGATCAGTGGTAAAGTGAGCCTTTAAAACAGTAATACGTAAACAGTACTAAATATATATGGGCATTATTAAAATAGTTGTTAAAGCAATGTATTTAATTAGTTTACGTTTCTCATCAAAGAATAGTAGTTTTAAAAACCAGGACTGGCATTGTATGCACCGTTTTATTCATCGGTTGAGTTTGCTGCCGTGTGATATCTGATCGAAAACAATTGACAATTGGTGCAAACAGTTGAAACTGAATGTTAAAAACACTTTAAGAAGAATTCCCTGGGTGTCTAGAGTCTGGAAATTTGTATGATTGTGAGTGTGATTGTGAGTGTGCCGGGTTAATATTAATTAACCAATCATTAAAATATAAAAAAAATACATCAGGACTGTCGCTGGGCTGTAACCTGAACACACATTTCGGCGTCACATTGTTGACAAGTAACTCAATCTGTTAGCACAACCATAAAGCATCTAATAGATGCTATAGAGTTACCAAGTACGAAAAACAATAAATACTTTTCGCACTAGTGTTAAAATACTTTTCGCACTAGTGTTAAAATACTTATCGTACAGCGTTAATGTACTTTCGCACTAGTGTTAAAATACTTTTCTCGCTAGTGTTAAATGTACTTTTCGCACTAGTGTTAAAAGCATTTTTCGCAATAGTCTTAAAATACTTTTCTCACTAGTGTTAAATGTACTTTTCGTACTAGTGTTAAAAACACGTTTCGCACTAATGTTAAAAGTACTTTTCGCAATAGTGTTAAAATACTCTTCGCACTAGTATTGAAATACTTTTCGCACTAGTGTTAAAATACTTTTCGCACTAGTGTTAAAAGTACTTTTCGCACTAGTGTTAAAAGTACTTTTCTCACTAGTGTTAAATGTACTTTTCGTACTAGTGTTAAAAATACTTTTCGCACTAGTGTTAAAAGTACTTTTCGCAATAGTGTTAAAAGTACTTTTCGCAATAGTGTTAAAAGTACTTTTCGCAATAGTTTTAAAATAGATTTCGCACTAGTGTTGAAATACTTTTCGCACTAGTGTTAAAATACTTTTCGCACTAGTGTTAAAATACTTATTGTACTAGCGTTAATGTACTTTTCGCACTAGTGTTAAAATACTTTTCTCACTAGTGTTAAATGTACTTTTCGTACTAGTGTTAAAAATACTTTTCGCACTAGTGTTAAAAATATATTTCGCACTAGTGTTAAAAGTAATTGTTGCAACTACCGCATAATAGTCTGTTCCAACACGCTTGCCTAACGATAAAATTCTTATTCTAGGAATGGTTGTCTCAAGAACAAATTTTTTATCACTCTTTCCTGAATGTCGATTGAATACAACATTTTTTTAAGGTATTCTTTTATAATTTTTTTCTCTCTCATTAATTTATGTTGCTGGAGTTAGGAGATTAAATTTGCTCTCCTCTTTATGCGGAGGAACTGTTCGGGTAGCGCTCATGGCTAGTTGCGGTCTGACTTTATAAACTGGAGATGATTGATCGCGGCTTTCGCACCTCGTTCAGTCTCGGAACTCTGACGGACTCACCGCCTCCTGGAATGCGTGTCTTCCGGAGAAAAATGCCCTATCCTTCAGTTGTCGACATTTACGGCGACAGATCCAGGTGAGCATCAAAATAATTAGAGGACAGCTTGCCAGGAATAAAAAAGGGTAGTATAAATTCTCAGACGAAGGAATTTGTATGACTTAACAATATGTTTTTAATATAGGCCTACGGTTTATTACAGCAAGCAATTCAGAATGCATTCCGAACCAATACCGAACTTCTTTCGACGCATGCGCCAGTTGTGAACGGTGTCAGAATTATTTCGAGATTTTATGTTGTTGGAACATTTCTTGAACTCTTCTGTCATGGCCTTCAGAGTTACTTCTCATATTAAAATTGTATTCATCTTTCGAACTTAATTCTTCGTCAAATATATCGCTATCACCTTTCAAAAATACTATTGAAGTCAACTACTTCTGAATGTCTAGCGTTGGACTATTTCTTTATTTTAACCTGCCTAGCCTCGAAGCATTGTAACCAGAATTCCAAATTAAACCAACTGCGCATGCGTCAGAATTTAAAAATTCCCACTTCCTTCTCTTAATCAAGAACCATTACACTCGTTACGAACGAATTCTAAGGCACGTTGGAACAGGGAACTGGGAATTCACTATCGATTCGATTTTGAACCGTGCTGGAACAAACCCATAATGTATTATATTATACTAGTAAACAATCTTTGGTTTTACCGAGGTGAAAGAAATGTCTGTATATCTTGAATTCACTTGTTCCTTTGTTTAGAATATACGCACTATAAAATTCTCATAATATTGAAATTATTAGATCCTAGTTATAGCTTATACATTTACGGTCTTACTAATAAAAACTCTATATACAGACATTTAATTGTCTTATACTTAAACAATGAGTAGCTCGTTTATAAGTCGTGTGTAAATTCCTTACTAATAGGCCTAATCACTACATACGTCATGTATAACAGTATAACTGTTACACAGCTACGTCATACTTTCGTCATTACTTCATTACGAAAAGCAATAGAATATCTGAGGTTCTCTATTGCATCCGGTAGAGCGCTCATAGTGTGCCGTGTTAAGTATCGATATTGCAACTGGCTCTGATCGATTACCACACTATATTTTGGTCAAAGAGTGCAAGCTGCAACAATATTATTCTAATTATTCTGCTCTTTGGTTTGTTCTTCTGTGGTTACAAGGCAACCATAATCATAAAATGACAGTCGATACGAACAGCTGTTAGAGGGGCGGCCATTTTTTCCCTTTATACAACGCTTAAACAAGGGCAATAACTTCTGCAAAGTAATTCCCATTATATAGTTACAGACTGTTTATACTTCCATCGCTTCTGCATGGTTTATTAGTAACGTTTTCTCTCTTAACTCTGCATAAGTCTCGTATAAAAACCCTACACGGTTTATTAGTAAGACCGTTAATTTACATGACACCGGATACTTTGTGGCTGTCTTTTGTTGTCTCAAGTTGGGAATTCCACAATGACTTCAGAAGTCATGTACTTTTGAATGTCTAGCTTTGGTTCAAGATTCTAAAACTGTGGCGAAGTAACATATCAAAGTTCTCAATTTTTATACAAATCAAGATAATCACGATGATTACGAGTATAATAATTATAGAACAAGTTATTTTCCGTTTATATGAAACTTATTGTTATTTTTTCCGATTTTAATTGTAAAATCCATTGTGACTTTTCTGTGTCAATTGACAAACCCCATATATGGGGTCAGACTTCGACTCTAATCGGTATAATGTCTTTCTTAATTAATTAATTTTCATTTTATTTTCAGAACAGTAAATTTGGACAAGCTCAACACTTCAAGCACCTCCTTCAATGTCGGTGAGTTTTGATATATAATTATTTAGTTGGCAAGTGTTCCTTACGGCTCAGACTTTAAAGATGTTTTATTTTGTTTTGTATTACTCAGACGATGCTTTAAATGTTAGTCTATTCTAGTTATTTGTTATTAAATTTGCTTTGTAGGTAGTTTTATTATTATAAGCTAATTTTTCATTGAATACATCGAGGTGAGACAGATGACCAAATGGCTTGGAGCTTACGTAAAGATTAAAATCGGTAATTGAGGTAGCGCGTGTATTCCAGATATTTCTCCTTCCATTATAATTTCCCTTTTGATCGTTCTTTGTCATTATTATGTAACGTTTTCTTCCATTTTTTTTCGATTTATGGCTCAGTTTAAAGTATGTTTAATTGCAATGTGTATCGGGATGTAACCAAATTAAAAAAATATATATATATTTTGGAAATTATTTTATAGGTACTTCCCTTATACCATCTCAAAGGGATTACATATCTGAAAATTTTACTACAACATCGCTCAAGTTCTTGCATCAGCTGAGAAATCAGTAAATAATTTCGACACCTCAGGAGAAGATTGCAAGTGTATTGTAACTATCCGAGTTTGTTACGGGTGTGCAGAGTCGAGTTTAAATGCAATATGGATGTCAATCTCGAATAAAGAAAATATCCGGTTGCGGAAAAAACAGAGGAAGTCTGTTTTTTATTTTGGATAACTTTCGTCCGGACATCTTTTATTGTACTTTGTTAAATGGAAAAGTTGCCAAATTCAATACTAATTCAACCACTGCATACTATTTACCACAACGATATGTAACAATACTAATATAGTTTAACGAAATTACAAAATAAATAAACAAAACTCTGTGATTTTCCCCAGTGTTTAAGCCACAGTTGCATTTGTTGCATTTTGCTACTCGACTTCTAAAATTGCAACAAACTTTCAATGCAAATGTGCAAAAATGCGACGACCACATTGGACTTCAGAAACGAAGATGGTAATGGAGAAAATGAAATCAGAGATGTGTTTGAACTAATCTGAATTTAAATGAAATGCTAATGACATGGGCAGTGTTCAAAAAAGTATTGAGCAATAGATGTTCAGGAATTGGTTTCAAAGAGTTGGTGCAATTCATGTAAGTTAAGTGAACAATTTCTTCTAATTGATTTATATAATTCCATCGCATTCTGTAAATTGTGAGCGAGGATTTAGTTGCATGAATCTTGTAAAAACTGGAATTAGAAACCGCCTTTCAGTAAGAAGAGTTAACACTCTGCTAACAATAAATCTTGAAGGACCTACTCGTAAAGAATTTAAATGTTTAGAATGTCCATAAAATAACGTATTTTAATGTGATGTAAATTCAGCAGTAATTGATTCTAAACATACATACGTCTAATGATTTATTTACATAAGTATACCTGAAGTGTGATAACATAGATTGAAAGTAATAAAACTCCAAGAAACAAATTACATAGCTTTTTGTTTCTGCATACTTTATTAATTTTAGCTTTCTGCACAACTATTTATACTATTGCACAAGCATTTCGCAATTTGCACAAATATAATTTTCATTTGTGCATTTCTGCGACATTTATTTATTTTCTAACTTAAACTCTGATTCTCCCTCGGTTTTTGAAAGATAGATCAGGATTTTTCTCACCTGATGACGAACTTCCTGTCAGTTAAGGAAGATAAGTTTTATAAACACAACCACATAGCACACTTTTCGATTGGCGATATGACAGTGAATTAAGTCAATGTGACATATAGTATTTATTTGCGTGGTTTTAGGAAAGCTTGTAAAAATATAGACATTTATTTATTTACTTATTTATTTAGTTTCGTTTATTTGTATATTTATTTATTTGTTTGCTTATTTACTTATTTTTTTATTTACTTATTTATATATTTACTAGTGGCTTGTGCAGCAAATACTGCTGCAAACTAAGTTCGTTAGACGTTCAAATAAAATTTTTTCAGATTTATTTTCAATGAAGAATACTTGTCTTTTTGATAGTTATTTGCTTCCATAATAATGAAACATACTCCCTCTGAATGAATTTTTTTAGGCCAAATACTTTTTCTTGAACCTATCCAACTTCAGTTTTAGAGTTTCAAGGCGAAAACGCAAGTATCAATGTCAGGACGATAGCAGTAGTTATTTCAGGTCATTGTGGATTGTAGGCAAAAGTTAAAAAAATGTCAGGTGTGCTAAGCTTTCGAACAATAGCATTTTCGTAAAGCTGCTGCATGTAGAACTTGAAATGTAGAGCGTAAAATCATTTTATCCTACTAAGAGGTCTTGCTGAAATGGTCTGGAGACCAGAAAATTTTGTAGGCCTCTTATTTTATCAGTAAGTAATACCTTTTGAGCTTTCTTTAGGAACTGTAATTTTTGCGCTCTCTCGAGCCAATACTGAAGACAATGACACATATCAATATCTACACTACACCGCCATTAAGTATATGAAAAAGACCCAACCCCACTGGGTTAATAAGTATAAAAATATTTGATTTTTAATAACAATATTATTATCTTACTTTTAGTTTTGTAGTTATATATAGCAGCCACTCAGTAAATTATAGAAATGAAAATCTAAATTAAGATATTCTCTACATTTACTTACATAACCACAAAACGTTTCACTTTCATGTCATCAATATAGCATCAATATTATGTACAATTAATGAAAAATAGATGTATCATGATATTAACTACCGGTATAATAATATTTAATTTCTAATGGTAATAATGTCATTAAACCACCTCAAGTTTCGTAGATTTGAATATCCAATACACAGCTGTACTCAGAGAATTATACACTTCTGAATCAGTTTTTAATAACAAATTGAATTGAGCTCTAAATATGTCGACAATCCTGCAGGTCATGGCCTTCGTGTAATAGCCCATTGTTTATTGTAGTGTGTGTTTTGTTCTGAAATTCAATCAAGTCGGCCGTGATTGAATAAAATTAGTTCTCAAAACTGACAACAGATGGATTTTGGAAAATAGGAAAATTATGTAGGAAAATTGACATTTCACTGAAAATTACTACTTTTCCGAAAAACTTTGGGTTCCAAGCTTCAAAATCAGGAGCCATTTATTAAAATCCGTTCAGCCGTTTTCCTGTAATTTCCATTACCAGTTCAAATTATATATATAGATTGATTTATTTTATTTATTAATTTGTATATTTACATATTTATTTGTTTATTTATTTATTTATTTATTCATTGATTTATTTATTTCTTTACTTTTATTATTCCTAACATACTTCAATGTATCACACTGGTACAAAATAGATAGGAAAACGTTGTTTGTTTGCATAATTTGGATCAGACATACGGTTGAACATATATTTGGTGCTGCCACCAACCATTTCAGCGAAAGCATTGTTAAAAGGATCTTATGAGCAGGCAGTATAAACAGCCATCGGATATCGAATGCGTTCAAGGAGCCGGTGATTTGACTATCCAAATATCATTGTCATATTTGAAGGTGTTGTATTGTACTTGTTCTGGAATTTGATTCCATGTTTTTATTCTGTATTGAAAAGCACTCTGGCACCGGCGTAGCTCAGACAATAGACACGTTTGTCTGCTCATTCCGAGCTACGCTCGGGATTGAGTTCGATTCCCGCTTGGGTTGATTACCTGGTTGGTTTTTGCGAGGTTTTCCCCAAGTGTAAGGTAAATTTCAGGTAATCATATGGCGAATCCTAGGCCTCATCTCGCCAAATACCATCTCCCTATTCAATTCTATCTACGCGAAACAACGTGGTCGTTGATAGAGGTCATCGTTAACTTAAAGACTAAAAAGAATTAAACAGTACTTGCATCAAATTTAGTCTTTTGCATTGTACTATACTGTACGTCACAACTTATTTATTTGTGATGACAATGTTATCATGTTACACATAAAAATAGTAAAAGAAAGTTGGCAACATCCTCGTTTACTCGTTAAAGTTTACGTACTTTATTTTGAAGTTGGTAATGTTACATCCTGATTTGCTTTTGTTTCACGTCCGCCCGGCTGTCCTATATTGTTTCTTGTTTCTGACGGAATGCATTCCCCCCACCCCACCCTATTTCCTCCTGCAGGCTACCTGTAAATATAAATTACACTTCAGAACCGTGGAGTCACGGTAAATTAATGTCCGGGAACATGGAAGCAGGAGGCAATTTTTAATAAACCAATGCTGCTTCTGGTACAGTTGTCACATACGTTTTCCGTTCCCTCGTCATTCTTCATATCGCGTAAAGGAAAACATAGGACCTCGAATACGCCATTACTTGTTTGTTTCTTTACCGTAAACAAATGAAGAACATAGCGCTACATCCTGACGTCTAGCTTTTCTGTTATAAAATTAGGTCACTTTTAATATAAGAAGAAAACTAATCATAACATCACTGCTTAATTTAGGGGTGTGCAAAATGTCTCAATACATGAAAGCTTTCGTCGAACTTTTAAAATCGACGAAATATGCAGAATATAAATGTTTTAAAGTACGCCTATAATAATAATAATAATAATAATAATAATAATAATAATAATAATAATAATAATAATAATAATAATAAATTATTATTATTTATTTAGTTATTTATTTATTTGTTTCTTCTGTCTGTTTGTTTAGGCCTATTTATTTAAGTATTTATTTATGTATCTATTTTTGTATTATTTATTTATGTATTTATTTATTTAGTTATTAATTTATTTAGTTATTTATTTGCTTATTTATTTATTTATCTACTTATTTATTATTTACTTATTTCTTTATTTATTTATCTACTTACTTATTTATTTACTTATTTACTTATTTATTTACTTATCTGTTTATTTACTTATTTATTTATGTACTTATTTATTTGTTTGTTTGTTTATTTTAGCTAGTAGGCAAAGTGAGTAAAAATTAAAATTATACAACAAAAATGTTTGTAACAGCTACCGTAAGAGCCAGGCTCGTGTACGTTATGGTCTTAGCCAATAATGTGAGAAGATAGGTGTGCCAGTTATTAGAAATGAGTTAGTCTATAAGTTTTGCTGACTGTCAGGTATTGATCATCTTAGCTATAGGCCTACATTATATAAAAAAAATTATATATAGTCCGCCAAAAAAATGTATAGGCTACACTCTTTAAGGAACGAAAACTATTTATTACGTGTTTCTTTCACATTTAAATATTGACATGTAGTACTGTCTTCAGTTAAGCGCATGGTTACTTTAGATGTTCAAAATGTTCGCGGTTGGCAGCCAGACACATAACGCAACGACGAGCGGTCGCCGCAGCTACGTCGGTCAATGTTTCAATGGAGATCGCTGCACATGCCGCTTAATCTCTTGGCGAAGATCCTCCAGCATGCGCGGCTTACGTCGATAGACTTGATCTTTCACAGTTCCACACAAGTAAAAATCCACAGGGGTTAGATCTGGCGACCATGGGAGGAACTCAATGGGCCCTCTTCGTCCAATCCTAAGTTCAATGCATGCTCAAGCCATTTTGTTTTCTCACTATCTTGATGAAAGTACCAACATCTGTTGAGTGAAAGACCCTACTGTTCTCCAATCAGAAGATTAACCGTGAAAGGAATGTGCTTACTATTGCGTCATGTATTGGAGCGAAGTAGATAGATAATATTACCGTTACAACGTCAGCTCTCCTGCATATGTTATTTCCTATATGGAGGGATTAAAAGACCAGGAGATTAACCGTGATCTAATTTTGAAACCAGGGTAGTATAAGTATGTGTGTATCAGTGTTATCGTTTGTGGTTTGAGAGTTAGCCAATGGTGTGTGACCTTATGACATCTTATGGCATCAACATTCATTCATAGCATTACCCCGCAGTGTCTCATTCCACTGAGACTTTCTCCTGGTTGGAGTACTGGGTGTTCATTTCAAAATGTGTCATGACTTCACTGTTGTGAGTCAGCGATTTGAAGCGAGTTTCAGCTTTTATGTCAGAGAAATTGCGTATTAATCAAGGCGTTCAATCTGAACTTGAGAACGTGTACGGTATAACTTGAACGTCGTACCAACAGATGGCGTTCTGTAAAGTCTGTGTGCTACCATAACCTCTTTGGAACTGTTTTGCGCGGCCAAGTCGTACGCAGGGTATTTGTCATCATCGGTTGCGTACGGCAACATTCCACAATACAAACAAAATGCTCCGTGTCTATGTTGACCGTCGAAGTTAATGTCAACAAATACGTAAGTAAACGTCTTAACCCTCTCCACATATCCCGACAGTAAGAAAGAAACTCACCTCAGTACGTGTTTCCAAACAGTTCACATTCCTGCCACTATAGGTGTTACCGTACGCATCGGTAAGTACTCTTCAGAATGAACGCCGTACTTGCTAGGCAACTTCTCTGGCACATAAGTAATACGCCTCTGTGGAAGTGTAGGAAGATTGAATTCTCTAGGCTCAACGACTAGCCATATGACGGCATACAGCGAGCTATGACACACTTTGAACTGAATACGCAGTACAGTACTATAATACTCGTAATTCATATCAATTGACAATATCAATATCCCGATACAGTGTGACAAAAAGTGTATACATTTTTTGGCGGACTCTGATGGTATGGAAATAAACTTGAAAAGACTGAATACCTAGCAACAGACGCAGAAGTTATTTTTTTTTTAATTGTAGAAACCTAAATTAAAGGATGAAACAAATTCATAAATCTCGGTTTCATAATTTAAAAAAATATAAATACAGAAGAAGGCTTAAATAGTACATTCAATCAAACAAGAACCTCTGTCCAATAACTTAATTTAGTCCTACGGGACAAGCATGTCACAAAGCTACAAAATTGCATTATGTTAAGAAAAATAATACGATGCATTTTGACATAATATGGTTAAGAAAATTCGATCATAAACAAAAATATGTGAGAGAGAAATGGATTCTTGGGGAAGATGATGTGTGTAACAAGAATGGACAATGCGAAGAATGAGGTCATTCGAATGCAAATGCAAGCAGATAGAGATGTTTCATCGTACACGGCAGAAAAGAGGCTACTTTGGTGCTGCAGACGGAAACAGGTGGGTAAAATATAAAGTCAATGAATGGAGTCCCGTGGGGAAAAAGGAAGAGGACGACCATGATCATAATTTAGGGATGTCTACGAGATAAGAGGATTAGAAGGTGGGGAGGGGGAAATCGGACATAATGGAAAAAGTGGTTAAGAGAAGGAAAACAACTATAGCTGTAAATTCCGAATGATATGATGATGATGATGACTAGACTGCGGAAATTCATGCAGTTACATGTTTTTATTATTATTTTCACATAAAAGAATTTTTATCTCGAAAAGAAAGCAAAAACGAGTAAACTTGTATAAAAAATTTTGTTTGAAATATCTAAAAAAATAACCCCTTGAAACAAATTGCCTTACTTACGGTTCACTCTTTATATCTACAGTTTGGAACTCTGTTACAACTGACACAACTAAATCAGAAATTATCCAACGCAAATTCATATGCCTATGTTCACATTATATTTGTGCCGGTGACTCCAAGAATACTTACAAAAAATTATTATTGTTTCATATTATGTCGGTTTATATTCCACAACCAAGATCTTGATGCTTTATTTTATTTAAAGACATTAAAGACTATATAACTTCTGATTTTCTCATAAACTACGTTAACTTTCGTGTTCCAATGAAAGATATGAGAATGCACAAATGCTTCTATAACAGAAATTTTAAATCTTTTTCCCGTCTCCAGATCCACTAAAACTTCCAATATGTAGGAACAGCAATAAATTTGATTTACTTATTTATTATTTTAATGTACCGGAGTACATATGATATTTCCATGCAGATATTCTGCGTCATCATACGATGTAAAAGTAATGGAACGGAGAAAAATCCTCTCCGGCGCCGGGATTTGAACCCGGGTTTTCAGCTCTACGTGCTGATGCTTTATCCACTAAGCCACACCGGATACCACCTCCGTTCCATTACTCTTACATCGTATGATGACGCAGAATATCTGCATGGAAAAATCATATGTAGTTCGGTACATTAAAATAATATATATGATATGCGTAAATCGCTTCGTGATTTAAGACGGCGCTTATTCCGTCGGATCCCGGCCAACTAGTCACTCATAACGAGTGCACCTCAGCACATGTGTGGACTTCGGTCCTACGTTCATAGACATCTATGACGTAGTGCAGAGGGCGGCACTAGAGGAAACCCAAGAGTTGGAGCTTAATCTGAGACGATTCTGTCCGGCGCCGGGGCGGTATCCGGTGTGGCTTAGTGGATAAAGCATCAGCACGTAGAGCTGAAAACCCGGGTTCAAATCCCGGCGCCGAAAAGAATTTTTCTCCGTTCCATTACTCTTACATCGTTGATTTACTTAATTTATCAATTAACATGTAGCTTAATTTACAAAATGGCAAGTATTATTATTATTATTATTATTATTATTATTATTATTATTATTATTATTAAGTCTGCTTTTAAAGAACCTTAAAGTTAGAATTTATATAATACAGTAGTTATATTACAGATTGTTTTGTATAGTTGTGAAACATTGATTCTCACTTTGAGAAACAAATGTTAAAGATATTCGAGAATGAGGTGCTTAGGAAAACATTTGGAGCTAAGAGGGATGAAGTTACAGGAGAATAAAGAGTTACATAACGCAGAGCTGCACGCATTTTATTCTTCACCTAACATAATTAGGAACATTAAATCCAGACGTTTGAGATGGGCAAGGCATATAGCACGTATGGGTAAATCCATGAAAGCATACAGAATATTAATTGGAAGTTCTGAAGGAGAAAGAGCTTTGGGGAGGCCGAGGCGTAGATGGGATTATTATTATTATTATTATTATTATTATTATTATTATTTTAATATTATTATTATTAATCTTACTATTGTTATTATTGTTACTATTACTATTTTTATTATTACTGTTGTTATAGGCCTACCTACTGAAGAATAAAGAAGTGTATGTAGTATTTGTGGACTTAGAAAAGGCTTTTGACAGAGTGGATTGGAATAAACTGGAATCCTAAAAAAAAAGGTGTGAATTGGAAAGAGAGAAGACTATTCTGTAATCTTTATTGAAACAACGAGTCAAAGTCAGGATAGGAGAAGAAATGTCAGAAGGAAGTGAAATTGGGAGAACAGTACGTCAAGGATGCCCTTCATCACCTACCCTGTTTAACATCTACTTGGAGGATTTAGTGAAGAACTGTTTTCAGAACATGGGAGGAGTGATAGTAGGAGGCAGAAGAATAAAATGCATAAAGTTTGCTGATGATATGGCTTTGTTAGCAGAAAGGATATGCTACAGGAGCTAAATGACACCCGTGAACAGTATGGTATGAAGCTAAATGCAAACAAGACGAAGATGTTGATCATAGGAAGAAAAATAAAGAAGGGAAACTTGCGAATTCTAAATGAGGCAGTAGAGCAAGTGGACAGCTTCAGATACTTAGGGTGTACTATGAGCAGCAACATGAGCTGCCCAAGAAGTCAAAAGGAGAATAGCAATGACCAATGAAGCTTTTAATATAAAAAAGAGCATTTTCTGGAAAAAGAACTAAGAAAGAGACTAGTGAAGTGCTTTGTATGGAGTGTGGCATTGTATGGGGCAGAAACGTGGAAATTAGGACGAAGTGAAGAGAAGCGAATAGAAGCATTTGAAATTTTGATTTTGAGAAGAACGGAACGTGTGAAGTGGACAGACAGAATAAGAAATGAAGGTGTGCTGGAAAGAGTAGGTGAAGAAAGAATGATGCTGAAACTGATCAGGAAGAGGAAAAGGAATTGGTTGAGAAGAAACTGGCTACTGAAGGGTGTACTGGAAGTAATGGTGAACGATTGACGAGTTCGGGATAGACGAAGATATCAAATGATGGACGACATTAAGATATGTGGATCATATGAGGAGACAAAGAAGAAGGCAGAAAATAGGAAAGCTCGGAGAAAGCTGGATTTGCAGGGAAAGACTTGCCCTTGGGCAGAACACGAAACGAATGAATGAACTACTGTTAATGTTACTACTACTACTACTACTACTATTATTTTTATTGGGTTATTTTACGACGCTGTATCAACATCTAGGTTATTTAGCGTCCGAATGAAATGAAGATGATAATGCCGGTGAAATGAGTCCGGGGTCCAGCACCGAAAGTTACCCAGCATTTGCTCGTATTGGGTTGAGGGGAAACTCCGGAAATAACCTCAACCAGGTAGCTTGCCCCGACCGGGATTGTCTATGGCGAGTCCTTGGCATCAACCCCTTTGATTAGATTACCTGGTTGGGTTTTTCCGAGGTTTTCCCCAACCAAAAGGCAAATGCCGGGTAATATTTTGGTGAATCCTCGGACCTCACCTCATCTCACTATATCTCGCGAAAATATTGTAAAAAATTGCACAAAATTGTAAAAATTGTAGAAAATTACTAAATTGTAAAACTATAAAAATTTGTAAAAATTGTAATTGCAATATTGTAAAATTTTGACTTGTTCCACATCTTAAAGCTTCATTGCTTATGTAAGATCTATGGAATAAAATAAATGAATGAATGAATGAATGAATGAATGAATGAATGAATGAATGAATGAATGAATGAATGAATGAATGAATGAATGAATGAATCAACCCGGACCACCTGGTTTCGCGGCCAGACGCTCTGACCGTTACTCCACAGATGTGGACATTATTATTATTATTATTATTATTATTATTATTATTATTATTATTATTATTATTGTGCTACAAGTCTTCATAACAGTTCTTAGAAAGTTCGCAGGCTGGTGAATGACTTGTGAACGGTTTTTCCTGAGTTGTCGGCGTCGCAAAGTACCTCTGTGCCTCGTGGCTTTTCGCACCTCGGACGACAATTATCTTATTAAAAGTCGTTTGCGGCGGGTCCTTTTTATTGCATTTCTTTGGTGGCGTGTGGAAAGTTAGCTAACACCTCTTGCTTGCGTGTGGCGAACATTTATTTCGATTGCGGTTTCATGCGGTATCTCGTTACTTGGAATACGTAGTCTACAGTTTGAAACGTTTCGTGTAAACCACTTCAACGTCGGTTGCAGTTAGAATTATTCATGCTAACACTAGAGTCTGCCAACTGACTGTGTAAATTTGTGCGAGAAGAGATCAGATTATGAAACATTTATACGATTTTCCTTTTTGAAAAATTGACGGGGATAAAATTGTAAAGAGTATTTAATGCAAAAGCGAAATAAGAATTATATTATCAACAGTAATCTCACTACAGGTTTTGATTTATCTGTAGTAATGTCACGAGAGGTCTGAGATTTATCTGGGAAATCTCAGACCTCGAGTGACATTTATTAGGACTATATCGTGAATAAAATAAAAATGTAAATAATACATCCCTAAAATTCGATCACAAAATGTTAATAATACTTAACCTATTCGGACATTGTGAAGTTGAAATACTCGTAGATGAATATCTATTACTGCAATAAAGAAATTCGATGTTATTCAGTAATGCCAATTGCGAAAAGCGAAATACAGGTTTAACAGTGATAATTACATGTACTGTATTTGTCTCTTATTGTTATAACATAAATACATTTTCATTATCTGCTGAAATCATAATTTAAGTTAACAGTAACAGTGGGGACAGCTATATACCAATGCTTATGTATTCACAGCGAGACATGTTGCTACACAGTGAAGCCATCTCTGTATAGATAGGCCTAATTAGAACACGAATTTTATTACGCCATACGGAAGGCAGTTTGATGAAAAGACCTTATTATTACTATGCAATGTCATTGGGTTTGATATGTTACATAAATTTGAACATCTGACTTTCTATTCATTGTTTCATTTCATTCACAAAATACAAATTTTATAGGCTACAATTATTGGTTACGTTACCTGTGGGAGCAAGACCAATGTCAGCTGTGCCTTATTTCGACCGTTACAATCAGTGCTACACGAAAGCATTTTTATAGCTCGACAAACGCATTCTCGCTACAGTGTGTAACGGAACTAAAGCTGGATCTACACAGTTCAATATTCCAATCGCGTATGCGTGCAATCTGGGAAGAATATTGAAAGACTCAAGTTTAAAAGTTACGTTCAATTAAGATGCATGAAGATTTCGTGTCTACATGATGTGTTGTTTTCAACGTTATCTTCACTGCGTAAATATATTAATTAATATTAATATCAAGCAGTGCTTTAAAGTTGAAAGAAAAGTTTAACCGTGTAGTTGCATATTAATGTATTCATGATTATCCATTTACGAGAAACAGTTGGCGACAACGATTAAACAAAAGAACGACCATGCGATACATTGATAGCGATAAATCTAGCTGCAATAATTATCGCAAAGTCTGTGATTGGTTGGAATTCAAAATTTCATTACACTTCATTGGTCGAAAATGGAATGATGTCATATAAACGAAATAGTCTAAAGAAAATCAAAACTCGAGTGAGATTTAATTTACTATTACAAGATTAGAAGGAACTATACAAAGATTAGAAGAAATAAAGTACTCTAATACAATAAAATATTAATTGACTTAATAAACTGTCTTGAAAATGTGTTACTGTACCATCTCATCTTTAAAAATATTCCGCTAGATGGCAATAGTGTGTTATGATCAGTGTTCTCTTGTTCCCAGTATTGCCAACTATACACGTACAATCTTCATTGAACTCTATGCAATTTCATTTTTTTTTAACAGTTACATTCCACTTTAATTGAAAGTTTCAGATCCATAGTGGGCCAAGCGCCATTTATTAAAAACGGAGAAAGCAAGGGTTAAAATTAAGTGAATGCCATAGTTTAATGAAGATTGACATATCATTTAGTTTTAATGTGTATACTTTATATTACTTGCTATATGTTTCCATTGAAATATGGTAATAACTTCATTTTAACCCTTGTATTCTACTGTTTTAGTAAATGGCGCTTGGCCCATTATGGTTCTGAACCCTTCAATTATCAATATTAAACAATCTCTGATCCGTGACTATCCATAATCTCATACAGCAGAAGCTATAACATAACCTAACAAATAATATAAACAAGATAAATGATATGAAAGTTTTAATTAAGGATGGTGAAATAAACAGGAATCTTTTCAAAAGGTAAATTATTTAAATTACAGTACAATGTTGGCAAACAAAGAAACAAATGCTAGAGAGATAATAAAAGCAAACAAATGCTAAAGAGGTGATAAAAACAAATGCTAAGGAGGTGATAAAAACAAATGCTAGGGAAGTGATAAAAATTGTAGACTAAGCAGCCATGATTGGTTGAAACAAGTCGTTCCGTAATTTTTTATTGGACAAAAGTAGTATGACGTAGTAAAAGTGTAATAGTCAACAGTAATCTCACTAGAGATTTTGATTTTATCTGTAAATATGCGAGTGGAACACGAGCAGATTTATCAAGAGAAAATAAACACTGGAGTGGGATTTAATTGAGTATTACACTATTAGAAGTAAAGATTAGGAGAATAAAGTACTCTAATACAATAAAATATTAATTGACTTATTGAAATTCTATTTCACTAATGTTAGCTTCACCAAAACTTTTGAATGGAGCCGCCATTTTCAGTTGACTGTCTATGCTGTAAACAAATGACGATCGCAAAGCATGTTTTATAGTACCATAAAGAATTTGCTGTTAGATATAATGTTGGCAAACAAATAAACAAATAGTAGGAAGATGATAAAACAGGAGAAAGTATATAAAGATTAGAAGAAATAAAGTACTCTAATACATTAAAATATATATATTGACTTACGAAAATTCTATTTCACTAATGTTAGCTTCAGCAAAATGTTTGAACGGAGCCGCCATTTTCAGCCGACTATGCGAGAAACAAATTACGATCGCAAAGCATGTTGGTACCGTAAATAATTTGCAGTTTGAAATGTTGGCAAACAAAGAAACAAATGCTAGGGTAGTGATAAAAACAAACAAATGCTAGGGAAGCGAAAAAATTAAACAAGTGCTAGGAAAGCGATAAAATTGTGCGATAAGCAGCCACGATTGGTTGAAAGGCGTCCTGTCGTACCGTTTTATTGGTCAAAAGTAGTATGACGTAGTAAAAGCGTAATAGTCATTTCAATATTATACTTGCTAGTAATTTGGATTTTAAATGCATTAAAATTTGTATTAACTGCTTGAATTAAAAGTAGAGACGAAAATAACGTAAGTAAAAAATCTCCATCATCACATCATCATCATCGTAATCATCTAGAGTGCTATTCATAGACATTTTGCTAGACCGCGCTACGAGCGTGCTAAACTAATCCCGGCTATCGACTGATTACTTGTACAGGATTCATATCATATCATATATCGCTAACACTGGTTTATGAATACGAAAAACGTTAGTTCGCTGATCATCCACCGGATGCCGGGCTAAGAATGTCTATGAATACGGCCCCTAATGATTAGTTCAGTTGGTAGAGTACTGACTTAAGACCTTGGTTCGAAACTCAGTGATTGAGTAATTCCTGGGGGTTTTAACATGAAATACTTATGCTCGAGGTCCAAATGAATAAAACATTACTGAAGTTTCAACGTACCGCGTCACTTTCTTGGCAGTGGATCACACTCTTACATTGACACGATGTGTTTGCTAGAGGGATAGACTTATTTTCTTGCATGAATTATATTTCTTATTTCTTTTACCTTAACGTCTTTCCAACAAACCAATTCAGAAGAAACACAGTAATTCCATTGTAAACAGTTGTAGCCTACAGATACATGGTATACTTCAATAATTTTCAGTAATTTCAATTTCGAGCCTGGCTCTTACGGTATTGGCCAGAAACATTTTTTGTTGTAATCTTTTGAATTGTACTCACTTTACTTACTATGTAAATAAAGAAATAAAGGAAAAACAATCATTAGCAATAAAATACATAAATGGCATTACATTTATTTCACTCTCAATTACAGGGTGTCCATCATGAGCCTCCAACATTTAAAACACACACAGCTGAAGGAAAAAAAACTGTGTACAAATAATAGGGCCTACTATGCATAATAATAATAATAATAATAATAATAATAATAATAATAATTATAACAATAACAATAATAATAATAATAATAATAACAATGATAATAATAATAACAATAACAATAATAATAATAATAATAATGATAACAATAATAATAATAATAATAATAATAATAATAATAATAATCATAATAATAATAATAATGATAATAATAATCATAATCATAATAATAATAATAATAATCATAATAATAATAATGATAACAATAACAATAATAATAATAATCATAATAATAATAACAATAATAATAATGATAACAATAATAATAATAATAATGATAACAATAATAATAATAATAATAATAATAATAATAATAACTTTATTGGCCACCACTGAACATACATGTAATAGGCCGTAGTACAACTTTCCGTCACGAACGGTTCGTCCCAGGTCACAGACGTTCCAGGAATTATTTTGTCACAAACAGTTTTCGTACCAAGCGACCGGGACCAAAGCGAGTCACATAATAAATATTTTAATACCGGTTATTATACTATGAAACTGCTTAATTTTAACTGCTTGTATAAACAGTAATGCATTGTTGAAAATCAAATTGGATCTGCGTTTGTTATTTATGCTATGAATAGTAACCACAATTCTCAGTTACATTTCAAATATAATATTATATTGTCAACAATACTAAATCACTTTCCACCAGAGTGCTGCATTGGAGTTAAATCGCTCGCTTGAACTCGGTCGAATGTCGCACCCTCGAGTGAGATAAGATCGGTCGTGATACGCTCGTAATAAATAGAAGCACAGTACAAGGTCATCTCACCGACATGTCCAATCTTGTATGGAAGGCGACAGATAAGATACACATATGTTTTGCTCACACGGTAAAAATAAGGCTTTATTTTCTGCTTTTATGACAAACGTCTAATGGAACAGTCAATGGAACGTACCAAAACAGGAACATAAAGTTATAAATAAAATATTATGAAAAACTTCGATATACAGTTGTTATTATTGCTAATTAATAATTATTCAATATTTGATTTACCACATAAGTCCATACATAGTATTCCGCCTATATACACTGCGACAATGTAGAAACGTTTTACAAAATATTATTGATATAGCAGTAGATTAATAACAATATTAGTACAGAGATAACGTCACAGAAAATATAATAAAACGAATAATAATGCTGCGCAACTGTTACAGATGCAAAGACTGATACACCAATTATTAAAGATTATTATTATTACTAGAAAACTTGATACGGTTCTTGCATTATCGTGATTGTATTCTCCGTTTATAATAATTACATTTACATCCAATAACATCTATCAGATGTGGCAAAAACAAAATCACTCCTACAACATTTATATTACATTTTAAAGCAAGTTTTGTAGTTGTACTATGGAGAGGTTAGTTAAACACTGCAAAGTTTTGAAATGATAAACATATATGATGTTACTACACAGTTCATCACAGTAACGAGAACGAATGTCTAATGCTCGGCTTATACCGTTCGAGGATATATCGCTCGCGACAATTTTACCCATCATGCATGTGCGCTACCTATCGGATTATGCTATGAACTACTTGACGCCCGAGCGAAAACGTCCGATGCAGACCAGTTTCCACTTTATAATTCGATATGAAAAGGTTTATTCAGCAAGGAGTTGGAGTTTATTTTTCAATTTACTTCATGCTTTCTCTCAAAGTAAGAAATATTCGTATTAATTATACCACCAATAAAACTAATGCTTAAAAAATAAACCACAGCCTGGCTTTCAGAAATCGATTTTGTTTCAACAATGAATAAATTTCAATAATATTTTTCTTTGTATCGAGTTTGATGTGCTTCGTCAGATCGATTTTGCTGGCATCAACAATGCTTTCTCTGTAAAAAAAAAAATGCGAAGGAAATCTTTATAATTCACAAGTAAGAAGTATGTATTTTGATTCCAGTAATTTGTTGTTTTCTGAATTGTAACATTTCAATTAAAATTAATTTAAACTAAACATGACCTGTATAATAGCTGCTTATAAACTGTTTGTGGGAGTTGGGGGGTGGCAAATTTTAGCACTGCCTAGTGGCGGCACTGTACCTAAATCCAGTCCTGCATACCACCTCATAACATGGGCACGCTAGCTAGGAACCGTCATTTTATAAATAGTTTATTGTTGCAGCGTTACAATAGCTCTGGCGTGTACTACGAAACTGCTACATAAACGTTTTGAGTCTGTGATTAATTTCTGACTATAATCAAATACCTTACTATAATAATACCGGACAGCTGTATACTAGCAGCATTGACGTGAGTGCGAAATATCACGGACTTGACATCTAGCGGAGCGGCGTGGAATTACGTCCACAAATACAAATATTAATTGAATAGTACCGTATTTAATGTAACATTATTTTATATCAAAGCTGCATATTATGAGAAATATTACGTATTTTTTTTTTTTGCTTTAGTGAGACAAAATTAATTCTGACAAGAAGAATTTACAATAACGCTGTATATACGCATTGCTGACAACTGCAAAGATAAAATTGGTAGTAATCTGATGCTTGTAATTTAGTAAAGGCGTGGGGACAACAATAAAACTTAATTTGCTACAACCTTAAAATTTCCAATTGATGTTAACTTCTATTTATTTATTAGGCTTAAATAAGAAAAGCTAATTTTTATTGTTCTCTGAACACAGAGATAAAGGCATTAGGTCTAATAAAGAATTTTGTTGACTCACGTTTTGTGAACTCTCGGAAATCGAAAGTACGATTTGGAGCAATTTGTAATGCTGTAATTGTAGCAATTATAAACAGCACATATACACCTGACATTTTAACACAGCGCCAATTTTATTAATAAAACTATTAACTAGCCCAGCAACAATATACATTGCGGTTGATTACAGCTTGTTTCGCGAGTATCTCCACACCGGCCGCCTAGGTAGCAGCACTAGCGTCGTTCGCGTTCAGAACTGCTAGCTGTCCGGTATTATTATAGTAAGGTATTTGCTATAATCACAGCTATCCACTCTGATATTAAATTAAAACTAAACTTTCACATGTTAGAGGTTCACGGTAGACACACTGTATATTCACAATCTTAATAAATAAGAACAGATTCCTTAAAAATCTAAATATCACAATAACACACAACAGACAGCATAGACGTTTCTTGTAATTACAGGGATACTATAAATTCCCTATTACTTGTTTTGTTACACCATCTTTAAATATTTTCAAATATAATTGGCTTAATATCTCGTTTAACTCGATGAGGTAAATACCTATATAAGAGAGGGTCTGTAACAAAATCCTCTTAGCTTGTTACGGAAGACAAAAGAATAATTATTATGGCTTTTGTTTACCATCGTTTTCAAAGAGGAATTCAGGAGATCCTATTAAAAGACAACAGAGTTATTTCAATGAAGAATGGAGGTATTCTTACGAGAAGAGAGATTTGTTAACATGGAAATTATGTTTCAGTATAGAACTTCGGGGAAATAAGCCTCTATTTCTGATGAAATCTTCTTTTTCTGTCTGTACAGGATGGACCAAAAATAATGCCATTAATTTCAGGGGATTATTCTTTGAGATATTTCAAAGAAACTGATTTAATAAAATTTTGCTCGTTTTTGCTTCCTTTTAAAGGTAAAAAGTGTTTTATATAAAATGTTTCATAACGTGTTTTGGGAAAGCCATTGATTGAATACCCAATATGCTCAGTCAATTTAAGACAGCAGGGCATTCAGATGATAAGGGATTGAAAGAATTTTAGTTTTGTCCTTTAAATGAGCAGAAATTCAAAAAATCTTAAAGTTAGAATTTATAAAACAATTATATTACCGGTTGTTCTGTATGGCTGTGAAACTTGGACTCTCACTTTGAGAGAGGAACAGAGATTGAGGGTTTTTGAGAATAAGGTTCTTAGGAAAATATTTGGGGCTAAGAGGAATGACGTTACAGGAGAATGGAGAAAGTTACACAACGCAGAACTGCACGCATTGTATCCTTCACCTGACATAATTAGGAACATTAAATCCAGACGTTTGAGATAGGCAGGGCATGTAGCACGTATGGGCGAATCCAAAAATGCACATAGAGTGTTAGTTGGGAGCCCAGAGGGGAAAAAACCTTTGGGGAGGCCGAGACGTAGATGGGAAGATAATATTAAAATGGATTTGAGGGAGGTGGGTTATGATGGTAGAGACTGGATTGATCTTGCTCAGGATAGGGAACAATGGCGGGCTTATGTGAGGGCGGCAATGAACCTCCGGGTTCCTTAAAAGCCAGTAAGTAAGTAAGTAAATGAGCAGAAATTTAATCCGAACAAATGCAACTTTTCGTCCTGCAACAAAGGAATTTTACAATGTTACATTTGTCTTGATCAAATTTCTGTATATTTAAAGAAAAAAAGCATTTTTTTTTCAATCTTTTATTATAGTCTACTCTGCTCTCTTAAATTGACTGACAAGGGAGGGTTTCCAGTAGGGCACAATGGATTTGGCTGAAAGTGTTAATGTAGATTAATCTGAGGTTCCTGAAAATGATGGTGAAGGTCTCTCGTTTCGGAATTGCATATTTTGAAAAAAACAGGAATTTTAAAAATCTGAATTGCATGTCGTTCTTGGTTACAGCTTGTTCATCCAACTTGCAGAGAGCACTAGAGGTGAGAAAAATACTTTCTTCCATCCCTGTTAGAAATCTAGAAGTGGACTATGTTCTCATTTGCATTTAAGACGAAATGGATAATATTTAGGGTAAACTCAGCTGTTATGTTCACACACGATAATGCGGGTTCACCTAGGGATGTTCAGGATATAACAACTTTTCAGAAAACATGCATCTTCTAATGGCTGCTTCTTCATCCTCGACACAACAGACCTATCTCCCACACGCAACAGTATTTTAAGTACATTTTTTAAGGAGTTTATTTTTCTTCGTGTATTGTATCCATATTTTTGCCAAGCATATATTAAAATGTCTTGTAGAAGAGGACAGCAGAACTGATGGTAAACAATTGAATGTAACGTTAATATAAAAACTCTGTCGTGAAGGTTAGTATCCGAATACATAATACATTTATACCTGAAACAGTCCTCCAGTCGTCGAATGACTAGCTTCTATTGTCGGAAGAAATAGACTTCCAAAGGCAGAACAAATCGTGTAGCTTTTGGCGGGATAACTTAGGCCTAATTCTGAAGTGACTTACCATGAAGAACATTTTGGATTTCCTCTTCAGAAAATGTATTACGAAAAATCTGTATTTTCACAAATATGCAATTCCGAAACGAGAGACTTTCACCGGGAACCTTAAATAAGTCTACATTAACACTTTGTCAAATCCATTGTACCGTACTGAAAACCCTCCCTTGTGAGCATATTGGGAATTAAATCAATGGCTTTCCCAAAACACGCTATGAAATGTTTCATATAAAATAATTTTTATCTCGAAAAAGAAGCAAAATGGAGCAAAATTGTATTTAACATTTTTCTTCGAAATATCTCGAAGAATAATCCCCCGAAATTAATAAGATTGCTTACGTTTCGCCCTGTATATTGTTACTATAGAGTTTAAAAATTAGAAAAATCTTGAACTCCAAAATTCATTGAATTCACATTTTCCGAAATTGATGTTAGCTTTTCCGAAATTAACTTAATTTTTTGTGAATATGAATTAACCATTCCGAAAATGAGGTTAGTTTTTCCGAAATTAAAATTATGGATATAGATATTTATTATATTATAGTTCACAGAAAAAGTACATACATATAATCATTTAAAACCTTACATTACACAGTTTATAATTTTACACATGTATGTATGTATGTATGTATGTATGTATGTATGTATGTATGTATGTATGTATGTATGTATGTATGTATGTATGTATGCATGTATATATGTATGCATGCATGCATGTATGTATGTATGTATGTATGTATTCACACTGCAAATGGGTGGCAGTGGTAACTAATTACACTCAATAACGACAATAATAAACACAATTAATAATAAATTAATAAAAATAATTAATACTAATAATAATAATAATAATAATAATAATAATAATAATAATAATAATAGCAATAACAATAATAGAGCGCATTCTAAATTAAATCAAGCACGATCAATTAAAATAACATTTAAAGTAAATCTAATTTGTATCTTAACCCTAAGTTCGAACTAAAACCCATGAGTACAATATGTTCATGCATGCACAAGTACCTTTCAGCACTACACTCATTTCGCTGTCAACTCACTCACTGCACTGGAACTACGACACATTTCACTGATTCTATCCTGATTTTACTAACACTTAAAAACATTTCACTGTTCAAATACTTTGCACTGCCACTATCTTAATATATAAAATTGAATGTGGATATGTATGTATATATGTATGTGTGTATGTTCTCTATACAAATCTACACGCTTTGACCGATATGTGCCAAAGTTTACACATTTAACCTTCATAACCAGGAGAAGAACATAGGCTACATTAAAATTGTGCAAATGGAAGTTAAATTAATTAAAATTGTAAATAATAAAAATAAATACGATCAAACATTCATATGTAATACTAAAATGCAATCTTCTATAGTCAATTGTTTTTTATAATTGTCTGTTGTATTCAACATCGACTTTCACGAGGCCATGGAAATTTTAACACGAAATTAAATTACATTGTTGTTGTTACAGATCATGAAGGCTAAAACTAGATAATTCATTCAACAAGTATCTTTACGCAGTCCAGGACCGTATTATGAATTCCTCGATGCAGTTTTGTAGATAGTGAGCAAACTGTTTTATACAACTGAATTCTATTCTTTGAAACTACAAGGATTGCTACCACATAATTTACTTAATATTGAATAAGCAATAGTACTATTGCGAAATATTGACCCACCAAAATTATGCACGAATAAGAATTGGTGTGAAAAACTCATACGAAACGTAATAGAATTGGCAATATTAACTGCAAAAATAAAAGGAGATGTTTTTATTCCACGTATTGCTAGGATACTCATTCAATTTTAAGCAACTGCAATTTTTCAATGCCACTAATGGCCATATTAAAATGAAGCTCAAGGACAGTCGCTCAAAAGTTGCAGACATTAACTTAAAAACTGCGTGTTTTTCACATCCTCAACTATATTTTATACAAAGAAGTGAAAAAAAAAGATTTTGCATATATCAATAAGCAATTCAATCATACTTTTGTCATGTTCGTAATGTAGTAGGCCTATGTGAATGTACATAATCCCACTGAAAATAACATTGTATTAATTCTCAAAATATTGTTGTTCACGTCCGAAAATGTGTTGCTGCGAAATTATATCTGTATAATTTAGTATGTTAAGCGTTGTGGAAATAAAAATCTCTTAATTTCTAAAATAGCGGTAGGCCTATACGTTTCTCAGAATATTAGTCTTTACGTTAAAAATGACTTATTGCGAGTTTATATTGTATCTGCATTCCGTGTATAAAATTAGAATTAATATAATATGTTCTGAATTTAAGAGATATAGTTTCAAGTTTTATTAAAAAAAACTGGGTATGATATGTGGATGTACAGCGGTCAAGAGGTAAAAAAATCTTCCAATATAAACTAAATTATATTGTATATGTATATATTGATTCGATGCTGAAACTGACCAGAAAGAGGAGAAGGAATTATATTTTCGTTGGGTTTTACTTTGTTTATAGTTTGATTTTTCTGTTACTTAATTTTTTTATTTCTGGCGGTGTGGAAGAGAAGGCCTAATGGCCTTAACTACACCAGAATAAATAAATAAATAAAAACAAATAAATGTAAAACAACAGTTTAACGTCACGCACATGATGAAATGTTTTCTTTTCGGTGCCTGATTTACAACTGTTTTAAATTAAGTTAACCCTGGCAGGTATTTGGCTAAGGAGTTCATAAGTTAAGTAAAGATTCAACTTTATGGGCGAGGAAAGCTTAGTAAAGACAATTCTTTTTGGTTGTGTATAGTTATATTTCCGAGATTTCCGAAAATATAATAACCAGTTTAATTAAAAATAGAAGCAGAAAGGAAGACCCGGGCAACGCCGGGTGCTTTCAGCTAGTAAACTATAAAACTTCACTGACAGAAACACACTTCACTGACACAACACGCTTCACTCTTCACTGACACAACACACTTCTTCACTGATAAAACATTTCAATAACAAAATATCAATCCTTTAAATAGTGTATATAATATACTACCGTCTATTAGTATAGTCATTAAGCCTATTTTTAAACACATAAATATATATACCATTTTTAAATACAATTTCTACAATTTAAATATTTAATATAAGATGTTTTTTGTTTTATCTTGCACTTGCGTCTAGGAAATTAAAATTAACTTTACCGAAATTGAGATTAGTTTTCCCGAAACTAAGGTTGAAAAGATATACCTAGTATATACAGTCACGAAGCTTGAGTTGTGAGGGTGCTAGGAACAATACACTGTACCGGTACTATTTCGCATTGTCTGTAATGAGGCGATCGTAGCGATCCTAGTAGTTAGCAACTATCTATGGAAGCATATTTACTACGTATTGAGCTTCGCGACTGTATATACTAGACTGTGCTAGTATTCTAAAATATTTAATATCTAATATTCTATTTTATCTCAGTTGTATAACGCCAGAGCATACAGAGGGAAGGGAATTTCAGCAGGAATCTTAGCAGGACAAGAAATAAAAGAGAGTGCTCCTTGTTTGAGGAATCGGGCTGTACCCCAAGGTGATGTGTATTTTTAAAAGTGCACCCATACATAATAACAGACAGAGAGGGGTGAGATAAACGCAGCGGGCCCGACTCAAACCAGTCGTTGCCGGTGGCCTAATTACAGGCGGCGGTGAGTAAATAAGCAAGTCGGGCCTTGGCCCAAGTGTGAAGCTAATTTGTTTGAACTGGCGCTGGGGGGCAAGGCACCAGGTAGAGGGATAAGGACTGTCAGCATGTGACACAGATAATTAACCGAGGAGCAGCTGCTCCAGAACAAGGCCTGCATTTGTATGGAAATATCTCATAATGAGAAACAAAGAGACCAAGCGAGTTCACTTTCCTTTATTTATTCCATTCAACCTTTAGCTTTTTCCTCTTTCATTTCATTCTATTTTTTATCCTTAATACATCCATTCCTTATTATTTATTTTTTCTTTGTTTATTTACCTCTCTGCTTTCTCTATTCTTTTCTACTGTCCTTCTGTATGTGTTTCCTCTCCCTATAGGAAATATCTTGGTCTTCAATTTCCCTAACCAGAAAAAGACAAGGTAAAAGTAATTAACTCTTTTCGCTCGAATGAGTCCATTTGGAATCACTAAAATTTCTGAAATCTCTGACTAATATATGATTTGTCTAATTAGAGTGACCAGACGTCTTCTTTTATCCGGACATGTCCTCCTTTTTAGGCCTTTGCCCGGGGTCTGGGCGGATTTTTAAGAAATCAAGAAATGTCCTTCTTTTCGTAACTTGTATGCCAGATATTTTGAAATTATCTGATTTGACGCCTTTTCAAGTAATTTGCCTGTAGGTGGCAGCAGCATAGATGGAATATACTCTTTGCCAACGATCATAACTCTCTTTGCTTACAAAGTACAGTAATATTAAATTCACATTTTGTGCGGTCTTTTTATGTACAGTAGTGGCAAAAAAAAACCAGACCGACCCTTGTAGCTGATTTCAGAGCCTTGTTCACTCCAGAGCACGATAGATTGATAACTAAAACTTTCGTGGTTCGAATCCTGCCTGGAAAGGAAACTTTTTTTGTTCCTTATTCAAATTTATTCCCCATACTTTTCGATTGCTGGTAAAATTCATGTTCTGGGAATAATAAGTTAATTAAGTAGTAAAATATCGGTGAAATCGAAAAGAAAATAGAGAAGAAAATAGTGGAGAAAACAGAGGGAAAATATAGGAAAAATAGGGAGAAAATAGAGAAGAAAATAGAGGGAAAGTGGAGAGAAACTAGAGAATAAAGTGGAGAGAAAATAGTGAGAAATCGAGAAGAAAATAGAGGAGAAAATAGGGAAGAAAACAGAGAAAAAATATAAGAGAAAATAAAGGGAAAATAGAGAAGAAAATAGAGGGAAACTAGAGAATAAGATAGAGAGAAAATAGTTGGAAATCGAGAAGAAAATAGAGGGGAAAAGGAGGGAAACAAGAGAAGACAATAGAGGGAAAATGGAGGGAAACTTGAGAAGGAAATGGAGGGGAACTATAGAAGAAAATTGAGAGAAAATAAAGGGAAAATAGAGAAGAAAATAGAGGAAAATGGAGGGAAACTAGAGAATAAAATAGAGAGAAAATAGTTGGAAATCGATAAGAAAATAGAGGGGAAAAGGAGGGAAACTAGAGAAGACAATAGAGGGAAAATGGAGGGAAACTTGAGAAGAAAATAGAGGGAAAATGGAGGGGAACTATAGAAGAAAATTGAGAAAAAATAAAGGGAAAATAGAGAAGAAAATAGAGGAAAATGGAGGGAAACTAGAGAGGAAAATAAAGCGCTCAAAATTCCTCCTTGTTTGGAACCACTGCTTTAGATTACATGAATGTGCCGCGAGATTTTCAATTACACCCTTCAGTGTGCCACATGTTGAAAAAGGTTGAAAAATGCTGTCCTGAATCATGAGTTCGTTTGAATCAGCCTATATTTACACTAAAATATGAATCACAATTTTTTTACGGAATCAAGTGAGGTAAGGTTTCATTTTTCTTAGAATTTGGCGGAATGATTTTATGACTCCTAAAAAAGACAGAGACATAGTTAAGATACTTCCAACAGAATAAATGTCTTCAATCCCATTTACCTCGACGACTTGAAATGCCGCTGCCTTTGTACTGACATGTTGTGAACGTTTATATGTCTTATAAATTTTTAAAGTATGTAGAATTCTGTTCGTATTTCCACAACAATCGAGTCCTATAAACATATTATCAACACAATGATAAGATTCCTTTGACTCTGGTTGCTTTGTTGTCTCGAATATTTATCCAACTGTTGCCATAGCAAATAATCATAACATTATTTTTTGTCGTAACATTACAAACATGGCGACATCGCGAATATTTTAAGTTGTCAAAGAGAGAATTTCATCTTTGCTTCAAAGGCCCAGGGGGCACAGTCTTGTTAAGATATTTAACATATCAACGTTCTGAAAGCAGAAATACGTGACAAGTTTAATTTCCTTTAATTCTAGACCTTTCCTTGGCAGAAAAAAGAGAGATTGTCTTCACCAGCCCTCGTTAAGCATATTTGCTTGTAATCTTCTTTAGTTTCTTTCAGTAACAAAAAACACGACTCCTTCAGTCAACACTGAGTTAACATGTAAGAGCAAAAGACTTTAAATTGAGGATTTTGTTATTTCTGGATCGTTAAGAGCCTAAATTTCGTGGAAGCATGCCCATTCTTTTTATCCCCGCCTTAAGTTCGACTAAGTTATTTTGTAGATTGGCTTCTCCTTTGTAAAAGATGGGTTTACGAGCTGCTAGGCGAAGACCCCCGACATCTCTCACTTTGTTCAAACGCTGTGATAGTCATCGCGATGATTTATGGTGATGTGTGACGCAGTTGTTTGGAGATACGGTGTTGATGTCATTGGTCGCTTGTGTAGGTGTGTGTATGCTCGTCATATATGCAGATTGACCGCCGTGCACGCGATTTTAAACTATTTGCCTGCCCTAGGCTGCACTTCTGGCTTCACACTGCAGTTTAATATACACGGAATGTTCACATTTGCTCTGTTGATAATAATGATTGTGAAAAATTTTCCGATCCAACTGCAATTGAAGAGTCCACTGCAAGAATGATGGATGTCATTTGGAATACATTTTTCAGGAGAAGCAATTGAAAGTTTGAAATGCTTAGCGCTCAAAGCTTAAAGGCTCATTCAAAATGAAAATTAAACATAACGTAAGCGTTAACTTAAGAATATAAACGTTACGGTACAATCAAGATCATTCACGATGGGAACATAAACATAACCGCAAACATACTTGGTAACCATGAAAACATAACAACGACGCCATTTCCTCATATTCTGTCGTATCACAGTATAAAGAAGATACAGTAGAGACAACTCTTGTCGGCATCTTTGATGTTGGTACTGAAATCAAGCTTAGGGAGGTCTAGTTCTCAATGAATCCAACCATGTCGCTAGTATCGGCAGCGCTACCAGCTGATTTTAGCTATCAGCTGTTCAGATATGCTAAACTTTCGGATGAAACTTTGTATTAACTGTTGTAATTATTCCTTTGTTCTTCTAATGAAAATTCACTTTTTCTTTTCAAAATACATATAAAATTGCAGTGTTTATGATTGAAGTAAAACATACTATTAGTGAAGTGCTTACCGTTTTATTCTGTTTTTTCATATCCATTGCATTTCTTTCCATATAATGTTATTAGCTAGTCAACAAAATTTTATTATATCCATTGTTGACGTAACTTCATCGAAACGAATGTCATGATCTATGTAGCTAATGATTCAATATTACGTTACCAACATAAGCATCTACCAGTGACTTTAAATTAGCGTCAATTAGTGAATATTTTCATGATGTTTATATACGGAAGTAATTATTATTATGATTATGTTGCCATTCCTTTGCCTCATGTCTTTCAAATTGTTAAAAGATGAGTAATAAATCTTTTCAGTTAATATTAAATTATGCCAGCCTGTCGTAGATGGAGATCCATCTGGTGGAGGTTCCAGGTAATACACCCGGTTTCGTGACATGCGCACTCAGAATTTGTTCCCACGAAATGGGATAGTTGACCTTACTGTATCTTCTTTATACTGTGGTCGTATACTGAGAGGATAAAAAGAAAAGAGGGAGTACTTCAAGCCAAATATGCTTGAAATCGGTGCGACGGATATGACGTCAAACTATACCTTTTACGCCCCATAATCCACCGCGAAATACCGCCAATTGCCAAATATTAAATTGCTACTATCGGTTTTGGTCATACGTATGACGGATTAGAATGGCTCTGGAAGTAACAGGACTACTAGCAGATTATTATATCAATGTGTGTTTCATTATATATTTATTAAAAGTGTTACGGTTGTGACATGGACTGAACACTTCATTTCCACATTCTTTCTCTTATCAAGAAGGATGTTGGCACTCCTTCATATGTTAAAGCATAGGAGGACATATCAACGGACATATTCTACCGTTGAGCCGAGCAGAATATTAGCTTATTTATAAAAAAAATAACACCTGCTGAACTTGATTACACTTTTGGAATATTCACAACAACACGAAACAATTTGTAATCGTAATAATATGAACAAAACAGCTGATAAACACACCGGAAAAAGAGATGAACTATGGGTAATTTGACGGCCATACTAGTACACCTTTTTGGTTCCACCGTTTCAAGCTTATGGCCCAGGGTTGGTCGTATACTTCAGCGCTCCACGATTGTGTTCTGTCTGCAAATCACGTAAGCATTAGCATAAAAGTTTGGAGTTTGCAAACTTTCATGTTAACGTCTTACGGTAATGTTTATGTCTATGCTTATGTGAATCATTATGAATGATCCCATTTGGTAGCCTGAGCGCAAACTTTTGTGTTTATGTTACGGTTATGTTTAATTTTCATTGTGAATGGGCCTTAACTGTGATTTTCCGATCATTACTGGACAATGACTATCAGTGTTAATGCCATATAACTCTGTATGTACATTCTATATGTCTTAAGCTATGCATTGACAGTCTTGGTTCATTTTAGACAAGAAAGTGACATCCATCATTCTTGCAGTGGACTCTTCAATTGTTAGACGATGACTTCATAACTAAGGTTCGAAGTTGGGAGATGTTCTGGTACCGGTATTTACGATGGACTGAAGAATATATTTTTGTCGACATCTCCGATTTCTCTTGTCTCTTTAATTTCATCTAAGGTTTCAGGTTTTCAGATTGTACGAAATAAATAAGGGACAGTTGTAACATTTAACTTGAGGAAAATGTGGGGAACTTAATTTTTTGCGAATCTGAAAAGAGCAGAATTTTGACAAATTTTATCATTTGTTTTATTTTCGCGCTAAAAATGTAGTGGTGGTGGTGGTGGTGGTGGTGGTAGTAGTAGTTTTATTTTTCCTGGCAGAGTTTTAAGGCCATAAGGCCTTCTCTTCCACTTAACCAGGTTTCAATAATATACATGAAATACAAAATTATGTGGTAGATTATAAAACAACACAAAAGAAGATACCTTAGAGATAACACAAAATATAGTAGAAAATTACAAATAGTCAAGATTAGTTACATAATATAAGCACAATACAAAATAAAGTAGAAAATTACATATAATCAAAATCAGTTACATAACATAAGAGGTATATATATATATATATATATATATATATGCCCGTATATAAACTGCTCGGGATAAATTCGACGATTAATTCACTTGAGTAGTATACAGTTAGTGTACTACTCGTAATAGGAAAAAGATAAAATGGACAGTGAATGTTCTGTGTTTAAACAACAATGGAGTTTGGACTATTTTATGATTCAAACTGGAAATAAAGTAATTATGCCTGATTTGTAACGAATCAGTTGCTGTCTTTAAAGAACATAATATTCGCAGGCATTATGAAATCAAACATTTTTCAAAATTTTTACAATTTACGGGGAAGTTACGGGATGATAAATTTGAAGAAATGAAGCGTGGACTATCATCTTAACAGAATGTTTTCAAGAAACAGAGATCAGACAATGAAGCAGCAACTGTGGCTAGTTTCGCATGAACTGGCGAAAAGGTGAATTTATTAAATCGTGCATGATAATGGCGGGAAAGGAGATTTGTCCTGAGAAAGTAGATTTATTTAAGAAAATTAGCCTTTCAGTAGCCTACATACAGTTGCTCGCAGAGTGGAAGATATTGCCAAAAACATAACTTGCCAGTTGAATGAGAAAAGGAAACAGTTTTAAAGTGTAGCTTTTAGGTCAATAAACCACAAAGTTTGAATACTAATGTTGTTTATGAGCTTTGTTTATTAGACTTAATTGAAACTTACGTGACTTGTCGCGCGATTCTTTCTCGGATGGTTAATGTGGCCCTCGCTATGAAACGTTTGGCAAGCCCTGCTTTAGGGCATTACAATAAGCCCTTGGGAGATAGGTACTACCATACTGAACTATTGCAAGTTGGATGAGAATAAAGGGATCTTATCTGCAGTTTTTCGATTTTATTTTAATAGCAGTTTCAGGTCCTACGTAGGCCATTCTAATTCAGAATAGCATTTTTAATCTTCAAATATTTTAAATCGTTGCTAGCAAAAAGTTTTAACCGCCATTACTTGTTGTAGTAAGAACAAAAATGTTCTATCTGGAAAAAATGAGATTAGGCGACATGCGATACGCAGCACATGATACTTCAAATATCTTAATATTTTTCCGTATAGAGAGAGAATAGAAAAAAGGATAGCTGTCCTATAACAAGGGCTACCATTTAGTTACAGCCACGTAATTAATTTCGTTAGTGAAATAGCCTTTACTGGAAGCAAGTAAAGGGATAGGTTTGGAAGTAAATCCCGAAAAGACAAAGTATATGATTATGACTCGTGACGGGAATATTGTACGAAATGGAAATATAAAAATTGGAAATTCATCTTTTGGACAGGTGGAGAAGTTCAAATATCTTGGAGCAACAGTAACAAATATAAATGACACTCAGGAGGAAATAAAACACAGAATAAATATGGGAAATGCCTGTTATTATTCGGTTGAAAAGCTTTTATCATCCAGTCTGCTGTAAAAAATCTGAAAGTTAGAATTTATAAAACAGTTATATTACCGGTTGTTCTTTATGGTTGTGAAACTTGGACTCTCACTTTGAGAGAGGAACATAGGTTAAGGATGTTTGAGAATAAGGTGCTTAGGAAAATATTTGGGGCTAAGAGGGATGAAGTTATAGGAGAATGGAGAAAGTTACACAACACAGAACTGCACGCATTGTATTCTTTACCTGACATAATTAGGAACATTAAATCCAGACGTTTGAGATGGGCAGGGCATGTAGCACGTATGAGCGAATCCAGAAATGCATATAGAGTGTTAGTTGGGAGGCCGGAGGGAAAAAGACCTTTAGGGAGGCCGAAACGTAGATGGGAATATAATATTAAAATGGATTTGAGGGAGGTGGAATATGATGATAGAGAATGGATTAATCTTGCTCAGGATAGGGACCAATGGCGGGCTTATGTGAGGGCGACAATGAACCTCCGGGTTCCTTAAAAGCCAGTAAGTAAGTAAGTGAAATAGGCTTGCAGATTTTCAGAGCGAATAGCTCATATTGCATGTAACAAAAAACTATAATATCATATTGGTGGTAAGTTCATAGTTTTTTTCAGAAAAAAAAAGAAATTTTTTTCTCAAATGTTTAACAACCCCTTATTCGTTAATTATTGCCAGTAGGATAGTGATTTTTGTCCACATTGATAGGAAATCTAATACAGAATAATTTATTTATCCCTCTGGCATATTTCAATAAAGTGAACGGTTTTCGTGTAAATTTAATTTTTAAAACCTCTAATTCAAGGTGCTGCACGATTCGAACTAGTGTCAACGTCGAGGCGAGAGCAGCTCACCTACAGGCACACACCGCTCCTTCCAATCTGCAGGGTTATACAGGGTGCGTCAGAAAGAACGGATGGATTTCACATGGCAAGAAAATTGTAAAGATTCAACAAATCAAACATTTATTGTTATCAACATATTCACCAATACATGCAGTTTATTTATGGAAAATAACATTATCCATATGATGTCCTTGGCTTTCAATACAGGCATCGAGGCGTTTTCTGATGTTCGCCGTCACTTTCACAGTCATAGCTGGTGCAATTGCCACGATTTCTTCACGAATCGCTGTCTTCAGTTCGTCCAGTGTATGTGATCGATGTTTACAAACTTACGCCTTCAAATGGTCCCAAAGAAAGAAGTCGCAGGGCGCGAGATCTTACCGTAGCCTCGGACAATCTCAGTGCAATAGAATTTCGTCCAGGTGATTTCTTCTTTAATGTTGAACCTGCGATACGAAATGAAGCCACCCACCGCAAAATTATATTCCGAGTTGGAATCCTAGCGTGACATCCGATGTCGAAATGAGTCCTGAGTGGCGATCACAGACTCTTCATTTTTCAAAAATGTCTCTACGATGAAAGCACGTTGTACACCAGACCAACACCATATTCTCAACTGAAACTGCATTCTATGGCTGACCCAACAGTCGTGGTCCCCCTCACTATATCTCTCTCCTCGTTGCGTATCGATAGTTTGAAATCCATCCGTTCTTTCTGACGCACTCTTTATCATTTCCATCCTATTATACAAACAAAAACAATATCTAATCACCATTTGTACAGTTTTAACTTTTTCTTTTTTCCTTTGGTTTCAGCTCCTGTCCCTATAACCGAATTATGTATTTATTCATTAATAAAACTGTACAAATGGTGATTTACAGTCAACAAAGAGGAATTTGAAATTTTTATAGACGGGCTATTCCATATGAAATCGATCAGTAAAAAAAATCTCGCATTTTTTTATACTCTAATTTTTCCCCTATTTATACAAGGTGCTGAGGAGAGTGCATTTTCAAAAATATACTATCGAAAGTCAAACGGTTTTCGTATTATTTAGCGACAAATTTAGCGACAAATTCTGGAACCATTTACTGCAGGATATTGAACGGGAGCTCATTTTAAAATTGACATTTGGTAGGTTATGTTAAGAAGTAATCCTTATTTTTATTATAAACAGATAGACAGATAAATTGATTTTACTTACCCCAAGCTTTTTGCCAATTTGTAAAGATGTAAAAAAATATTGAGAAAAAACCTTGCATTATTAAGAGGGATTCGGCATTGTTTGCTTAGTGGTATGGCAATAAGTTTCGAGGGTATTAAATAGACTATTTTCACACGCCTGGTTTTGAACGGTGCAGTACCGCACCCACTGGCCGAGAGCTGAACATAAGCGAGCGTTGGGCGTCATTTTACTCCTGTGTTTATGAAAACCTGTGATAAAGCTAGCATAGCCATGCGCTGCTAGACGTCACATCACGTGTTTATATCTCCTGGTCTTGCTTGTCTCGGCTAGCTCCCGTCTCACAGTCAGCTGGTTAGTTCACGCAGGTACTATTTATTTTTTTATTTGATATTTTCAATACTTTCTTATCAACCTGCCATCAGTAAAAAATATGTGTTTATTTGTACTTTCAATGCGGAATCTAAGTATATATTTTTAAAATATTTTTTCCTAGGAAAAGGCGCCTTAATGAGGAAAAATCTAAATTTCTCCATTTTCATAAAAGTAAGAAAATCTGTTTATATGTCAATATAAACTTTAATTTCTCAGCATCAAAATAAACCATGATTTTGATCATTGGGTGAAAAGGTTTCGGACCTACAACAGTTTAAAGTTGCTAATTTTATGAAAATACGATAAATTTAAATATTTTTATGCTCGACCATGCCGAAATGTAGTAATTATACACCTAGTAGCATTCCTTTAATGCATGTCATTAAAGTACACCTACTCATTAAAGTACAGGTCTTCAGCCAATCACAAGTCAGCTTTGTACCGTTATATCGATTATTCTCGGATATACAATCGACAGACAATTAGCGAAAAGTCACGGAGGCTGGAAATCCAATACTGTCGCAGAAGGTTATGTTCTGTTACTATAATAATTAGCGTTAATTGTAAATAATATTCAAATAAATTCAATTTCTCATCTCGTTTTTCAATTCTAAATCAATTTTCAGGTTATATCAGAGTAATGTTCATTCTTATTCTGTTCCAAGGTCAATAACATTCGGCCTCGGAAAAAATCAATACTTTCGCGTCTGCGCAAATCTCACAATTCAGGTCAGTTCGCACATAACCATAAAAAGACCTAATTTTCAATACTTTCAAGCATAAAAAGTCGTATGAAACTTGCCTATAATGGTAATTAAGACGCTCGTATAAAAATTATGAAACGAGCGCAAGCGAGTTTCATAAACAATCATACTTGTGTATTAATTACTACCATTATAGGCTCGTTGCATAATGTACTATTAATTTAAACACTATGAAGTTCTGATGCCTCAAACTTTGCACAAAGCATTGTATCACAGTTCTCTACGTACAAAAAAAAAAAGTTTTATTTTATTTAGAAATTGTAAGTTCAATTTTCTCTATATTTCGGTCGATTTGAGATGGAATACCTCAGAGACGTATCCTGGAGATAGGTTGTATCAATACGAAATCTATGGTAAAAATTTACACAGAATTTTGAAATAGTTTCACGTGCTCCAAACGATAATCTAATCACCTCTCATCGATTTTCAGATATTTTGTACTTTCCTTCTACACTCCGTTTTTGTACTCTGTAGAGTACAGGAGACGAAAGAGGTCCTTTGCATGAGTGGTGAGTGGAGGGTGCCAGTCCAATGACCGCTCTGGGGGAAAGCATTGCTTGAAGACGAGGGTCTAAAATGCCACCCCTAACCTAGCATCTTCTGTCACGCGCATCTTACATCTTAGGGGCCGTGAGCCGATGCAGCCCGCAATACACTCCCGCACTGATAGGCTCCGCCAATTCGCTAATCATAGGCTCAACCCAAATGCGTAGACTTACTCTGCAGATCCTGGAAACGGAGTATAGGAATTTGAAGCAAGGTTCATAATGCCTCTTTTTGCATGATCTCCTTATTTTCTCCGTGCATACCTTTTCTTCAAATCGTATTGTTGCATCGATAACAAAGGCAATGTTCATCTTCCTGTTGACCGCAATGATGTCAACGCGTTTGTTGGAATCTTCATTTGTGATACACGGTACTACTTCATAGATTTGAAAATTTCCAAATTTCGCATGTGAAATTGAAAACTGAATTATATGACCCCAGAACTACCTTCTTGGCCATCCTGGCTTTTCGATACTACGGTGGTCAAATAAAGCACTGAATTAAATATATTATAGCAACTACTACTACTACTACTACTATTACTACTACTAATTAAAAATATTATAGCAGCTACTACTTTACTACTACTACTACTACTACTAATTAAATATATTATAGCAGCTGCTACTACTACTACTAATTAAATATATTATAGCAGCTACTACAACTACTACTAATTAAAAATATTATAGCAGCTGCTACTACTACTACTACTAATTAATTATATTATAGCATCTGCTAGTACTACAACTACTAATTAAATATATTATAGCACTGCTATTACTACTACTACTAATTAAATATATTGTAGCAGCTACTACTACAACTACTACAACTACTACTAATTAAAAATATTATAGCAGCTGCTACTACTACTACTACTAATTAAATATATTATAGCAGCTGCTACTACTACTACTACTAATTAAATATATTATAGCAGCTACTACTACTACTAATTAAATATATTATAGCAGCTACTACTAATAATTAAATATATTATAGTAGCTGCTACTATTACTACTACTACTACTAAATAATTTTATAGCATCTGCTACTACTACTACTACTACTACTACTACTACTACTATTACTACTACAACTACTACTACTACTAATTAAATATATTATAGCAGCTGCTACTACTATTACTAATTAAATATATACTACTACTACTACAACTACTAATTAAATATATTATAGCAGCTGCTACTACTACTACTACTACTACTACTTCTACTACTGATTAAATATATTATAGCAGCTGCTACTACTACTATTAATTAAATATATTATAGCAGCTACTACTACTACTACTACTACTACTACTAATTAAATATATTATAGCAGCTGCTATTACTACTACTAATTAAATATATTATAGCAGATACTACTATTACTACTAATTAAATACAGTATATTATAGCAGCTACTACTACTACTACTACTACTACTACTACTACTACTACTACTAATTAAATATATTATAGCAGCTGCTACTACTACTACTACTAATTAAATATATTATAGCAACTACTACTACTACTAATTAAATATATTATAGCAGATACTACTATTACTACTAATTAAATACAGTATATTATAGCAGCTACTACTACTACTACTACTACTACTACTACTACTACTAATTAAATATATTATAGCAGCTGCTACTACTACTACTACTAATTAAATATATTATAGCAACTACTACTACTACTAATTAAATATATTATAGCAACTACTACTACTAATTAAATATATTATAGCAGCTGCTATTACTACTACTAATTAAATATATTATAGCAACTACTACTACTACTAATTAAATATATTATAGCAGCTGCTACTACTACTAATTAAATATATTATAGCAACTACTACTACTACTAATTAAATATATTATAGCAGCTACTACTACTACTACTACTACTAATTAAATATATTATAGCAGCTGCTACTACTACTAATTAAATATATTATAGCAGCTACTACTACTACTACTACTACTACTAATTAAATATATTATAGCAGCTACTACTACTAATTAAATATATTATAGCAGCTGCTACTACTACTACTAATTAAATATATTATAGCAACTACTACTACTAATTAAATATATTATAGCAGCTGCTACTACTACTACTACTACTACTACTACTACTAATTAAATATATTATAGCAGCTGCTGCTGCTGCTACTACTACTACTACTATTACTACTACTACTACTATTAATTAAATGTATTATAGCAGCTGCTGCTACTACTACTATTACTACTACTACTACTACTACTACTACTAATAATAATAATAATAATAATAATAATAATAATAATAATAATAATGCTAATAATAATATTACTTACTTACAAATGGCTTTTAAGGAACCCTAGGTTCATTGCGGCCCTCACATAAGACCGCCATCAGTCCCTATCCTGAGCAAGATTAATCCAGTCCCTACCATCATATCCCACCTCCCTCAAATCCATTTTAATGTTATCCTTCCATCTACGTCTCGGCCTCCCAAAGGTATTTTTCCTCAGGCCTCTTAATTAACACTTTATATGCATTTGTTTAATCTCCCATACGAGCCATATGCCCTGCCCATCTCAATCGTCTGGATAATAGTAATAGTAATAATAATAATAATAATAATAATAATAATAATAATAATAATAATAATAATAGTAACATCAAGTTATATCTACACTCTTATGACTTCATTGTAGCCTCAAAAATTTGGCAGTCTTGTAAATTTCGTTGGACTTCGCCAAAAATTTGAGTTCATCGTCCAATTATCTTCGGAGATCAAAGGAGGTAGTACAATAAACACTTCAGCGTCAATAAAATAAAAGAGAAAGAAAATGGCAGGGAAACGCCATTTGGAAAACAGCTTAACTATAAAAACACTCTCATGGTCAAATCTATTCTGTGCGTGACAAAAATAATGATACGAGTTGTTGACCTGCGTCACATTTCTCAAATTAATTTGCTGCTAAAGTAATTGGCAGATACAACGCTACGCGGCGTTGTTTAGCATTCTGGAATTTTTTCTGTCTAATTTCTGAGTGAGCTGAGGATTGACTGCCGACCAACATTTATAATAAATGATTACACATCTGAATATGCTTATTTAATCCTGCATGAGAATTAATTAGACTTTTCTATTATGGAGGCCCACACTGGGTTAATGTTAGGTTTCCTTTCTTCTTAATTTCTATCGCCGTAATCTGTTACTACTTTCCTTAATTTTGTCCATCTTTATCATCTTCCATATCTTTCTCACTTTATTCTTCATCTCCTCTATAATCATCTCCTTTTGTTGCTTTGTTCTTGTTGTGCGCTTATATCGAGCTCACTAAATACAAAAATATTAAGAAATGATTGAAGAAACATTATAATAACCAGGGGCGGCTTTCGAGGAGGGGCTGCGGAGCTGCAGCACCTCCAGACATTTGTGGCTCTTGTCTCGTTTTATGTTGTGAAAAACATTTATTATACAGTCTCTATTTAGCGGCTTGAATTTTTTTTTTAAATTTCGCTCTCAATGACATGCACGCAATCGTTAGTGAAGTCACTTCCTCCCCTGGTACTGCCAGAGCGAAACCAGAGACAAGGACTATAGGGTGACGCCACTTCCTGCCCTGGAGCTGCCAGTCTCGACTCGGATGCTTTGCGCGTTAGTTTTACCCCTCCTCCCTGCTGCCCCTCGCCGTGAATCCAGAGTTTCCAGGAGCTGCAACATTTGCAGCAGTTTGTCAGTAGCGCGCAGTTTTAAATACATTTTCTTTAATGTTGTGAGTATAACAAGTGCAACAATGTTTAATTCTGTACAATATTTACAGTCTATTCAGTTCAGTACCTTAAAAATTCAGGAGAAATGTGAAATTAAGTGCCCATCAGTTGAATCTCATAATGGAAAGAGCCGCTAAACAAAATACAAAGGCTCGCATATTTTTTTTATAATTTATCCAGTATCCCTGCTGTCTTCTCTCGATCTCCACTCAGTCTGTATTAGATTAATGTGTTTCAAAGACATTTCCATCAGCTGGGGCAACAAGATGGATTTAAAATAAGAACAGTAAATATTGTTCATGAGAAGAAGGAGCCATTGCTAGAATGTTTTCAAACCATAATGGAATCTGAAACATCTAACATCACAATAAATGAGGCAAGCGCCCTGGTGCGTACTCTTGAATATCCTGAATTCAATTTCTGGCTCAGTTATTTTTTTCATTTATTGATGTATCATGTAGGCCTATATATATTATACAACCAACTACAACATCGCCAGTTAGATATTTCTAAGGTTCAAATCTGCATATAAAAAATTAAATTATGGTTATTTAACTGCACTCGCAACTGCAGGGGTTATATCAGCGTCGCCGGTGTGCCGGAATTTTGTCCGCAGGATTCTTTTAAATGCCAGTAAATCTACTGACATGAGCCTGTCTCATTTAAACACAACTTACAAGATAAGGCGCATGGAACTAATCTTTAAATAAAGTAAGTTGCTTGGTTTATTTTTGTATGCAGCCCCCCCCCCCTTAATTCAATACCCACGAGCCGCCACTGATAATAGCACTAGCTATATACCAACATATGAGACATCATTGCATTCATCATCATACACAATCTCGCTATCGCGTTTGTGGAATACCCTACTCAGTGACATGAGAGACTATCGGAATTTAGCAGTGTTCAAAAACAAACTTATTAAGCATTTTCTCACTGCGTAGAGTGTCATGCAGTAAACTGAGTATACTAACTCATTGCAAATGTTTCGAAATTGTTATGTATCTATTGCATTTGTGTTTCTTTTGTGTTTGTATCTGCAATTTTACTATTACTTCACATTTTCTTATTCTCTCTGCATTTGTTTCTTGTATACGTCTATTTGTATTCTGGTAGTGTGGTAGAGAAGGCCTGATGGTCTTAACTCCGCCAGATTAAGTAAATAAATAATAATTAGGGGTGTGATTTTATGGTGCGAGTCCACATCTGTGGAGTAACGGTTACCGTGTCTGGCCGCGAAATTAGATGGCCCGGGTTCGATTCCCGGTCGGGGCAAGTTACTTGGTTAAATTTTTTTCCGGGATTTTCCCTCAACTCAATATGGGTAACTTTCGGTTCTGGACCCCGGACTCATTTCACTGGCATTATCACCTTAATCTCATTCAGACGCTAAATAACCTAAGATGTTGATAAAGCGTCGTAAAATAACCTACTTAAAAATTATGGTGAGTATTATATTCTGATTTCGGCGATTAAAGTGGTTTAATTTTGGTCAATATTTCTTACAAAAAAAAATCAAATTAGCGCTTATTTCGCACCCTAAGGAAACCTAAAAAATAATAAAATAACATTTTTTTAATGTTTATTGGAACAATCCTTTTGAGATTGACAGCAAATTATTTGCAGCATTAATTAGATTCATAATTCCATTTCATTCGACTGTGACGGGGTAACGGCATTGCTTTCTTGATCTTACAAAACAAGTTGCGGAAAGAGAAATAACCATTGTCTGCTTGCGCTGCTCCCTGAAAGTAGTCCCAGAAACTTTGCGTACATCGTTGCCAGATGTCACACGCATGTAAACGAACTAATATGTGGAAATGTTCATATATATTTTATAACGAAGGAATCTGTCACGTTTTATTTGGAAGAAAGTTATTTTTCGTGCAAATTATCCATAAAACCTATTTTTTTGTTGAAAATGTCGTGATTATGAAGTAATTTCGTGAATTTCTATCAATTTCACGAAAATTCGTAGGTAGATACATTTCACTAAATTTTGGAATTTAATTAAGACATTTTCATTTTCCATGCATAAAATTAAGTTTTTAACATACTTCGCATATATCGTTAATACCAAAAAATTACACCTCTAAATTATGACGCAAGTTTTAGAAATTCAACAGTCCTTGTCAGTGTAAATGAATGGAAAAATATTGAATACCTCTACAATAACTGAACGTAACTCACAAACAAATATAAAAAAAACACCTTTAGCACTAATCATGAAGAATATAACTAAAAGCTCACGGGACAATTCACCTATTTTAACACTTGAACACTTACCGGAATGGATTCGTTCGGCGCGTTCGGATTTTTATTCTTAGCTTGTTTTAAATGGAGCATCGCCCATTTGGCCGCATCGCCTTTGCCCGCATGACAGGATTCTGTCCAGTATTCTGCCTGTATTCTACACGGATTTCCGTACGGGCCAAGATCGAAATAAAGTAGGTCATGACAATTATGTTTATTACAAGCCTCCAATCGCGGTAATATTGAAGGCATAAATGAAATGGATATCGCGAAGCTTATTTTCTTAGCCCAACAGTATGAAGAACTTTACAATTTATCAAATAGGGAGTATAGGCATCTACAGACGTGGACAAATTATTAAAAAATGGACGATTTTTATGATAATTCTGTTTACAAAATTTGACTTTTCAATTTAGACTACATTTGACAATTTTGGATATTTCCATCATTACAGTAGACAGAAATATGCAAAAATGTCAACTGAAGTTTAAATTGAAGAGTCAAGTTTTGTAAAAACATATAATGAAAGTCTTCAATTTTGCTAATCATTTGTAAATTAACAAAATTGTCAACTGCATTGAAGAGTCAAATTTTGTAAAAATATGAAACAAAAATCTTCAGTTTTGCTAATAATTTCGAAATATCCTAAATGTCAACTATAGTACAAATTGAAGAATCGAATTTTGTAAAAATATACAACAAAAACCTTCAGTTTTGCTAATAATTTGTAAATATGCAAAAATATCAACTGTAGTCCAAATTGAGGAGTTAAATTTTGAAAAATATACAATACAAATCTTCAATTTTGCTAATAATTTGGAAATACACAAAAATGTCAACTGTAGTCTAAATTGAAGAATCATATTTTGTAAAAATATATCATAAAAAATCTTAAATTTTACTAATAATTTGTCCACGTCTGTAATATGTAAAAAGATCATATAGGATGAGATTAGGGAAAATAATGAATCAACCAGGCTATATTCTTCATAGTTTAAGTTACAGAGATATTCATTTTATTTCCAGAACAGTACAATGAAATAATACGCTCTAGCGATCAATTACAACACTATTTGATTATACAGGAACATCATTTTATTTTTACTAATATTTTTAATATTAATTTGCCTATACCTCTGGATCAACGCCGTTTGCTATCCCCTTCCACGACTGTTGTTCGATGATACTGACGTAATATACAAACAAATCAATTTACTAGGTATAGGAGGGAAGAAAAGTAGTTCATCCATTTACGTAAACTAGAAAATATTGCGCTTTTGAGTTTGATCATTTTCATTAGGTTTTTGTTTAGTCAAAATACAGTACAGTATTAACAATGAGTGTTTTTACTCACGAATTGAGCTGTCCATGTGAACGTATTCATTATGCGGTGTATATTATACTGTCTACAGCATGTTAGCGTACAATATAGAGAATGAAGTTAAAAATAAAAATAATCATAATTTGGATATTTAAACACATTTTTTAAAATGGTGGCCGTTCATTTCGATACAGGCTTCAGTTCTAATGTGCATATTATCGCACTATAGAGTATTGTACCTAATCCCACTTACCAGGTTCGTACTTTGTATCAGTAACTCATGTTGAAATAATTCCGTACCTACTCTATAAAAGAGACCTTACGTACTGTAAATTCAATCTTCACTTCTGCCCGATCCGAAAATATAAAATTACTCAGACATACTACCTACTGTCCTTCCAAGTGGTTATGTCGTAGGGTCGTAGAATGGGAGGAAATCACATGACAGTTAATTACTTAACAAGGCCCTTTTATTTAAGTTATTTTGAATAGTTGCATAATATTACGTAGACGTCCAATTCCTAACAGAAATTAATGTTCTCAGAAAAGAGCTAAGACAGCCCAGCCACTAGCTGGCGAATAAAAGCTGGTGGGGAAAACCGGGATACGACGTAGGCAAATGGACGACAGTACCTGTGCGAAAATGATTCAATATTGAAAGCTCTTTCGTCACTGGAAAACGCGAACATATTTTTGGAACGTACAGTTTACTTTTACCGTAACGCTACTATGACTGTATATGCGACCTTGATTCTGTGTGAAGAACGGTTGAACTTCATTAGTAGAAGGGGTGGGAGTGAAGTACATTCAAAAACTCAGGTACAATAAGAATTGAAGTAAAAATAAAATGATGTCCCTGTATATTCGGAAATGCGTACAAGTGAGCGATACTATAATAAAAATCCGAACGCGGCGAACAGTTTTTTTTTCCCCCGATAAGTGAAAGCCTACATTTACACTGCACTTATTTATTTTCGAAACATTTCGCGACACTAAACACCTCCATTAACCATAATGGAATTAGCAATACAGAAAAGACAAAACAGAACACAGGGAAATGTTATGCAACATACGAAACTCTAACTCAATAATTAAATTAATATTCATTACGCACTCACATAAAATTTAATTAATAATAATAAAAAATTTATAATTACTGGGATTATTATTATAACCAGGCTTCGGCTTAGGGACACAGAGTAGCCAGTATGAAGTTAAGAGTACACGAAGTATAAATGACGTCATGACCCGTGTGCAGTGACTCGACTGCAACAGCACAGGTGGTCCGTAATGTGCATTACCGTTGTGTGTATTGCTGCTTGGCTGCGGTACGTGTAACAGGCTTCGGCGTAGAGACATCTGATTGAAGGTTACAACTCACGTTAATACTTTAATGGTAGACATTTATTGTCTACACTAGAAATGTACTGCATATACTGCATCTGAACAGGATGAAATGTATTTTGCTCCGTACTGTGACGGACTGTTTACATGTTGAGACACGAAGTAACGGCGCGCTCCATCTCCCACTCCACTCGAACAACACAACACTATCGTCTGTGTGTTCTGAACTGCATGCGTTTCTGTGCCCAGGACCGAAGCCTGATTATAACAACGTAAGTTGTTTTTTTTTTTTTTTTTAATTTTGATTGTTGTAGCAGAGCCCTCAAAAGTCGCGGCAGGCAGCTGGTTCCAGAGTTTTAATTTTGTGATTATGATCTACCCTTGAGGAAAGGAAAATTGGAAGTTACGTAAATAGAAATCTTTGTTTTATTATGCACAGAAGGAAACAAAGTACATTACTCACAGCTAACACCTTTCAAAATAATCTCCCAAGCCTTCCACACACATTTACCAACGATGAAGCAGGCGTTGAATACCACCGGCTGTGTGCGATTCGTCTATGTGTACCATCTTTCGTCTTAACGCTGTTAAGATGTCCTCCCTGTTTGCAAATCGCTTCCCACACAGCGGCTTCTTCAATTGCGGAAGGAGATAAAAGTTTCATGGACTGAGATCAGGCGAGTAGGGAGGATGTTGCAACGCACTATCACCCAATGCTTCTCGCAGCTCAGAATGACATTGACGAGCATTTCTACCACGAAGAACTGCAATTTTCACGTATGACAGCTGTTCAACTTTACTTACTTGGAGCACAGTCCCTAGAATACTAACTTTTGCGTGTGCTGTCAACTAGCCACCAATGCACACAGACGCAATCTGGCGGTGGCATCCCGTACAGTGTACAACGTTTTCAAACGTATACACTGAACTAACCACATCTTTTGGTTATTCGGAAGATATTACATAGTTGCCATGACTCATGAAATGATTCTCGTACATCACATAATATGCGTCAAATGCTTTATCTTTATAGTTCTTGGAAAATAGTACATTATGCAACGAGCCTATAATGGTAGTAATTAAGACGCGAGTATCTTTATGAAACGAGCGCAAGTTACCATTATAGGCAAATTTCATACGACTTTTTATGCTCGACCAAGTTACCATTATAGGCAAGTTTCATACGACTTTTTATGCTCGACCATATTTATAACTTGAAATTATTCTTAAGTATTCATGTTATTCTTATCTGACTGGGGAGCGGAACTGACCTTGTGCAATATCTCGTAAATTGTGAGATGTGCGCAGACGCGAAAGTATTGATTTTTTCCGAGAAACAAATGTCATTGACCTTGATATAATCTAGAGAGTAAAATAAACATTAATCTTGATATAACCTTGAAATTGATTTAGACATTGAAAAACGAGATGACAAATTGAACTTATTTGAATATTATTTACAATTAACGCTAATTATTATAGTACAGAACATGACCTTCTGCGACAGTATTGGATTTCTAGCCTCCGTGACTTTTCGCTAATTGTCTGTCGATTGCATATCCGAGAATAATCGATACTTGGGCTTTCATATTGCTACAGTTGTGTTTACTGATTCGTGGAACACGTGAACTTTAATGAATATGAGTACTTTAATGAGGTCCATTAAAAGGCTGCTACCAGGTGTATAATTACTGCATTTCGGCATGGTCGAGCATTTTCAAAATAAAATTAACATTATTTATAAATATAAATCTCTTTTTACAACTTTTATTTCCTTATAAATCTGCGTCAGTTTTCTTACGAATCTTCTATCTTTAACCTGTAAAATTTTCAGTATTATATCTTCAATAGCTCCAGAGATAATGGACCATTAAATTTGCAAATTTAACATTCGTGTATTGGCGGTATATGGTAGTTATTTTCCCCTTAAAAAGGTAATAACCCACCCAAAAATAAAAGACGTAGTCATACAATAGAATCCCCTGTCACATAATTCTATGATTTTGTTGTATATTTCTGTGTTTATGTCTTTAATTTTTAGCATCAATATACCTATATCGAAAGCAAGATTAACCATCAGTGCCATTTTCCGCTGAGAGTTCCACTAATATTATACCTGTGGTTATTACATATCAGTTTTTGGTATGAGATCAGAATTTTCGCGGTTCTGTATGGTTTGAACTACATTTTTAATAACATCCTCTTGTGTTAAAATTAAGTTTTACTCGATAATTTTTTCCGCCGAGATACAAAATTCAATATCACCTCTGGGAGTTTAGTTAAAACTTAACGATAAAATTTTCAATATACTGAATTTTTTTAGATATTTTTTGCATCGAATCCTCGAGTCAAATCGTGCGTATTCTTTGTAGCTAGTATGTCCCGTCTTTAAAGATGGCCTACTATATCAAACCAAGACAACTTAAAGGGAATATCCAATACATCCTAGGAAAGCAAACATTAATTTCATCGTACGGGCATAAATTTGAAAGCATATTACACCGCTTGGCCTTGTGATGACAATCTTTGTGCTATATTTTCCAGATTTATTTGTGACTCTAGAAGGAACATGGGTGAAGAAAGTATCTTAAAGAATCCCAGAGCGGCTATACGGCGAATACAAAATGAGGTTTCAGTCCTTGTTGTCGTGTGCATGAATTATTTATCGGTTTTAATTTATGTCTCCAAGAAACTAAAGAATGTTGCATATATAACATGCTCTTATGGAAATCAGAGTACAAACATGAAGTCTGTTGCAACAAAAGAATGACAACTGCGTCATTGTGAGGTAATATCCAGGTTAAAAACAACTATTTCCAATTAAAATTGTATCCGTAGTGTCATTTTCATAATCTTCTTTTATGTAATAGCTACGGTGTTGTTTGATTATCGTGTGTAAGTTGCAGTAGCGGGTTCGAATCCTGTTATTGTCGTGAGTTGCCTTTATAAAGGCCCGTTGTCACGCTGAGTCCACATTAAAAGAATCACAATATGTGTTCGCTAGTCTCTAGTGTCCGACAGAGAAAATGTTATGTAAATGGACTTGGATAAACGCTTTTCAGGGACCAGAGATGATGAAAGAAATAAAATGGAGGGGGAAAATGTAGTGGAAACATGGTTTCGAAGAGCTTGATATAAATACATCCCCTTGTATCAACATTACCATGGGTGGACAACTCGTGCTCTCGAAGTATGAACACAACCTCAGTGCAGGTAGAACGGACTCTGTACTATGCAAGTTTGCTCGCGTCTGCAGTAAGTGGCGGCTCGTTTTAAGTGAAAAGCAATATAATCCCCAGATCACTTTTCTTTAGTGATGAGTCGAAAGAGAAAGATTTTTTATTATGAAGGGAGTTAAAGCTTGTATTATGTTCCATTACACTTTCTTGCGCGTGACATTTGAAGAGTTCAGAACCATAGTGGGCCAAGCGCCATTTACTAGAAGCGTAGAAAACAAGGGTTAAATGGAGTTATTAACATAATTCAATGGAAACATATAGCAAGTAATATAAAGTATACTAAATGATATGTCAATCTTCATTAAACTATGGTATTCACTTAACTTTAACCCTTGCTTTCTCCGTTTTTAATAAATGGCGCTTGGCCCACTATGGCTCTGAACCCTTAATTTTATGTTACAAATAAACACAGTGAAGGTTTTAGTAAAGAAATACTGTCTAAATCTGCTTTAGAATAGCTCAAGGTAAAAATGGGGTATCAACAAGGTGAGACTGATATCAAATATCATTAACACGTTGGGCGTGCGAGTTACAGAATTGCACGACATATGATCGACTAAGAGCATTTATGGATAAATTTGAAATGTGGTAATATCATGTAGAACATAGAAAACTTCACTTTCTTTCCCTATAAACTATCTTGAAGGGTGATAAGAACATTTTCTTATCAAATATGAGACTCTATTTCAAGACCTACAGTAGAATTCACTGGTAAGTTCGGAGAAACAGTGACAATTGACAAGGAATCGAGATTTTTCTGAAATCCTATTGGCTTGTAGCCGACAGAAAATCCTGAAAGTTTATGGCTTGAATTGATAAATTTACAGAACAGCATGCCACTCAGATTCCAGCGAAATTAGGAATCTAACTGTTCGTAATGTTGCCTAAGTCAGAATTTCCAAATATACTCTTTTCTTCCATATACACTGTATGTGCCTGAGTCAGAGTTTAATAGAAGAAAGAAGTATAAAAGCTCTCAATATACAGAAAGAGCTTGGAAATAAGTTTATTTCATCTGCCGTGACATGTAAAAAAATACTTCTTTGAATTTGTGATTGTTTCCGAATACAGACTATTACCTTTTCTGAAAACAGAGGAATACTTTTTAATGTATAAAAACTTGTAAATTCTCGCGTTCTATGTTTCAAATAAGACATATAATAAGAAATATTAACAAATAGTGTAATAATAAATAAGTGTTGCAGCTATGTTTGTTGTATCTTGAAAAGGTTGTATTCAGTTTGTGTTTCCAGTACTAAACTAATTTACAAAGCTAGGAAATAATATAATTTTGTTATGTGTGCTTATGTACAGTCTGTCTAAAATTACTATAATTATTTTACCATGCGTCATTCTGAAATTTAAATCATGGAGTATATATCACAACCATCTGCATGAGCCGCCAGACCGCACCGTGGCAGTGAACTGCTTCTGTAGCGTAGCTACAAACAACTGTAACTGCAGCAGCTGGCTCCGTCTGTCTTTCTCTCTTTCAAGGTTTTTTAGCACTTTGTGAGCACGAGTTGCCCATCCATGAACATTACATTTTAGGCAATGAAATATACAGGGCGTAACAAAATTATATGTCAAAACTTTAGGGAAACATTCCTCACGTAAACGATGAAAATACGTTATATGAGCATGGGTCCGTAAATGCTTGATTTCCTTATTAGAGCTCGTTTTCTAAACCCTGCTTACATTGCATGATGCGCAAGCCATATTGTTTTTTGTGGAATACCATCATGGCTATCGTGTACGTTACACTCCATAATAGAACACTGAACACCAGAACTGTGGGAAACACAGAGAAAGAGAATGTACGGTACATCATCTCCACCCCATGTGTAATTACATTCCAACCAGAGCGTCTACAGCAGCTATGGGGACTATCAGCAAAGTAGGGGGAGAACGTTCCTACTCACCCCACATTCGTTTGATTGACAGGCGAGGGGTAAAGCAGTTGTTTTGCTAAGTCAAGTGCAGTGGTGGATTCGACACACGTTGCGCATCAGTAATTTCTCCGCTCTTATTTCTTGTTTCAAAACCTTTACAGTATTTTGTTTAGAGGAAGTACACGTATCATACAATAATTCTGACGGCCACCTACTGTCATTAGGCAAATTATATATTTTTCAATTGTATAACTATTCCTTTATCATATGCACAAAAAATTCTTGAACTGCCTTGTGATTGGCATAATAAAGTATTTTTTTTTAACAATAAAGAAAAAAGCAAAGCTCCATTGTCATTTAACTGCACAATGCATTACAAGATACAATGCTCAACATAATAAATTGTTTCTTTTTAAAACTAATAAAGTAACTAAGCTCCATTGTCATTTAAGTTGAAAACATATTAAACACAATATAATGATCAACAAAATCAATTGTTTCTTTTTATAAATCCTAAAGAAAGTAAAACTAAGCTCCACTGTCATTTAACTTTAAAACATATTAAACAAAGTATATGAGATATGAATGAAACGAAATACTACTGTAGGCCTATACTGCTGGTTTTCATTTTTTTGTTGTTGATTGCCCTCGAAATTTCTTGTTATTAACTAAAAAGAATATATCTGGCTCTAAAATAGAACAACTCAACCGTAATACTGAAACTAAATGCATGTCTGTCATCCTAGACCTGGAGATACTTTTGGTCATATTCATTTTGAAAAAAAAAACAGCTCACAATAGTAAGTTGAGCCAAACAGAGATACCATACGCATTGCAGTTGTGCACAGATTAGGGAATTGCTCCTCTGGTAGGTATTTAAAGAGCTCTAATCCATTTTTTCCTAAACACTTTAGTGGCGTGCTCTTTTGCATCTCTATAGTGGCTCTTATGCTTGGGTAACATCAAATACAAATGGATTATTGAACAGACACATCTCCATGTCCATTGCAGTTACTTCTGAAAATCTTTCTTGGAAAGAGAACGCATCAAGTAGGTCTAATATACACTCAAAGTTTTAAATAAGTTCAGTTCCAGATACTTAATAAAATAATAAGTAACTAAACTCCGAAAATACCATAAACATATCTTGTTTTGTATCTTTTCACAAATATCACGAAAATAGCTTTTAAAATTGTAAATAAATACCCGTGAGATCACCGTAGTCCGCTTTATGCTTGCGATCAAAGTGGCGTTTAATATTGAAGCGTTTTATATGCGCAATTTTAAACTTAGGCCCTACATATTAAGCAACAGACTTTCTTCTTTTTTTGTAAGTAACAAAAAATTCTTTCTGCCGCTCTTCCTGAAACTGACGCCTCGAGATCGAAGCCATGCCCGCCACTGAATGAAGCGTGTCTAGAGAAGCACCAGGCGGAGGAGAGGTTCGGTGGAGTGAGGTAAGGCGGCTTTGAGTGCAGTGGCCCTTCGGAGCCATTTTCCCCCATGGTTGTTCTACAGGTAATCAGACTGTTTTAGTGTGGAGTTGTTACACGATTAAGCTTGCCAACTTTCGTAAGTAAAAGTTAGGGACACAAACGTTACTGACAATATATTTTATTTCACTATTTATTTTCACCCATCAAACACTAGTACTTTATATATACACCTCAATTCATATGTAAAAAATTACAAAAACTTGGAAGTAGGAACCCATCACATTGATGTAATTACTAAACTAATATAAACTAATCTAACTTAACGTAACCTAAACTAACCCGAACTAACCTAACCTAACTACACAAAAGATTTCAGTCACTCTTCCCAGAGAACATAGAGACGTTTACGTGATTTATCACCAGAGGGGCTATGGTATTTTACAAGTCTTTGTTGTTGACCTCGTTGATATCTATATCTATCAGAGAAATTGTCATATATTTTTTTCCCCGCCGAAACCAATGAATGGCGCATCAAGTGAACAAATAGGGCATAATACTGAATGGCGCCAAACTAAAGTCAAGTGCATAAGACCTTTTTATCTTCTCAGGCATAAGATGAGCACAGAGAATAGATGATTCAGTAAGTATCCTGTGATAAAATCCGCCCTAACTTGTATATTATGATCATTGCACCCGTAACTCTGTTGACACATAAACGAGAATTAAATTTCTGTCTTAAACATGCGTACTGGAGTCATTTCTCCATTTCGTCACATATTGGAAGCATGTCTGAGACTGTGCAGAAATATCTTGCAAACCAGACTAAATCCAACAATATGATAGGAATGAAAATCAGCTGTAAATACCTAATATGCCATGGAATCGGGACATTTTGAAGCGTGTGCATATTATTTCGGGACGCGGGACGCAATGGTCGAAATCGGGACTGTCTCGGGAAATACGGGACACTTGGCAAGCCTATTAACACGATAGTATTCACGACTCTACACAACTCCACAGAATGCTTCTATGCGTTGTTTATGTGAACTGCGTAGCGAGCGGGAGCTGGGGGAGACGCGAGTATCTTCTATACTCCACGCTGTACTCAACTGAAATCTATTGTTTTGGTACGAACTTCCTACATGTGATCATAACTAGAGCATTCATTTTTAGCCCCTTAACATGGAGTTCACGTCGTTGTTTGTTGACATCAGATTAAAGGGGTGGAGTACCCACTGGGACACACTGGACACGTACAGTCGCATTAGTATAAAAATGAGTCACTTCTGTTAATCATTCTTGAGCGAAACAAATGAACTTCAACTGTTGCAATTTATAACTAAGTGCATGCGTAAAGTATCGAAATTTAGGATTCTCCTGCGATCACTCAACAACAGTTTGTATTTAGAGAAACTTCACTCACCATCACAAGACGTTACTGGAGCAAACAGGAAATAAGGAACGTTACTGTCTTTTACTCCACCTTGTGACAGTTTTTTGCCACAATGCCGAATAACCAGGAATCTTGTGTAGGACGCCTTTAAGTTTATTCTTAACTTTTTCGCCAACAGTATTACCTTGTAAATCTAGAACATTCACGTTTCCTTCAAGTTCTTGTATTAAATTAAGGGCGTCTGACATTTTCAGATCGCGAGCTTCTAAACGTGTAGTTGTTTTTCGAGAACCCTCAAACTACCAAGACCTGCAACACTTAGCGAACGATTCGTTGTGTATATTTTTCCAGAAAGTCCTTAAAATAACCATTTTCGAGCTTGTGAAATGGTATAGGCTATTACATTTAAGCATCATTTCACATAAATCTCAGTAAAATTCCGAGTCCTTAACCTGATTGTTAGTAGAGGTGGACGATTGTTCATTGCCTACCTTGGTGAACAAATTTACGTGGTAAATATGTTTCTTCGAATTACAATGTTGTTTCAAGTACTTACTTTTACTTCCCCTTATTGACGTCTTACATAATATGAAGAGTCCACTGCAAGAATGATGGATGTCACTTTCTTGTCGAAAATGAACCAAGACTGTCAATGTATAGCTTAAGACATATAGAATGTACATAGAGAGTTACATGACATTAACATTGATAGTCATTGTCCAGTAATGATCGGAAAATCACAGTTAAGCTTTGAGCGCTAAGCATTTCAAACTTTCAATTGCTTCTCCTGCAAAATGTATTCCAAATGACATCCATCATTCTTGCAGTGGACTCTTCATATATTATAGAGTAGGTATGTGACTTTATATGTTCATTTCCAAAGTCCTCCACAATATTATTCAAACGATTCTGTAAAGAACGTTTGTGCGAGATCGTGCGTATTTGCTTGGTTTCCGCACAAAACCAATCCGCGGAAAGTCTAAAATTCCAAATTCAGTATTCCCAACCTAATACACATAACAATTTCCCTCTTCTTACCGCTTAAATGACATTGATTTTACTGCTTTAGGCTTTTAACATAGTATTATTTTTAGAGACTTTCAATATAGTAATAATTATAAATTGGAAACTTACCACTGCAATTTCACCTAAATTTCACTGTTAATTATTGTTTTTAAATATTTGCAAAAATTAAGTAAAGTCTAAAATTCCACATTCAGTATTCCCAACCTAACACACATGACAATTTCCCTCTTCTTACCGCTTAAGTGACATATTGCTGCTTTAGGCTTTTAACATATTATTTTTAGAAACGTTCAATATAGTAATAATTATAAATTGGAAAATTACCACTGCAATTTCACCTAAATTGCACTGTTAATTATTGTTTTTAAATATTTTCAAAATTAAGTAAACTCTACAACTCCACTTAAGTTACTGCATTCGTGATGCAAGTAACATTAAGGAAGTCGTGAAAAAATCAACAAGATTCCAGACTCATCATAGACTGGGGAAAAAAAAGACAGACTATATCACGGCCTGCTGGAGTATAGTAAACACAGAAAACATTTTAAAGCAACAATGTTGAAGATAGATATTTTTGTTTTGCAAATTTGCCGTCATTGAACAGAAACCAAGATGGAGATTTCATTGCAGTATTAGAAATTCCTCTCTCAGGTATGTAATAAACTATCTTCGCACAAAATAATGTACGATACACAAGCGGTATGTTTTCTTTCAATTCTCGGAAATTAAAAAAGCTCAACTACGTTTCGCTTTTCAAACTTTTCCTCGAACATGAAAACTTCAACATACCGCTCTTGTAACGCATATTATTATTTGCTTTCGGCATTGTAATTGCACTGATCTTGTACAACTAAAGATATTTGACACGGTACGTTCGCTGTATGCTCTACGTGGACGGCCTGTCTTACAACTGCGCAACTATTTTGTATGTGATCCGTACGTACGCAAGGTCAAGTGACGTCATCCATACTCCGTACAGCTAACTTAACATTAGCTGTCTGTCGTGTTATGGGTCTAAAAATGAATGCTCTAATCATAACTAATTATAATTTAATGAATAAGAAAACAATGTAAGACAATATTCCAGTAGTGTTCAACAAAATTTGTGGTAATAAATAAGTAGATCTGCCAGGCAAGTTGATCTAGCGTCAGGAGTAGTGGTGGTATTTGTGTAAGCTGTTAGCAGAGCAGTTGAGAAGGCGAGCTGGTGTTGAAACTCAATTAATCGCCCTGCGAAGTGCATGAGACGGATTTCTTGTTTAAATAGAGAAGCGTCTTCTCGCTCCAGCTACTCCGCCAACCGTCGAATCAAGTTCTTGTCGGCAACACGTTTCCACCCTCAAGGAGCTGGAGAACCTCGCAGACCGTGATTCACTACGAATAGAGAGCTGTGATATCACACAGTGTGTTCAAACGAATTTTAAACACGAATAAAAATGTTTGATACCATCGAGCCACTGTGTAACCTGCAACGTGCATAGCACCTATGGAGAGAGGCGGACACCCGAAGGGGAAGTGAAGCAACTGTCTGACTTATTAACGGATTTTCATTTTCCTTACGCCAAGCACTTAATATAATTTTATACAGTACAAGGTTACAAATTAATGTTTAGTACGTGTAACGAAGAAAGAAATGGACAAGAAAACATAGGACACATTATCACAACCTAAAATTAATTGTCTTCAGAATGTCTCTGCGACAGAGTTTCAAAATCAGGAATTATGTCACTTACTGCCAGTCGTAGTTGATCACGAAGGTATTTGTCTGTCAGTCGTGATCTAAATTTGGTTTTTACTATTTTCAATGTTGAAAATAATTTTTCACAAACGTAAATTGTAACGAACATGGCTTCAACAGAGCAAGCGAAAGAACGAAGTTTGGGATATTTATTTTTTGGCAAAGATTTGGAAAGTTCAACATTTGTCAAGTCCTTACATCTAGCTTTCATTTAACATCACATTGTAAATCTGTGAGTTTAAATTGAAGATCTAACCGCATTATTCCTACATCTGCTGAAAAAGGATCGAAGTACAGAGATAATAATAATAATAATAATAATAATAATAATAATAATAATAATAATAACCCTTTAATGTTGAACAAATCATACATTTAATATTCTCATCATATTGGCAGCAAAAAAATGCGTCCTCCCATCCTACTTGGAACTTTCGTTTTTGTAGAGGTACATGGTTTCGAGAGAGACATTGCGACGATACGCCACTAGCAGGTCAGAGACAAATACAAATGGAACGGAGTTTTGATTCCGTTGAGTGAGAGGGTGGGGGTTAGGGAGGTAGGAAGCAAACACAGCTATCATTGCGAGCCACAATGAGCTCGTGAGTCACATTTTTGCCACGGCTGCCATACATAATCTTCGGACAAACTTAAGAGTTTAGTAAGGCGGGAAATATTAGACATGATGCGCTGTTGGGAAAATTATAGGCTGAATTGTAAGCATTGTAATTAATTTCAAGGGGTTATTCTTTGACGCGTTTCAAACAACATGTTTAATAGAACAATTTCTCTCAACGCGTGTTTATTCTTACCTTACAGACATATCTTATAAATTTAGTACTTAATTCGTAGTTTGGTAACCATTTCTAATAAATTTAGTACATTGTTCATAGTTTGCCAATCATTTATAAATTAAAGTATAAGATAATAGGTTTTAGCCTGAAAAACAAAAACAAAAAATAATAATAATGGATTATGGAAAAGAAATAATACTTCTATATATTATTTTTCAATGTCAAATAGCAGGAATTGATTAAAAAATAACTTTGGAAAACGTACTATGTATCTTTCACGTATTAAATTTTTATGTTACCTTGTTAACATGTTTCGACCTGTTATTGATCATTTTCAGAACTGGTCGTTACTGGTCTTGGCGCCTTTTGTTTTGTTTCCTGTGTGGGTGTGTTTGTGTAGCGTAATGTGGAGTCAAAGAGTGTGTTCTGAAATTGAGTTGTGTGTTGTGAATTTCGTTTGGATGTGTTTTTGTGTGTCTGTATATTTGGTATTGTTCTAGTGTTCTAGGCTCCAAGACCAGCAACGACCAGTTCTGAAGATGACCAATAACAGGTCGAAACAAGTTAACAAGGTAACATAAAAATTTAACACGTGAAAGATACGTAACACGTTTTCCAAAGTGATGTAGTGTTAAAAATTGTGTAATCAAGGTGTATAAAAAACTTTAGAATTGGATTCAGAATGTATAAAATGTTTATTATGGTGTTTATATTGGGTCAAAATCAGTTTTTGAGCAAGCCATTCAACTCTTTCACAGTTTATAAAAGCTTCGCTTCTGTTCAGCGTAGAGATTACATACGCAACTCAGGCAATAGAAAGTGTTTGCGTTGTATATAATTAGTGTTTATAAAATAGTAACACAATCATTTGAAATAACTTCACAGCTACTATTTTTTTAATTCTATTAATATTCACAGAAGATGTGAATTTTATTCTGACGTCATTTGCTGCTCGAATAATATCCAATCGATACTTGATGTCGATCTATGAGAGCTATATGCTGAACTTATATAAACCGTTCATACCAAAGTTCAGTATCATGTCTGGAATGCGCACTTGACATTGTGTATATTCTCTCCAAGTTCCGTTGAACTTGAATAGTCCTTTTAATCTCTCTAAATCACTCGACAGAACGAACGTTTTCTTCGCATACTCGCAATTTTGTACATCTAAACATCAAAGGCGTCTCTAAATAAATAAAAAATAAACATTAACTGAGATTGAAGAATAATGGCCGTGCCCAAAGTAAACATTATCGCATTTTGTGAACATTATTTTGTCAAACAGAATAAACATCTGTTCAGTGATTGCTACTTAATTTTTTTTTCTCACTATTATTTATACTCGCTTTAACATCTCTGGTCATATCGCAAGTTGATCTTTGGTTGAAATCCGAAGGCCTGTGTACTATTGTTGAGACTGGTTCTTTTGTTGTGAACTAGATGGCGACTGTATATGTATTACTGATTTGTTATGAATATGATTTCGATGATGAATGAGGCCGGTGGTATTCAGGGATGTTGTGGCCCGAATTTCCTGGCATTTGTCTTACGGTTGAGGAAAAACCCTGAAAAACCTCAACCAGGAAATTCAACCCGACCGGGAATCGAAGCCAGGGCCTCTGCTTAAGAGACAAGCACGCTGACCCCTACACCACAAAGGTGGTCGTTAATTTTCTAACGCCATTCATAGATATTGTACTTTGACGCGAAATATTATACATCTTTTAACACTGTATCACTTCGGAATATGTACGATAAGAACTTTGTGTTAAATTTTAACGTACCTTGTTAACATGTTTCGACCTATTTTCGGTCATCTTCGGAACTGGTCGTTGTTGGTCTTGGCGCCTCTTGTTTCCTATGTAGGTGCGTTCGTAGTGTAGAGTCAAAGAGTGTATGTGTTTTGAAATTGAGTTGTGTGTTGAGAATATCGTTGGAGTGTGTTTTCGTGTGTCTGTATATTTCATATTGTTCTAGTGTGTTGAAGCGAAATATTAGTTTCAAGATTTTAAAAGTGAAACTGGGATCTTAATCGAAATGAATAAAAGTGACTAATTTTACACAGTGGTAGAAAGTACCTAATACAATCTACCGGGTGTAACGAAAAAAAGTGGGCAAAACTTCAGGTATGAATTTCTTATATGTATAGAAGAAAAATGGTTATGTATGTATTTATTTACACTGCAAGTGGGCAAGCACTCGGCAGTGGTATACACAGTATAAACAATACACAATAAAATAATAAACAATACACAATAAAATCATAAAAAATACACAATAAAATTTACAATACACAATACAATTATACAATACACAATACAATTATATACACAATACAATAAGAATACACAATAATTACAATTAATAATAAAACATAAATAAAATACCTAATTTTACAATACAACCTACATATGTATAGGCCCTACATAAGTTTCAATAGTATTTCACTTTACTCTCATCTCACTCACTGTAGTGGCACTATGACGCATTTCACTGACACTTTAGGACACATTTCACTGACACTATAGAACACATTTCATTGACGTTATAAATTATCACTGATCGGAACTATTCACTGCACTGTAAGACCGTAACTTCACTGACTCACCTCGTTATATCAACACGAATCCGAGCCACTAAGAGAGCTCAAATTCCATTTTCTTCTTGACTTCCTGCAGCTGTAGCTGCCCCTACTCCGGTATCTGCTTCAGCTCAGTCGGCTTTCAAAATGTCTGGTATTTTTCATTGAAAATAAATCTGAAAAATTTGTATTTGAAAGTCTAATGAACTTAGTTTGCACCATTGGCTGCACAAGCCACTAGTATATATATATATATATATATATATATATATATATATATATATATATATATTTGTATTGTCTTGAGACTTTTAGAGAAAAACTCTTTCAAAGCGAATTTTATGGTCCATATAAAAACTACTAACTTTTAATTTGTAGGTTGTAGGATATTGTAAAACATTCTAACTCCTATAAACTGTATAAAATGTTCTCATGTTATTTTTTTTTTAAGTTATAGCTTAGAATTTATTCGAAATTAATAATTTACACATTTACTCGTTACATTAATTTTAGTACTAGTATGGGAACTGGCAACAAAGCATAATCTGTTCGGGGAATCAGTTGAGATGAATGTTGTAGTTACATGATGTTTTAAACGCACCGGCCATGTTGAGGTAATGTGTGAAACTTAGATAATTCAATTTGCAATAAAATAAGAATATTGAAGAATATAGTCATTTTAGTCGTAATCACATGCTGTATTATCCTCAGAAATACCGATATTCTTTCCACTCTGTATATACAAACAATTGAAATAAATTCAGTTACAGCCATAAAAGTAACTAGCGCCACTGCGGAATACGCCTGAAGCTGAAGACTGAACAGGCTGTATATATTTTAGTTTTATTCTATTGAAACAAGAAAGTACAAGACCATATTTTACAAGAATTATTACGTGTAAAATATTAGCTAATATCTTTGTGAAACAGGCGCCTAGCGTGTGTGTTCTCCTTCTTGGTTCGTTAAGCTTCAATGTAGAGAAATATTTTTTTGTGATATCTATAATTATCTAGCAAGCCGAAGGTAACTCGGACGCGGATACAAATGCCAGAATGTCTCGGAATTTTAACAGTCTTGATTTCTGTGTAATTATTGTATTTATAGAACAACTTCTCTGATGAGTATCTAATTGTCTTGGATTATATAAGCGGCTGAAAAGCCTGGGGAATCCTTATTTTTATTACAGCTACACGTTTGAAGCGAGATAAAGAAAATTTTCTTGTAGAGAAAACGTTTACCTTGTAACATAAAAATTACAACACTTCACGTGGATCAAACAGGAATAGTTTATAACGCCTTGACACTATATTCTTTATGTCATAGGCCTTGTATCAACACAGAAATCTTAAACACACACACGCTATAAATTTGTATATTTTTAGATACGTTTAGTTGCTGCGTCTTTATTTTATTTTTTCTAACTTGTCTTCACAGAGCTCTCAGTCAAGTATAACTTTCTTTTGTTTTTATTCGTGTTTCTATACCAACCTTAATACTTCTCGAGTGTAATACAAATTGTGTGCTTAAGGGAAGACTCCACTGAAATTCATGAACATTTTTCCAAATTTTTTTAGCTATTTCACTTATTCATAATTTATATTTTCATACCCCAAAAGGATTCAGCTCAACTCTGATTACAAATACTCGTATGTTTACACTTTTTAAATTAAGGCTGGAAGGGAGCGTGGAATTTAAAGAGCTGGCAAATTTGTTTTTCATCGAAGAATTCTTTTTTAAAATTTCTGATTACAAATCTAGTAACTTTTTGTTGGCTCCCTGAAGTTACTAGATGAATGTAGCGGAGGAGAATATTAATTTACATAAATATTCATTTTATTTTCAAATCTATTTTTCTGTGTCATTTTTGTTGATTCAACACCAACTTTCTTATGCCAAATATTAATCAATCTGGATGAAATGTTTACTGCAAGTATTTATGAGGTAGCTGCATGTTTCTATGCATTTATTTTGTGAGAAATGCTGCTAGTTTAGTTTATTAATATTTTTCTTAATGCTGCTAGTTTGTTTTATTAATATTTTCTTAAATACCTAAAAAAATTTGGAAAAATGTTCATGATTTTCAGTGGAGTCTTCCCTTAACGCTGCAACATATGGCAAGTTGTATTTTGCGTCCCTAAGTTTTCAACACTCGTGTAATGTTTATTGGATACCAATTGAAACTGTTTTTCAAAGACTAGGGGAAAACATAAACACAACAGTGACTTTTCTGTGTGGTCAAGTGAGGTAAATGTAATCCAAGAAAATCTTTAAATGCGAATATATAAGGTGGATCAAAAGTCGCTTTCCCCAATAATCGAACAGTTGACTAACAACAACAATAGAATTTTGGAAAAAAGAAAAACTAGAAAAGAAACAAGAATGAAGTTTCATAAAACGATGGCCACATCTGTCCTGTTGTATGGTAGTGAATCTTGGGTTCCTACAACAAAATTTCAATCTAGAATCTAGAGTACTGAAATGAGTTTCTTGAGGAGAACAAAAGGATAGACTAGATTAGATTTAATTAGGAATAAACATATTAGAACTAAACTGAATGATTATGCAATATATTATCGGATTCAAGAATATAGAGTTAAATGGATGCAGCACTTGGGAAGAATGGAGTCGACAAGAATACCTAAAATAATACATACTTATAATTAGGATTCGTAATTCAGTTACCTATAAGCTGTAATGAAGTTGCTTGTTTCGAAGTATATATGTGACGTCACAGCGCAGGTATAGATATGTTCGTATACAAAATAGTTACGCACACTCTGCCTTTCGCTATAATAGTTGAAGCTGGAACGCAGTCATAGTAAGTGGTCTTATCGATCACTGCTCTTACTAGTCGTGTGATTTAAATAACTACATCTTTGTGGCTGATTGAAGGTTCATTGCAGAGGTAAAAATGCCTTAAGTAAGACGCTCAAGCGTGTAATATTGCGGGGTATAGTTGAGGATATTTGAACTAATATATCCACTGTCAATATAGACTACATTGCATATAGACTACATTGTGTAAAATAAACCTAAAAGTGACAAAAAAATAGTGCACTGAAAGACACTGCAATTTTATCAAAAGGCACGAAAGTGTGTTGAACATAATCCAAAGGAACAAGTACCATCAAAACCTGAAAATTATTTGGATATTAGCTCGTGGATTTGTGTAGCGTACCATGATGTTCAGTGCCAACATCCCAATTAATAAATTAAATAATCTACTGTACATTTCAGGAGATTTCTAGAAAAATACATAGTAAATTAGTGGGTTTTCAGTGATGAGCGACTAAGCAAGATCCTAATGAAACATGAAAAAATATCAGACAATATAAATTCTTCTACTAAATCATGCACCAATAACATTATGTGTTATTGACACAATTTCTTGCAATATAAAATCATTTCAAGTGACAGCTGCATATGTTCAAGTTCCGTAACTTACGAATGCACGTTATTATTCTCTGCAAAGATCATGACGAAAATGAACATCACGGTTGAAGCATGTGTTTACCAGTATAGCTTCAGAATGTCGGGAGTTGACTGTACTCCACGAACACGAAGCGAAGACCTGTTTGTTTATAACTAGACTTCGTGGAATTACCACGAGATTCGCAAGGTTTATTGTGCACGCGGTATAGACTGTATAGAGAAGGGGGCGGATGGAGTATGCCTCTATGTAAACACTGAGCAGTATACTACGGTTACAATAAAACCTGTATCCTGCATTCAAGAAATATAATGAATGCTCATGGAAGTAGGAAATGTCTAAACATGTAAATACACAATTACTTTATAGTGAGATATAACTCTTAAAATTTAATCAGAAAGCAACGATTTTACAGCTGCAACAGCGGAACTGTCTGTACTATCCAATTCATGAATTACCTCCATTATTTTTCCGTAATGTTCTGCATAATAATTAACAGCATCCAACCACATTCCCCAACGGGTCAAGACTGGCTGCGGGGGTAAGGGTATTCCAGGAGCAATTATTTGGAACAGCAACACCCTTATTGTAGTATGTTTGATTTAATTCTTGTTTCCACTGAACAAATGTTAAACTTTGACTATTCCAACCATAGTAATGCAAAAACAAGTGCTTACATAGGTATACATTAGCTGTAGCTGTTCTATCTATTTGGACCGGTCACAACTCTTAACATGAACTGCTTATACTACGAGACCGGGCGGTCGCTCACCTCCTCTATACTACCGTACATCGGCAACCTGATTGCATGCTGCGTGTGGCAATTCAACGAAGTCTATTTATAACCTTATCTGTTGAATCATCTGTGTTCGGCGTACTATATACCCAACTTCAGCCTTTTGGTAGCTGGGATACGAAGTCTAATTATAATCCTATAAGAAGAGAAATATCGGAAGGCCAAAGAAGATACGAAAAGATTTGCTGTAAGACCGGAACAGAAGAAGAAGAAGAAGTATCGATACCCTTAGCGTATCACAGCATGTGTGGTGGTGATAATACTCCGTATCCTGTATTTTCTGGAACATGTGACACTGTTTTCTTTTTCAACATATTATTACGTCTCGAGTCGTCATGACGATATGCCGTGAATACCAGGAGTAGTTTCTCTTGCGTAATTCATTCAAATATATGTGCTTGTGCCTTGTTTGTAACGCATCACAAGTGGGAGTGAATAAAACATGACGTGTGGCCTTAACAGTCATCCAGGCAGGATCTATTGCTTTATCGTGCGTGAGACTGCCCATCTACAGCAATCAAATCGCATCACAGTTCTTAATGGAATCATGTAACGAAGGGAATTTGCCGTCTACATTTTATACAATTAGCGACATTATAAATGTCATATTTGAACATTCTGAAAATTAAATGCAGTTAAATGAACGTTTAACAGTATAAAATAAGTGACAGAGGTAAACTTTTAAAGATGTAAGGTTACTTTTTTGCCGGTACGATTTACAGGACAAATTACAAAACTGAATTATATTTAGAGAGATCTGTATACAAACTCAAATGTAACACCTGCAACAACTTCTACATAGGACAGATAGGCAGATCATTTCAAACATGTTACAAAGAATACATCACAGCCATAACAAAATTACAAAACACTTCCACATATGCAGAATACATCACAAATGCTAACGACGCCTAAAGAGACATCAACACAGACATGAAAATTCTACACATCCAACCAAAAAGCCAGAAACTTAACACACTAGAACAGTACGAAATATACAGACACACAAAAACACATCCAAATGAAATTCTCAACACACAACTCAATTTCAGAACACACACACTCTTTGACTCCACATTATACTACATAAACACATCCCCACAGGAAACACAACAAAAGGCGCCAAGACAAGCAACAGCCAGTTCTGAAGAAGGTCAATAACAGACCGAAACATGTAACCAGGTATGATAGAATTTAACAGAAGAAAGACATATAATACATATTCAGAAGTGATATAGTGTTAAAAGTTGTGTAATCAAGATGTATAATTAAATATAATTACATGACTAGAAATTTCGTGATTTTACTGTACTTTCTTTCAAAGTCGTTCTCACACATCAAATTAACATTGTGTTTCGCAATCTCAAAAGTTTTCACAGCTTTCTTTGTGTCGTTTGGTGATGTAAGTAGCGATGATTTCAAATTGACTTTTCTTTGGCATGGAAACAGCCGGTAATGGAGACTGAATGGAATTTACAAGTTACAATATTGAATTTCACTTCCATTTAGAAGCATATTAAAATATGATCATTATTGTTATTATTTACATAAGATTTCTTCAAGAAAAGGCGTTGTTAGCAGAAGAGGAGATGATATTAAGGGATATGCTACTGGAGCTAAATGACAGCTGTGAACAGTATGGTATGAAGATAAATGCTAACAAGACGAAGACCATGGTTATCGGAAGAAAAATAAAGAAGGTAAACGTGCGAATTCTAAATGAGGCAGTAGAACAATTGCACAGCTTCAGATACTTGGGGTGTACTGTAGCACAAGATTTAAATATATATAACTCAGCATAAAACAATTTCGTAGAGAGTAACTTACGAGTGCAAAAAAGGTGTCCTCTTTCACCTACCTTACTTAATATATACTGATTTTTCCCTATTATAGGTAAAAACTGCGGGGGTTACTAGAGGAGAGTGAGACAAGATAAAAAGTATTAATAAACACAGGTCCGGAAACAAAATGCTTCCGATATATGACGTCATCACTGTAGTCACCAACTGAATTTACCTCGTACATTTGCAAACAATTTCTTAGCTGGCAGATTTTATGGTCGTGCATACCTCAATTTTTTCCAACATGAACAACGCGATTTTTTTAACGATGTGTCTCTTTGGAAAAAGCAGATTCTGTAGTAGCCTACATGCATGACGGAGCACCGGTTCACTTTCACTTGAAAGTTCGAGAGTTCTTACGCACAGTGTTGTACAACACTATAGCCTCCCAGGTCTCCCGACTTCAATCCTATGATTTTTTTTTGTTTAGGGATATTTTAAATGTTTTGTGTATTTCAGGTTTGTTGATAATGTTAAAGAACTCCGGGTATGCATTGCCAATGGTTATCAACGCGTTACAAACACGCCAAGGATATTCAAATATGTATAGTACATCATAATAATATGCCACTGACTGTTAGAATTTAGGACGGTCAAGGATAAAAAAACAAAAATCATCTAAATATCCTAACCTATCTCCAGGTTGTAGAAAACGACTCCATACGCCATAAGGTTACCTACATACACAAAAATGCGAAGTAGTAGTAGTAGTAATAGTAATAATAATAATAATAATACTAATAATCATAATAATAATAATAATAATAATAATAATTTATTTTATTTTGCCTGGCAGAATTAAGGCCAATTTAGGGCTAAGAGGGATGAAGTTACAGGAGAATGGAGAAAGTTACACAACACAGAACTGCACGCATTGTATTCTTCACCTGACATAATTAGGAACATTAAATCCAGACGTTTGAGATGGGCAGGACATGTAGCACGTATGGCGAATCCAGAAATGTATACGGTATAGAGTGTTGGTTGGGACACCGGAGGGAAAAAGACCTTTGGGGAGGCCGAGACGTAGATGGGAAGATAATATTAAAATGGATTTGAGACAGGTGAGATATGATGATAGAGACTGGATTAATCTTGAACAGGATAGAGAGCTATGGCGGGCTTATGTGAGTGCGGCAGTGAACCTCCTGGTTCTTTAAAAGACATTTGTAAGTAAATAAGAATTAAGGCCTTAAGGCCTCCTCTCCCACTCAACATACATACATACATACATACATACATACATACATACATACATACATACATACGTTACATTACATTATATACGTACGTACGTACGTACATATCGGTACATACATACTGTACTTACATGCTAATACAAGCGTATTTACAGGAGTTGTAGGTGTTTATATATTCCTTGGCTGCACTATCTGTGTAGTGACAAGGAACTTCGTGACTGGGTGCCACTGCCCCGGGCAGGGTCTGAGTGCGACTTGTTTGTCATGTCACTGCCGGCTACTCCCATCGACCGGCCCAAATAAGTGCACACAAGTTGTCGAAATGTATCAGTAATCAGGTAAAATTCAAAACACGGTGAAGGTAGTAACAAGTCTTTATGTAGGAACTCTTTTCAATTGAAGATTTCAGGATTCATTCAAAATACAGACTTTCATATAAATCTAGAAAACAAGTCGTTAAATGCACAAATCTACAATATTTTTACTTACAGTTAAGAATGAAAAAAATCTATCAACTGTTACTCACTCCAAAGCTACTTGAAAGCACGCTCCTATTCACCAGCTTCCGAACTAATAACGTCTACAGAAAAATCTTCATAAAAAATCAACGAATCACTATACTTCTATTAACCTCTGCGGTAGCTGAACGCTCAGACCTTTAGCCTGTCAACACCTCTTATCAGTTCCACTACATCCCCACTCCCAGCTTCCCCTGTGATGTTCTCCTTCCTCCAGGACCGGTGAGGCGAGTCCCACACTGTAGTATTTTCCTCCTCATCTTGCGTTGGCTTATTCTTAACATCTTCATTTGGGAATTTGTCAGGGACAAATAGCATAGCTGGGAAACAATTGGAATGCAGATCTTTTATTATATCACTGACTCTGTGCAACGTAACATTTTGCGGTGAGGGGGAAGAGAGACAGCAAAAGATTCTAGTGCTTTTTAATGCTGTGACGCCCACGACAAAAATAAGCCACTTTAAATTTAACGGTCATTCAGCGCCAGAGATTTTATACAACATCTGTGCCATATTTCCAGGCAACGCCCTTCAGTTGTTAGGATTTCCGGTGTAACAACTTTAGAAGGACGATTGTTCGTTCCTGAGGCTGAATCAGAAGCCGTAACAAAACGTTGAGCTACGCGTCTTAACGTTTCTGAACCTCGTCCAGGGTCCGCGAATGGTTATTAGATTAAAAACACTGTGTCGTTACTTAATTATCACCTAGCCAAACGTGTAATATTAGTAGAACTCTAATGACATTCCTTCCAAAATGCTTGCAGTCATCCATTCATCACACGCAATACATTCTCAGTAATAAGACGATTAAAAATGGCGACCTTCTTTAACCTTCTCCAACTCAGAAGCATTTGTGTTGGACACTGAAATATTGCTGCCGGGGACGATGTGATACATTTTACTTTATTTCGCTGCTGTATGAAAAAATTGCAGGGAAAATGAAGGCAAGAAAAATAGTAGTCTACAATATAAGTTTCACATATTACCTTAAATTTTGGTTTCAACTTTTATCTCTAACCATAATGAAAAGTAGTAGTAGTAGCAGCAGCAGCAGCAGTACACTGCTCCGCCGATTTTTTGTAGGTTATTTTACGACGCTTTATCAACATCTTAGGTTATTTAGCGTCTGAATGAGATGAAGGTGATAATGCCGGTGAAATGAGTCCAGGGTCCAGCACCGAAAATTATGCAGCATTTGCTCATATTAAGTTGAGGGAAAACCCCCAGAAAAAAGCTCAAGTAGGTAACTTTCCCTAACTGGGAATCGAACCCGGGCCACCTGGTTTCGCGGCCAGACGCGCTAACCGTTACACCACAGGTGTGGACTCCGCCGATTTAGTAGAGTGCGTCTGAGCCTAAAGAAAGCAGCAAAACAGTACAACGTGGTCTGTTGTGACGAGAATTCAAGCCCCCGCATAACGGTAAGGTACCATGTCACAAACACGTTCACATCCGAGTATTAGTGACAAAGTAAATAGTATTCAACGCCTTGAAAACTGTGCAGATATTAAGGATAATGCTGGGAAATTGAAGATAATATTTTTATTTATTTATTTATTTAGTTATTTATTTATTTATTTATTTATTTATCTAATTATTTATTTACTTAACCGTTTATTTACTTATCTATTTATTTATCTATTTATTTAATTATTTATTTATTTGTTTATTTATTTTTTATTGTCGAATTTTATAGGTAGATATATTCTACGAAATAAAATTAACAAGTTCACTTTTATAACAACTCTTCAATATCCATTCCCGTATGATCGATTTTTTACTCCCATAACATTCTTTGACTTTCATACTCTACCGTCCTCACCTGTGGAGTAACGGTTAGCGCGTCTAGCCGCGAAACCAGGTGGCCCGGGTTCGATTCCCGGTCGAGGCAAGTTACCTGGTTGAGGTTTTTTCCGGGATTTTCCCTCAACTCAATGTGAGCAAATGCTGGGTAACTTTCGGTGCTGGACTCCGGACTCATTTCACCGGCATTATCACCATCTCATTCAGACGCTAAATAACTCGAGATGTTGATAAAGCGTCGTAAAATAACCTACTAAAATAAAAAAAAATTCATACTCTACCTAAACATGACGCTTACCGATTGCAGGGGACTTGCTCCGCGTGTTATATCTAAGTAGGTAAACGTTGGCTCTCTCCTGTATCAACGGCGGAGCAGTTTGGTTGGAATATTATTGATGGTGTTAAAGCTATAAATAAGAAAAATAATACAGTCGAGCCTTCGTGCAATGAAAATCGATATAACGATAAACCCTGTTGCAACAATGAAAATGTGATTGGTCCCGTCATATTTTCTACATTCTCAGTAAGTTTTATTCATCATTACAACGTTCATAAAATTTGGAGAAACCCCGATATAAAGATAAAAACATAATATTATATATATTTTTTTCATTTACTAGATTTTCATATTCAGTACAATTTCACTTTTCACTTAGTATCATCATCTTTGAGATGTTTTCCGTTATTTCGTCTACCCTTTTTCATACTTTTGTTGACCGATCTTAGCATCCTGTACAAGGAGTGTGTTGTAAGAGTGAGTAACCCTTAATAGAATTTTCCTTTATATTTTTTTCCATGTCTTCCTGACCGCCTGACACCTTTTGCATTCGAGTGTTAGTTGTCATTGATGGCAGGTGTAACACGAAAGCAGATCAGTTCGGAGACTAATTTTATCTCATTTAGAGATTTAGATAGGAGATTGAAGCAAATAGAAATGGCTAAAACACTCGCAACATTCATTGAGAAACGCAAGAAAATGGAGGGCTGATTCGGAAATGGTATAATTTGTCCTGCGTTGATATTGCTACCTTCAAATGGTGTAATGTTTTTAGTATATCGCTGGATCATCTGATAGTACTCGAAGCAATAAAAAATTAACGAGATTCTTGGAAAATTTACGAGATGTTAAGATAGCTTACTGATGTCTGGAGAAATTACGAAAATCCTGGAAAATTTACGAGTTGCCTGAGAAACTTACGAGTTACCCGAGAAACTTACGAAATAGCCTACCTGAGGAACTTGTGAGGTACTGAGAAATTTGCGAGAAGCCTGAAAAATTGATCAGGTGCCTGCGAAACCTAACGAGATGCGTGAGAAACTTCCGAAATGCCCCATAAACTTAAGAGGAACTTGAGAAACATCATGTCTGGGAAACTTCTGAGGTGTCTGGGAAACTTACGAGATATCTGGGAAACTTACGAGATGTCTGGGAAACTTACGAGTTGCCTGGGAAACTTACGAGATGTCTGGGAAACTTACGAGTTGCCTGGGAAACTTTCGAGGTGTCTGGAAAACGTATGAGATGTCTGGGAAACTTACGAGTTGCCTGGGAAACTTCCGAGGTGTCTGGGAAACTTACGAGGTATCTGGGAAACTACCTAGGTGTCTGGGAAACTTACGAGGTATCTGGGAAAGTTTCCAGGTGTCTGGGAAATTTACGAGATATCTGAGAAACTTACGAGTTGCCTGGGAAACTTCCGAGGTGTCTGGGAAACTTAGGAGGTGTCTGGGAAACTGCCGAGGTGTCTGGAAAACTTACGAGGTATCTGGAAAAGTTTCGAGGTGTCTGGGAAACTTACGAGATGTCTGGGAAACTTACGAGATGTCTGGGAAACTTACGAGTTGCCTGGGAAATTTTCGAGGTGTCTGGGAACCTTATGAGTTGCCTGGGAAACTTCCGAGTTGTCTGGGAAACTTCCGAGTTGTCTGGGAAACTTCCGAGGTGTCTGGGAAACCTACGAGGTGTCTGGGAAACTTACGAGGTATGTGGGAACGTTTCGAGGTGCCGGAGAAATTGACGAGATGTCGGAGAAACTTACGAGATAGATGCCGGAGAAAGATACAGAATGTGAGAGTAACTTTATTGGAAAAGTAGAAATATACCTAAGAATTCAACACAATTTTCGTAGGAACTAGGAAGATGCTTGAGAAACTTAGTTGCTTGAAATTTGCAAGATAAATATTGCATTAAAATGTTCATATTACAGAATATTGCATTAAGAATTTCCTTGTGATCTGGCAAGTGTTTATTGTAACATATATATATATATATATATATATATATATATATATATATATATATATATATATATTTGTAATTCTGATAAAATACTCAGTTTCAGCGCCCTCAATTCTCGCACTATAATCGCTCGCCTGCTTCGAATGCTGTAATTGGGTGGCTTTGTGTTTGTAGTCACATCGTTCTTGAATTCACCGACTTCTTCAGTATAGATTCTTAGGGTGTTACATTATAATTTTTTCTTTGATCTTTCTTGGCTCCGACAGTTTCTTTGATGGATTTCCTAAGCCAAGCCACTTAAGACTTTCAGGAAAGACTGAAGAACTTCCTTGCAATGTCAATATTGCTGCTTGTAGCTTGTCAGATACGATATTTTTTGTTTCATGTAATTTTGACAGCTATTCTTGAGTGACTTTGGCATTACTCTTGTGCTTGTGGAAAGGTTGGAAGCACTCTTATTTCTTCCTTCTTTAAATTCTTCTAAATTTAATTTTCAGTGCTTTATATGTTAATATTTAATTAGTACTTTCTGTTTTATTCACGTTATCAGTGGAAAGAGCAACACAATCTATGGGCTTATGTGTGTTTTCTTCAGCTTTATCACTGATACATCTGACTGGTACTTGTGCTTTTGCAATTCTTTTAAGACCCCTCCTCTTTCACTTCCCTACGATTCCCTGTGATTATCCTCTTACAGCAGTGATGTCAAAGCAAGCGCATTTTTCTGACCTTGACGTCGTGCGCGGGCATAAAGCGCTAAGTATGGAAAGAGGAAGGGTTGTGTATATGAATAAGCAGCCTGTTGGATTAAGAAAACAGTGGTGCACAAATTTCAGACGGAACGTGAAATTTTATGTCGTTATTTTTATATGACTTCTTTCTGTTTGATATTATTTATATTATCTATAAATCAAAAGTACTAATACCAATTTCTTAATATTGCAGTTGTGTTTTAAATGTTAATAACATAATAAAGAGTTAAGAAGGAATATTCACTTAAATTCCATAGTAGTACAACTATACTGTACTAAATGGATGAAACACATCATTCATAAAGAAAGTGATATCTCAGAAAAAGAGATTGAGTATGACATGATAAGTTGGAATTGATATTGATGATACCTTTAGCCTTATAAAAGTACAATAAACCAATCAAAACAATATTACAGTACAAAACAAAGCTACCTAGGTGCTGTATATGTTTTAAGTGTAACTAATATTCCATAACAAAACTCTTATCGCATTATGTTTTTAAGGTGATATTGGTGAGCAACTTCCTATCGTCAGAATATTAAATTATTTTCTCGAAATGTGCTGAAGCTATAGAGCTGACATTTTTACATCACATGGGCACGTATCTTTTGCTTATGATGTAACAGCAGTTGCATTCTTAATTCATTTGCTTGCAAATAATTTCCATGCGAATATTTTCAAAATTATCAATACACTATCTTCAGTAATACGTATATACGGTATATTAGATTTACGAAAACATTCTGTAAGGCTACTAAATAAAGAGGCCTATATCTGAAAATTTCACATTTTCTATAAAAATGTTGAGAAAATATTTCTTTTGAATGAAAAAAATCAAACTTGTGAAAAATGAGCATTAAAATTAAAACTTACATTCTTATAACGCACTTATACTTCCAGACAAATCTAAAAATTAACATGGATACAGTTTTAATAAGTTCTCTTCCCTTTATCTATTGAATCAGTGCTGGCCATCCCTGAATATAGCTCGACAAAGCGGCATATACAGGGACATCATTTCATTTTTACTTCAATTTTTATTGTACCTGAGTTTTTGAATGTACTTCACTCCCACCCTTTCTACTAATGAAGTTCAACCTCTTCCACACAGATCCAAGACCGCATATACAGTCATAGTAGCCTTACCGTCACAGTACGTTCCAAAAATATGTCCGCGTTTTCCAATGACGAAAGAGCTTTCAATATTGCATCATTTTCGCACAGGTACTGTCGTCCATTTGCCTACGTCGCATTCTAGTTTTCCCCACCAGCTTCTATTCGCCTCTCTGTAAAGGCTAGTGGCTGGGCTGTCTTAACTATTTTCTGAGAACATTAATTTCTGTTAGGAATTGGACATCTACGTAATATTATACCCATACAACTGTTTAAAATAACTTAAATAAAAGGGCCTCGTTAAGTAATTAACTGTCACGTGATTTCCCTCCTTTCTACGATCCTGCAACATAACCACTTGGACGGACAGTAGATAGCATGTCTGAGTAATTTTATCTTTTCGGATCGAGCAGAAGTGAAGATTGAATTTACAGTACGTAAGGTACTCTTTTACAGAGTAGATACAGAATTATTTCAACATGAGTTACTAGTACGAAGGACGAAACTGGTAATTGGAATTACACACATTAGAACTGAAGCCTGTATTGAAATAAACCGCCACCATTTTGAAAAATGTGTTTTAATATCCATATTATGATTATTTTTCAATTTAACTTCATTCTCTATAGTGTACGCTAATGTACTATAGACAGTATAATATACACTGCATAATGAATACGTCCGTATGGAGAGCTCAGTTCGTGAGTAAAAACAATCATTCTTAATAGTGTACTGTATTCTGATTAAACAAAAATCTAATGAAAATTATCAAAGTCAAAAGCGTGATATTTAATAGTTTACGTAAATGGATGAACTACTTTTCTTCCCTCCTATACCTAGTAAAGTGATTTGTTTGTATATTACGCCATCGAACTCCAGTCGTGGAAGGGAGTAGCAACCGTTGATCCAAAGGTATAGGCAGGTTAATATCAGAAATGTTAGTAAAAATAAAATGATGTCCCTGTACTACCTCTTTCGTCTGTCTCTTTCCTTTCAGCTGTAAAGCTCTCAGGCTCTCCTGAGCTCTAAAGCGCGCGCTTGCTCCTATGGGCATCAATTGACATGACTCTTACAGCATCATCATGGGTCACTCGCGACTCGATGGTCTTATATCCAACATCTATTAGCAATGAATTACGAGAGTGGATAGTGTCTATTGTAAAAGATGAATACGGATCTGTTCTGTGGAGAGAGACTGACAATAGAGTGACGTGTTGTGACTGGGTATACAGATTATGATGTGTGTATAGATTATGAAATCGCGATGCAAGGTATTCAGGAGCTGACGTATGCAAAATCTGGTAGAGAATAGAAGGAGAATGCAAACTGCGTTTGTCAGCAAGCCGGAGACAAAACAATAATGATTATATATTCATATATCAATTGTCAATATTCCTTTCAAGCAGCCAAGAATGTGGAGAGCTTTGTTACCTCTTATATAAATATATGAGTCTCTAAAACCCACCACCAATCAATGCCATCACCAATCTTTGGAATAACTACGAAGGACACATACTGAGGACGGCCGTTTTGGCGTCACGCAAATATAGGAGATGTCACAGTTTTGGAGATGGAAATTATAATGAAAGAGAAATTCTGGAGTCAGTTCGTGAAATTTTGAGGGGAAAAACGGGAGAACCCCTAGTAAAATTCTCACATTCTTGACTTTAACCAGAAATAAAATTCCGCTATCGCACATAAATTCGATTCAACATAATCGATATCATTAGTAAATAAATTATTGGCAGATTATTTTATCATTTTACTCTCCTTCATTATAATTCTACATAACCTCCTGAGTCCTCAGAAATTTGTCGTTTTATTTTTAAAGTTCAATTTATTTCTGCACTTCTAAAAAAATTCACTGACATGAGGAAAAATTATGAAAAAATTCTGCAGGTTACAGTTAAGGTACAAATGCAAGTATATTATACTATACTTCGGGTCTCTGCACATACATCTTATATCATAATCATGTATGAAGTATAGTATACTATACTCTCAGGACTCTGGGGTATGGATTCAATTTTCGTTTGATTACCTGGTCGGATTTTCCCGAGGTGTGCTCAAATTTAAGACGAATGTCCGATATTCTCATGGTAAATTCGAATTCATTTCGCAGAATGCCACCACTCTATCACCAATTACATCGAGATTACATAACCTTGCGTTTGATACAATGTAGCTAAATAACAGAATAATGTTATAAAACAAATTAAATACTATCTATCCATGCAAGAACCGTACTAGAACGAAGCAATGTGACGTCACTGACTGATCTGCGATTAGTTGAAGGCCACAGCCAAGATACACTATAAAATATAGTTCCGTAAATATTTCATGATAACAAACATTTTTGCATATATTATGTAAATTCAAATCACTGCAATGTACGAGTAGTTAACCATTATGCTAGATTAAAATAAATGTAATGTACCTATACATTAATAAGTATTTTATCTTTTCTGTTTACCACGGCGTAGTAATACATTAGTATGGTTCTTGGCTTGGATAGATAATAGACTCACAGAAACCCAATACAGGAAGCCATTTTTGGTTTAGACTACTCACTTGAGATTGAACCTTGGATCATAATGTTAAAGCGGTGATTTTATTTAGTAATACGTTCTTAAAAGTAACCTACAGTAATGATGTTTCAGTCTACGCCGTCCACATTTCATCAGATCACTGCGTTGTGTTTGTTTACAAATTACAAGCCATGATGTGGAATTTTCTGAGAATAAAAGTATGTTATTAAGTGCAGGCCTTCAGTAGGCCGACCTTGCCAGACTTTCCTCATAGCACATTCGTCTTATTGTCTAGTAGTTTTAGTGGATAATTGCACTAATGCGAGGCACCCGATTCCGAATATGAATTGCAGGGAATATTCTTTGAAAACGTGTTTGGTAACATCCGATTCTTTATAGCCTTGTTGTGGTAGAGGAGCTGATCGTTTGGAGATCAGAATCATGTTAGTTTAAACATTAAGGATCCTCACGAAAATACAGTATTATACCTAAAAGTGAATTAAGAAGCATATGTATGTATTATATCAATTTATATATGATTTAATATTATGAATTTGTTGTCATTTTAAGATGTTACTAGAACTGTAACCACGCAATGGACATACAACTGTTATTTTTTTTTAATATTTAGCTTAAAAATAAACGCAATTTTTTTACTTCTTCCGCTGGAACCATTGTATATCCTGTTTGAAATGTTATGAAATGGAAATGTACGTGTAATATGGAGCAGCTTTGTATAGTAAGTTGTAGTATTGTATTGTATGGTATGGTACTGTGTGGTATTATACAGAGTGATTCGTGAGGATGTACTGCCACTTACGGAGCTTATTTCCGAAGGCATTCTGAGCAAAAAGTGTCATATAGACATACATGTATCTTAATCTCAATATTTTCAGATTTACACTAATTTGAATCACCCTGTATGTTTTAGTACAGTGTGGTATTATAATTATGATATGGTATAATGTGGTACTATTGTATGGTGTGCCACTTTGTGGTATTATATGTTAAGGACTGTGTGGTATTTTTTGAGTACTATTGTATGGTACTATTTTACGATATGCTACTGTGTAGTATTGTATGGTATAGTGATGTGATATTATATGGTATGGTACAGTATGATATTTAGAGCCCGGATGTTTAGACATTTATAACAGTTAAAATAGGCAGGCAAAAAGGTAATAAAAACTTTTAAAAAAGTACAATAATCTTTGAAAAACACATTAATTTTAAGATGGCATAATATATTTTAGCAATAAATTTGAATTATATCAACGTAACTCACATATTTACTTCGTAGGTAACACATGTTGACTTATAAAAGACTTCCTCACAAACATTACATAACAAAACTGTTTCATCAATTGAAAACACATGGGTAGCAAATTCACTAACGTAAACATGAAGTTTACTTTTTAATGATTTACTGAATTTAGACATTCTAGCTAACCGATCTTATTACCTTCTGTCAGCCGACAATAACTGACTGTTCCTCACTCAAATTTCTTTCTCCTACAATAATAAACACGTGTAGCACAAAATTGTAACACGAAGATTTGAAAATATGAAAGCAAGCAATTGAAAATGCTACATGACAACTTCTATGAGAATGGGATTAATATTTAAAATTATAAAGCTGATTGTTGGTATCGTCAAGACATGACAATATTATATTTGTAACTATGGATTGTCGATCATTATTCATATTACACCAATAGTATTAAAGCACGATTATTAGCAGATTAAGCACTGAAATAAAATACTTTTATTTACTATTGTTAGTAAAGTTAGTCATTGTTTAAAATATTTAAATTTCATACACATTACATTACAATTAATTAGAAGATTGCAAATAAACAAAAAATATTGCTTTAAAAAAAGACAAAAAAAGGCATTTATTCGTAAGAAACACCTTAAAAAGACGAAATAGACAAAATAAAAATTGGTCCTATTACTTTGATTTACTCCAAATCACATTTATATCTATGCAAATAATGATTTACTTCCCGCTAGTAAAAAAGGCATTTTGCCAGACATCCGGACTCTAATGATTTTGTATGGTATGGTTCAATATGATATTGTATGGTATATTTCAGTGTGATATTGTATGGTATGGTACAGTGTGGCACTATTGTATGATATAATTTATTTATTTATTTTTATTTATTTATTTTATTTAACCTGGTAGAGATAAGGCCATCAGGGATAACAACTACAATATTAAGAATACAATTACAATTATAATTACAATTAATATTGAATTTACAAATACAATAAAAATCAAAGTACTAAAAGATTAAGGGTGCTATTCATAGACATTTCGCAGCACGCGCTACGAGCGTACTAAGCTAGCCCCGGCTATCCACTGGTTACTAGTACAGAATTCAAATCATATCCTATCGCTAACACTGGTTTATGAATACGAAAAACGCTGATCATCCACCGGAACCCCGCGCTAAAAATGTCTATGAATATGGCCCTAACAGACTAATAAAAGCTAGACAGTTCATTGTAAAAATTAAGAAGAGAGAAAATTTTTTTTATTAACTAAATAAAAATTAAGCCCAATCTACGCAGTAAGAAAATGCTTAAGAAGTTTGCTTTTGAACGCTACTAAATTCCGACAGTTATGGTACAGTGTGGTATTATTGTATAGTATGGTATGGTACGGTGTGGTATGGTATGGTATGGTATGGTATGGTATGGTACAGTGAGGTGTTGTATGGTATGATACAATGTGATATTTATTGTATAGTATGGTGTGATGTGGTGTGGTACGGTATGGTATATTGTATGGTATGATACGCTATTATACTCGTATTATGTTGTGGTACAAATGAAATGAACAGCAAAATAAGAAATGAACCTATGCTAGAAAGAGTATGGGCAGAAAGAATAATGCTGAAACTAATCACGAAGATAGATAGATAGATAGATAGATAGATAGATAGATAGATAGATAGATAGATAGATAGATAGATAGATAGATAGATAGATAGATAGATAGATAGATAGATAGATAGATAGATAGATAGATAGATAGATAGATAGATAGATAGATAGACTGGGCCATTAGCTAAGGATAAACTGCCTACTGAAGGATGCACTGGAAGGAATGGTAAATTGGAATAAAGCTTCGGGGCAGGAGAAGATAGGCCTATCAGATGATAGACAACATTAAGAGATATACATCGTAAGCGAAGGGGAAGGCGGAAAAGAGGGAAAATTGGAGAATGCTCTGCTTGCAGTGAAGGACCTGTCCTTGGACGGAAAAGTATGAATGAATTAATGTTTCTTTTTTTAAGTCAGTGTTATAAATTTGAGGCAAACAACAAAAGCATCGCACAAGATACCAGTGCATACATTCTTTGCCTTACCGTGCCACAGTTTGTAAGCAATCACTATGTTAAGCATTCAGCTTGGATTTTAAACACCCTGTATCTGGTGATGGTGTCAGGATTATAAATTTGAAGCAAATCTACAAAAGCGTGACTTATTGCACAGGAAACTAGTGCGAGCATCTTGAGATAAAAACAGCTGAAGGACGCGATGCGGCCTCGCTTTACGTTACTTTACCGTTTGTCACACGTGCGTCGGCATCGCCTTGACAAGGAAGGAAACACCACACAGATAAACGTAAGTGCTGGGAGTATTTTTGATGCGACACGCCTTACGTGTCTGTGGGGACGATTCTCTGTGAGGGGTAGCACAATCGATACCAGACAGCGATGTTGACCCTTAATACAGTTTGGATAACTGGTATAAGTTTCCAAGAGCAGAGATCTTCGACTTAACTTCACGGTTGAGTGTTGCACTTAACATCTTACTGTAATGGAGTGGACGTAGGACGGAAAGAAAAAAAGGGGAGGGGGGGTTTAGAAAGCAAAGAAGCAAGACATAAGTCCAGAAAGAAAAGGACCAGAAACCAATAGTGGTAGGAAGCGAGGAGGGTAGCAAAAAATGAAGAAAGTGAGAAAGGATGAAAGAGACCAAAGTAGAAAGGAGAAAGACAGGAGAGAAACGAGAAAGGAAGGAAACATGGTATGGACGGAGTGTAAGAAATCAAGATGAAAAATATCAAGCCGAAACGAATGAAAAAGTGATAGGGAATTAATAGGGATCTGTAATTTCGCGAGACGTTTATGCTGTTCATTATTATTATTATTATTATTATTATTATTATTATTATTATTATTATTATTATTTACCTACTTATTGGTTTTTAAGGAACCCAGAGGTTCATGGCCGCCCTCACATAAGCCCGCCATTGGTTCCTATCCTATGCAAGATTAATCCAGTCTCTATCAACATATCCAACCTTCTTCAAATCCATTTATTATTATTGTTATTATTATTATTATTATCATTATTATTATGGGCATGATTGGGATTGTAAGGTTCTTTGGGATTTGGTACTATAGGCACCGTGCAAGCTCCTCTGGCGGCGACTGTTGTTACTAACTGCAGGACAGCAGTGATAGAGTTATGCTTGAAGCGTATGAATGTACTTTAACGTCTCAGGTTAAATGATTAGAAATATGGATAATCCTAAAAAGCGGAAAGGTAACACAAATTGCTGTGTTCTTTGGTGCAGTAATGCTTATAGGAATATTCATTCCCAAAACAGAAAATTGAAGCGGAACAATGTTAATTGTGGATCCAAGCAGTAGTCTACGCAGACGAAAGTAAGTAGGCCACACTGCTTGTAAATAATCATAGTATTATTATATACTAATGTAAAAATAGAATCTATATGTTATATTATGTTTATAAATAACCATTAAGTCAACAATGACGGGAATTTATAATTTAAATTTCAATGCTGTATGTGCTATTATATTAAAAAAAACATAATACAGAATTACCGAGTTCTTTACATATATATTATGTATAATATTAGAAACAATAATATATATTTATTTTTAAATGTATTCATATCGATATTTAATTCTTGACTTCAAGTGCTGATGGTTCACCTTGGGAACCAACACCCACAGCAAGAATTTGCAGTATTCATTTTATTGGGAACGAGATCAGGACACTTCCAAAACCAGCACATCGTTCCCAGTATTTTTCCACAAGATTACAAGAAAAAGTTGCTTCATCTCAACTAGCTTAGAAAAGATATGAAATAGACACAAAAAGAAGAAAAGATGAACATTTAAGTATTACGGAAGGTGAATGCTCAACAAGTGTTACTTCGAAAAATGAAGTAGTCAGCCGTAGGAAGAAGTAAATGAAACCATTCTTAGTGATTTTGGTTTTTCTTTCACAATTGAATTGTGAGAATTCTCTACTCAAGTGTCTATTCCATTACATCCCGAACTGAAGTCACATAAGAAAAATGTTATGACAAGAGTTCAGGAACAGATGATAGTTTAATGAAATGCAAGGTTTCCAAGATTATTCTTCAAAAAGAGATGAGACAGATCTACCAGACTTAATGGGAGTGACATTTGTGGTTTTGAATATATTGTTAAAATTGCTGCCAATTGAAGCACAATCATATAGTAAGATTAGTAAAGAAAATAGCCTACTCATATTTTCACATTAAATTGAAAACTGGATTGCCGTATTCTGCTATGACGGTGATGTTCGGAGGTCATCGTACAACTATAATTATGATGTATTTTTTCCATCACTTTAATGCTGTTTGTTACTGTAGTTTTGTGTTTTGGCCTAGCAGAAAAAGTATTCAGGAAACAATGCCCGCAATATTGCGAAGAAAGTAGACTACCCAAAATGCAGAGTGACAACTGATTGTACTGAAGTTAAAGTGGAACAGCCACGTAACGTGGAACAAATGGTGGCCTTCAAATCTAAATGCTACGGTGGCAGATCGAGTGACACATTCACAACAGCTGATTGCGGATTATTTACTCTATTAGAATATGGTGATGAAGTCAGGTTTTCCCGGAATAAAAACAAACCTCTCCGATAAAGTGATCATTGTTGTTACTTCACCGTATCTGCATGATAACAGATTAACAGCTGAAGAAGTCGAAACTACTCGGCAGTTTCGAGCGTCGTTAAATAAAACATAACATAAAAATGACTACTTTTAGAAAACACATTATAATACGTAATCTGTAGAGATATTATACACATATAAATATTACACACGTCATGACATCGTACATATATCATTGTTTTCGTAATGCGACTATTCCTCCCTCATTCAATGGTCTGAAATCTAATTTAAATGCCGAAAGACTACACTGATATTTCAGGAACTCTGTAGTTACATTTTTACACTCCTCTAGTAGTAGGCCCTACTGAACTTTCGACTGCGTCTATTAAATAATTAAAGACTGTAGAATTCTGGGTTTGCATTGAAAGACCTGTCCTTGGTCAGAACACTATGAATGAACGAACCTATTCTTACTAATATTACAGCTTTTTATCGGCAGAAAGCCGCATGTAATTTCTATATCACACATTACTAGTGAATTAATGCTAGCCTGTAGTTAATTACGAATTCAGACACTGCGAGGCGCCACCAGTACGATTTCCAGACCCATGCACGGTGCCTATATACTCGTCGCATTTAAATTTAACAAGGCGGAGCCTTCTAGTCAATTTCTTCGTCGTTCCATGAGGCCTAGTCTCGAGACAACAATGCAGTTATATGATAGTCGAAACAACTCACACATCAATTGAATAACAATGTCATTAGGTCATTGCAGAGGATTGGATTCATTTGAAAATTAAAATCATAATTGGGTGCTTTAAAACTAGACTAATAAAACTGTAAGTTAAATTAACTTACTTTCTTTACAATCCCCGCATTTGTGAAGGAATAATAATAATAATAATAATAATAATAATAAATAATAATAATAATAATAATAATAATAAATTTGTATTTTTGTTATTACCTGTTGAAAACACTGCTTATTTTATTTAATTTCCTAAATTTAATCAATAAGGATGATTTATGTTCTCTCTTGAAGGGTATACACCATTTTCAAATAATTTAATACACAAACACAACTATTACATGAAATGCTCAATAAGATTTTGTAGCTTTATTCTCTTCAGCTCTAATCAGCAATAACAATAATCCAGGTTGCCAGGCGACAATTAAAAACAAAAGATGCGAAAAAAATGAATGAGATGTATAAACATTTCAATGCTTTTTTATATTTAATTATAAAATATAGGGCTGCCATTTTAAATTTCAAAATATGAGTGGCTGGGGATGGGGGTGAAATATAAAATGCAGTTAAGTTTGGTTTCAGACCTCCCCCTCAATATCTAATTTGACATGTTTTTTGTTTAAACTGAATTGAATTTAAATAATTAGTTATATAGACCGGGAAGTTTTTAAATGAAAGTCCTGTATACTGTATTATGTCAATTGAAATCAATGGTCCACACCTGTGGAGTAACGGTCAGCGCGTCTGGCCGCGAAACCAGGTGGCCCGGGTTCGAATCCCGGTCGGGGCAAGTTACCTGGTTGAGGTTTTTTCCGAGGTTTTCCCTCAACCCAATACGAGCAAATGCTGGGTAACTTCCGGTGCTGGACCCCGGACTCATTTCACCGGCATTATCACCTTCATTTCATTCAGAGGCTAAATAACCTAGATGTTGATACAGCGTCGTAAAATAACCGAATAAAAAAATTGAAATCAGTGCAATGTAACTAACCATTATACCTATACATTAAAATGTACTTGATCTTTTCTGTTTACCACGGTGTAGTAATACATTAGTATGGTTCTTGGCTTGGATAGATAATAGATGAAGTGATCCATTATATTGTGATGTTTCAAAGAAAAAATCTAAACCTAATAATGTGGCCACAATTGAAAATAGATGCGCTCTTCAGCCGTCCATTGTCGGTGCTATTAATACGTGAAAAGAAAATAGATGTACGGCATCGCAGATATACAATATGAACAATTGTTTGTACACCCCTTCGCACAAGTGCCTGGCAGACTGTTACAAAATACAGTGCCACATTAGTCGTGGTTTGGGGGCTGGCCACTCCCCACCCACCTGGTTCGACCCTCTTGATGAATCCTCTGGATTGAATGTTTGTTTTATGCGGCTTTAAACCCTTGGGACGCGATAAGAACTAGGCCGAGCTGTGAAGCGTATCTCATTCCGCTGCGAAATAGTGGCGCGAGGGTTTTAACAGCGTGGCGAAGAACTTATTACGAGTATTGCACTTCTAGCACTTCCTTCTATTAACATCTTTATTTCAACAAGTTTATCCAAATATCATGACTTTTTTTGTTACCAAATTATCTTTAGCGGCATATTTTACAATGTTAATCGTATCACCACAGTCTAGTATATACAGTCACGAAGCTTGAGTTGTGAGGGTGCTAAGAAGTTCTTAGTAAGAACAATAGATTGTGCCGGTACTATTTCGCATTGTCTGTGATGAAGCGATAGTAGCGATCCTAGTGGTTCGCAACTAGCTATGGATGCATATTCCCTACGGCGTGACTGTACATACTAGACTGTGGTATCACTATGAAATTTATTATTGCAGTAATTTTTAATTGGATTATTTTACGACGCTTTATTAACCGCGAATGGTTACCTAGCGTCTGAATGAAATGTAGATATAATGCCAGCGAAAGAGTCCAAGATCCAGCGCCAAAATTTATCCAGGATTTGCTCTTAATGGGTTGAGGTAAAATTCCTGAAAAAACCTCAACCAGGTAACTTTTCCAACTAGGATTTGAACCCGGGACCACTTCTCTCACGGTCACACATACCTAAAACCAACATCATCATCATCATCATCATCATCATTATCATCACCTTAATTTGAGTAGCTCTTTATTTTACGGCAGCTACAGGCGTAGCTCAGTCGGCTAAGGCGCTTGTCTATCGATCCGGAGTTGAGCTCGGGCGCGGGTTCGATTCCCGTTCGGGCTGATTACCTGGTTGGGTTTTTCCGAGGTTATCCCCAACCGTAAGACGAATGTCAGGTAATCTATGGCGAATCCTCGACCTCATCTCGCCAAATACCATTCAGCAATCACCAATCCCATAGACGCTAAACAACATAGTAATTGATACAGCATCGTTAAATTACCAATTGAAAATACTCTTCATTTTACGACCATCACTATCATTTATCGTCATTAGAGTCCGGTGTCTGGCAAAATGCCTTTTTCACTAAGTGGAAGTAAATCATTATTTGCATGGATATAAACGTGATTTGGAGTAAATCAAAGTGATAGGGCTAATTTTTTTCTGCCTATTTTGCCTTTTTAAGGTGTTTCTTACTAATAAATTCCTTTTTTTGTCATTTTAAAGCAATATTTCTTGCTTATTTATTTTTGATTAATTGTAATGTAATGTGAATAAAATTGAAATATTTGAAACAATGACTAACTTTGCTAACAATAGTAAATAAAAGTAATTTATTTTGGTGCTTAATCCGTTAATAATCGTGCTTTAATACTATAGATGTAATATGAATGATGATCGACAATCCACAGTTACAAATGTAATATTGTGATATCTTCACGATACCAACAATCAGCTTTATAATTTTAAATATTAGCCTCGTTCTCATAGAAGTTGTCACGTAGCATTTCCAATTGTTTGCTTTCATATTTTCAAATCTTACTGTTACAATTTTGTGCTACACGTGTTTATCATTGTAGGATAAAGAAATTTGAGTGAGGAACAGTGTTGCCAATTCAGCGGTTTTCCCGCTAAATCTAGCTTTTTTGGATAACCGTCTCGCGGGTAAAATTATACAGGGACATCATTTTATTTTTACTAACATTTTTAATATTAACCTGGCTATACCTTTGGATCAACGCCGTTTGCTACCCCCTTCCAAGACTGGAGTTCGATGATACTGGCGTAATATATAAACAAGTCACTTTACCAGGGGCGTATTTTGCGGGCTACCGGCGGTAGCCCAAGGAAATTACAAAAGAAAAAGTTTATAATATAACATAATGTAATAATTTTGTATTATTAGTTTTACCATAGTAATTAAAATTAAAGTAATTGTTAGATATATTTTGTGTAATAATAGGGTCAGCGGTAGCCCAAACCCTTTAACCGGTATACGCCCCTACACTTTACTAGGTATAGGAGGGAAAAGTAGTTCATCCATTTACGTAAACTAGGAAATATCGCGATTTTGAGTTTGATAATTTTCATTAGGTTTTTGTTTAATCAAAATACAGTACAGTATTAACAATGAGTGTTTTTACTCACGAACTGAGCTGTCCATGTGGACGTATTCATTATGCAGTGTATATTATACTGACTACAGCACATTAGAGTACAATATAGAGAATGGAGTTAAATTGAAAAATAATCATAACATGGATATTTAAACACATTTTTGAAAATGGTGGCCGTTCTATAGTGCATATTATCGCACTATAAACTATTGTACCTAATCCCAACTACCAGTTTCGTACTACGTACTAGTAACTCGTGTTGAAATAATTTTGTACCTACTCTATAAAAGAGTACCTTACGTATTGTAAATGCAATCTTCACTTCTGCCCGATCCGAAAAGATAAAATTACTCAGACATACTATGTACTGTCCGTCCAAGTGGTTATGTCGTAGGGTCGTAGAAAGGGAAGAAATCACGTGACAGTTAATTACTTAAAGAGGCTTTTATTTAAGTTATTATAAACAGTTGTATAATATTACGTAGACGTCCAATTCCTAACAGAAATTAATGTTCTCAGAAAAGACCTAAGGCAGCCCAGCCACTAGCTGGCGAATAAAAGCTGGTGGGGGAAACCGGGATACGACGTAGGCAAATGGACGACAGTACCTGGGCGAAAATGATTCAATATTGAAAGTTCTTTCGTCACTGGAAAACGCGAATATATTTTTGGAACGTATTATTTGCTATGACCGTAAGGCTACTATGACTATATGCGGTCTTGGATCTGTGTGGAGGACGGTTGAGCTTCATTAGTAGAAGGAGTGGGAGTGAAGTGCATTCAAAAACTCAGGTACAATAAAAATTGAAGTAAAAATAAAATGATGTCCCTGTATTATCCCGCTTAGCGGGAATACTAGCGGTTTTTAATCTTTGAAGTTTCTGAAAAGAAAATATTCATATTAGCGTTATTGTTGTTTTTGCAAGTTTAATACCGGTCGATTCTAACAGACAGTAATAAAATGTAAGTGTTCTGGCATTCTAATTAAACGTTAAACATCGAACATCTGCTGTCGCCGTGCACTTGTACTTCACATGATCAACAAAGACTTTAATGATTTAATATATTAGAAATTACATACACTCTAAATTCAATTGCTTAAAGATATTATTTGTGTAAGACGTGTACCATGACAGTGTTAACTATTTCTCGTTTTATAACTATACCGGTACAATATCGTTAAACCCTTCTCTGTGCTATTTATCCGTAAATAATTGAGATGTGGGACCTCAAGATCAGCAACAGTTTCGTAAAGAGTGGCTGCGTGGTGAAGTGTAAAATAAAGACAAACGTAATTGAATTCTGGAGCGAAGTAGCCATTTACAGGGACGCATCTAATATAAATCCTTTTCAAGAATTGCTTGATCTTATTGTTTTCTTGGTCTAATGCTCAAGTGAAGAGAATATTTTTTTTAGTATGATGATGTCGTGAAGTCGACGAAAACGGATGGGGACAGAATTAATGGATGCTTCTGACAATACAGTCAGGTCAAGTCTGGATCATGTGAACAAGTGTTGCAAGAATTATCAGGTACCACCAGAGGTTTTGGAGAAAATAGGTACCTTGACTACGTACAAAAATGAAAGTGGACAGGCTAGGAATAACTTACTACCCCGGAGACCTCACAGTCACAGTATTATATTCCTGCGTTAGAAGGTTCAGGTGGAGATGATCCAGAGGAGCTGCTAATTTGAGTGAGTGATTTTTAAATTACGTGTTTCTTATCAATACTAATTGCATGCGTATAAAATTGAATGTCTTACATTGTACTGAAACGAAAGCTTCATTGACCAGCATCTGCGAATACGAAAATCGCGGGTTTTCGAAAGCCATCTAGCGGGATTATATTAAGAACTGTTGGCAACACTGGTGAGGAACAGTCAGTTATTGTCGGGTGACAGAAGGTATAAGATCGGTTGTTAGCTAGAATGTCTAAATTCAGTAAACCATTGAAAAGTAAACTTCATGCTTACGTTAGTGAATTTGGTGCCCATGTGTTTTCAACGGATGGAACAGTTTTATTATGTAAGGTTTTTGAAAAGACAGTTAATCACGAAAAAAAGTCTTTTATAAGCCAACATGTGTCACCTGCGAAGCAAATATGTGAGTTATGTTGATATAATTTAAATTTATTGCAAAAATATATTATGCCTTTTTAAAGTTTATAATGCCTTTTACAAAGATTACTGTGCCTTTTTTACATTTTTTATTGCCTTTTTTGCCTGCCTATTTTGACTGTTATAAATGCCTAAACATCCGGGCTCTCATCATCATCATCATCATCATCATCATCATCATCATCATCATCATCATCATCGTTTCTAAAACGAGGTCTAGATCGCGACCGTAGCTTTAGACCGTGTTTATATTTATAAAACGTAGTCCCATTCATTTTTTAAGCCATAGCTCGAAACCATAGTCTCAAGTAAGGACTATAGTTGGGGTAGGTTTAAAACCGCGGCTTCGTGTAGGCCTGCCTATACGTATAAGATAGAAATAGAAGTCCTGCTGGATGTTTGCAAAGGAAAATTTATTTCCTAAGACCATTAAATCCCCGGATTAGAATGTTGAGAGACGGGAACAATCCTTTAGAACTATATAACGATAATGATTCCAGGCGAAGATTTCGATTTTCGAAGAAATCAACGCAAAATGAGCAAGAATGCTAACTAATAATCTACAACGTAAAGCAAGAGCAGTCGGGTTGCCAATTATAGGTAGGCCTAATACAACTTGTTGTTGCTTTAAAGCAGTGGTCGTCAGCATGCGCTGAAATGAGTAAAGGGTAAGGAGTGTCTCGGAATATGCACCGTCGTGCAGAAAGGAGAGATAGAAAGCATTCCCGCCAGCAGCCACGGATGTACGATAGAACAATGTTTTATCCGCGGGTAAGAGACGCTAGCCCGAGAGTGCACTGTGATGATGACCGCTGCTTTAAAGTAAGAAAGATAGAATATTTTATATTCATTATACATTTATGCCTATAAGACGATACAACTTAATTCTTACTCTTTACAGTAGATTTGGAAATTAATACTTGAAATTGAATTTCACCTATAAGAATATCAAGGAAACATGATTTTGTTTGTTTATTATTATTATTATTATTATTATTATTATTATTATTATTATTATTATTATTATTATTATTATTTATCCTTTGAAGAGGTGGAAAAATTCAAATACCTTGTAGCAACAGTAACAAATATAAATGATACTCAGGAGGAAATTAAACACAGAATAAATAATGGGAAATGCCTGTTATTATTCGGTTGAGAAGCTTTTATCATCCAGTCTGTTGTCAAAAAATCTGAAAGTTAGAATTTATAAAATAGTAAGTTATATTACTGGTTGTTCTTTATGGTTTTGAAACTTGAACTCTCACTTTGAGAGAGAAATATAGGTTAAGGGTGTTTGAGAATAAGGTTCTTAGGAAAATATTTGGGGCTAAGAGGGATGACGTTACAGGAGAATGGAGAAAGTTACACAACACAGAACTGCACGCATTGTATTCTTCACCTGACTTAATCAGGAACATCAAATCCAGACGTTTGAGATGGGCAGGGCATGTAGCACGTATTGGCGAATCCAGAAATGCATATAGAGTGTTAGTTGGGAGGCCGGAGGGAAAAAGACCTTTGGGGAGGCCGAGACGTAGATGGGAAGACAATATTAAAATGGATTTGAGGGAGGTGGGATATGATGATAGAGACGGGATTAATCTTGCTCAGGATAGGGACCAATGGCAGGCTTATGTGAGAAGGCAATGAACCTGCGGGTTCTTTAAAAGCCAGTAAGTATTATTATTATTATTATTATTATTATTATTATTATTATTATTTTATGTTGTATGCTACTGAGGTTTTCCACGTAGTAGAATATCTGAAAATACGAGTATAACCATAACTTAATGCATTTAATGTTAATTGAAATTTCAATAAATTTAATATCTAGGTTATTAATTACTTGGGAACTGGTTTTCAGGTACCGTAGTTTTAATCGTTATTAGTAATTATTATGGACAAAGGATAAACAACAACATAACGCTCGACTTGTTCTAATTATTTGGTAAATATTTATTTTTAGTTTAGCAACTAGAAATTCGTTTCTTATTTAACACTAACTATTGCTACTGTTTTAAGCGCATATATTCTCTGTAAATCAATCCTAATAATAAATCTGTAGCCGAAATTTCTCTGGTAATTTTTCGATTTTCCAAAAATAATTGGTCCTAACATATATAATTAACCACCCTGAAACCGAAAATCGCTTTTTTTAAATTTTTGTTTGTATGTCTGTCTCTCTGTCTGTCTGTATGTTTGTTACCTTTTCACGCGATAATGGCTGAACGGATTTCGATGAAAATTGGAATATAAATTAAGTTCGTTGTAACTTAGATTTTAGGCTATATGGCATTCAAAATACATTATTTAAAAGGGGGGTTATAAGGGGGCCTGAATTAAATAAGTCGAAATATCTCGCTTATTATTGGTTTTTGTGAAAAATGTTACATAACAAAGGTTTCTTTAAAAATGATTTGCGATAAGTTTTATTCGTTGACAAATTTTGATAAGATTGATATTGAATGAGATAAATGAGTTTTAAAATTAAAATAATTGCCATCTAAGGCCGTATAATGAAATAAAAAACAAATGACTTCGTCTATAAGGGGCCTTGGACAGCAACAATCGAAAGCTATGAGAGATAGCCTACAGAGAATGTTTCTGTGTTGTATGAAGTAATATCGGAAGCTAAATTAACCGATTTGTATAATTAATTATTATTTCACCATTGGAAAGTGTAATTTTTCTAGATGGACATAATGCTACAATGTTATTACAGTAACTTCTGATATAATAGGCCTATAATGTAATGTAATATAATATAATATAATATATGTAATGTTTTATCATATAATATAATTTATTTGAAGGGTTCAGAACCATAGTGGGCCAAACGCCATTTACTGAATACGTAGAAAACAGGGGTTAAAATTAAGTTATTACCATAATTCAATGGAAACCTATAACAAGTAAAATAAAGTATACACATTAAATCTAAATGATGTCAATGTTCATTAAACAATGGTTGCATGTAATAAAAATTAGAAACATGTTAAAGGAATTGTCATTGCACCAATGAATGGTCTCTGGACCAAAATGATCGCATTTTAATTATTTGGATGCAATTTAAATTAAGTAACATATTAAACGATTTATCCTTCTATCAAACACGAATGTTCCCTGGATCAAACGTCCTATTTTAATTATGTAATTACTTTATATTTATTTCTAACGGGTGCAGCGGAGCGCACGGGTACGGCTAGTTAGTAAATATAACAATAACAATTTACCTCAGAACAAAAGAATGTGCTGCAATTCAATAAAAATATTAATCCCGATGCCCATTTATTTCTAATATCGACTGTTGTTCAGGAATAAAGATCAATTCTTTGCTGCGTGGCCAAAATGTAACCAACGCATTAATTACCTTTGTAATAAATTACGTAAAATAATATATTATTTTGTTTCATCGAGGAATTACTTGTCAATAAGTTTATTACGCACAATATAGTTAACTTTATTTCATTGGCTAAGACCACACCGTACACGAGCCTGGCTCTTACGATAGTGGCTAGAAACATTTTTGTTTTATAAATTTAATTTGTACTCGCTTTGCTAGCTAAATAAATAAATGAAAAAATAGGTAATTATGTATGGAATTATAGGATGGGGTAGCTTATTTGAAACTAATTTTAATCCACTTTATTTATTACAGAAGAAAATAATTAAAATATGTCTTCATAAACCTATTGATTTTTAGACTTTAATATTCCTAAAATAAGACAAATTTATTATATTTCATTAATAAAATTCATACATACAAATTGAAATAATTTTGAATTGTATTCTCATAGTTATGAAACAAAAGTTATGAATTCTTTAAGATTGTTTGAACCAAAATGCAACACTGCTACAGTATTTAATCATAGTAGTAATTTAGGCCAAATAACAAATTTATAATTAAATATCCTAATCTTGTCAATTCTAATAGTTCTAGTATTAAATTTAAAAAGATATGTATGGATTTCATAAATAATGAAAAATTGTAAATTTAAATTTATATATTCTTATTGCGTAGTAGACATAAGACAAATTGTATTAGGCCTGCATACTTCTTAATTTCAATTCAGGAATCCGCTCCTGAGCACGAGTTCTACTCTTTCAGGGAAGAGCTAAAGTTTTTTTCTGTTTTTATTATATTTTATGTTACAATTATTAGCAATATAAATAAATATATAAAACCCACGAAATCGCAGTTTCTTCCCAAGCCGCGTCTCGACTCCGTTTTATAAATCGCACAGGGATTCAGACATGATCGCTGTTTAAAAGCCATAGCTTATAACCACGATTTCGTCCTTGTTTTAGAAATATACCATTGAAGTCCCATCATCTTCCGCCGGATTTGAAACCGGAACGTTTGGAAAGAGTAGCAACTATGACGACGAAGAGAATTGAGAAATTTGATGTCGTTTAATCTATTAATTACATTCTAGTTTCAAATTCATCGCGATAACTTGACAACAATGTGTGAAGAACCATGTGATGTAGCCTATCGTTTTCGTTTTTTTCGGTAACTCGTTGCACTTGAGCGTGTTTCAGCTATTGTTTTTTGTGTCATGTTGCGATAGTAACGCCGTTTCGCGTCGTTGTGTCGCTAACTCACCGCAACCTCAACCCTGAAAGCATGACAAACATGAGAAGTGGGCACTGTTTTACTTTCATTGGCTACAACCTACAACGCTGAAACTCTTGAGGCGTCCTGATCCGTCTACATTTACTTGTGGGCTAGAAAAATAATGGCTAGGTTACATTTAATGTTTACTCATTGAAATCCATACATATTCTTTTCAAACTTCAGATAGGCCTATCTCCTGCCATTCATACTTGTTTTTATTTGTCTGTAAACATTTTTTCTTCTTCTCCTTCCCCGGCTCTACGGCTCCTGGTGAACCTCCTTCCCAATACACATCAGTACATCTATCTGCTAATTCTCATTCTCTTAAGATGTTGCTCTACGTCTTGAAGCTATCTCTTCTTTGGTCTTCATCATCTTCTAATCCCTATTGCTTCAATATAGGGCCTTGATGTTCTTCCCTTCTCCACTCGTTACAGGCCTAAGAGATTTAACACGCCTTAACCAAATCTTCTCCTTGTAATAAATTGTTAGTCTCTAGATTAGATCTCATTTTTCATTTTATACACTTGATATAAGGGATATATTCTCTTAATATTTTTTATTCAAACAATTCTTACCACATTCTCGTCATGACATAATGTTTTGTTCATTTAGTTCAGGAGAGTTGGTAGTTAACAGAAAAAAAACAATATTTTCATCTTCTTACATTAAAGAGCGTTTTTCTAAACAGTCTGATATAGAATATTTATTTATTTATTTTGTTTACTTTGTTTTTAATTATTTATTTACTTATTTGTATTATTTCTTATGTTTTGTTTGATTTGTTTTATTTATTTATTTGTTTGTTTCATTTAAATTTATTTGCTTTGCATGTTTTGTTTATTTTGTATTGTTTTATCTTTGTTTCGTTTGTTTCTTTATTTGTTATTTTATTTTATTTTGTTGTGTTTGTTTTGTTTATTTCATTTATTTATGTATTTATTTATTTGTTTTGTTTACTTATTTTGTTTATTTATTTGTATTAATTATTTTGTTTTGTTTGATTTATAGTTTGTTTTATTTTATTTATTTATTTATTTGCTGCGCTTGTTTTGTTTATTTATTTGCGTCGTTTTCTGTTGATTTTATTTATTTATTTATTTATTTACTTATTTTGTTTATTTTATTTTTGTGTTTGTTTGTTTATTTATTTTAATTATGTATTTACTTATTTGTTTGTTTATTTATTTATTTATTTATTTTGTTTATTTTGTATACTTTGTTTTGTCTGGTTTATTTTATTTATTTGTTTGGTAGTTTTATTCATTTGCTTTGCTTGTTTTGTTTATTTAGTATTGTTTTGTTTATTTATTTATTTCGTTTGTTTGTTCATTTTATTTTATTTTATTTTGCCGTGTTTGTTTTGTTTTATTTATTTATTTATTTATTTATTTATTTATTTATTTATTTATTTATTTATTTATTTATTTATTTATTTATTTATTTATTTTGTTTGGTTTGGTTTATTTATTTATTCATTTTCAGTCATTCAGTTCCATTATACTCATTATATTCTATCTATTTGACCCCATTCCATTCATTTTATCCCTTTCCATTCACTGCATTCCTTTATTCATTCATTTCATTCATTTCATTAATGCTTAGAATATTCAATAAATGAACTTATTCAAAATCTTGGCGCAATAATGACCAATTTACGTTTGACTTTAAACTCTGTTTTCCGAAGCCTACATTTTCCAAGTTGTCAGTACACTTTGTAGAAAAACTATCTCAGAAACCTCAGAGAATGAGTCCCGCTCGTTACTCCTACACTATGCTGGTGGTCTCGCATTATAACAAAACTATTAAGAAATTTGCATATTGAAAACAATGGTGGGCCATTAGCATATATTTGCCATATCATATACTGAGAGTGTTATTGTTTTCAAAGTCAATTCTCATGGATATTTTATGATCTAATAATGTAAACAAACTGTCTACGGTTTTCTCTTTGTGTCACACGCTTTCTTCATGTAAATTAACGCAACGTATAATTGATCCAGGCCTAAGTGTTTTGCATATCTAACGTTCATATAGAATGAGTTCACTGTTGGCCTATACATTGTCATCGAGTAAGGTGTCCGGAGTTTTACAAGCAAATAAGGAATATATCGGTACAAAATAAGTTATTTTCTTTTTAAAATAAGTAAAAACTTACGAAATATTGTTGTCTACCTCTTATTATACGTATAATTCATAGCTTTTCACAGAGCTAGGCAGTTTCTCTGCAGTCAGACCTTTATCTCTGCCCGCAAAAAGAAATCCATGCGTCTTAATGTCTCCTTACACCCGATCATGCATTAACCCGTATCACATATTAACTTTCACAGTATAACGAATATGTATTGATCTCGTTTTATTACTTCCACCTGAATTTGCAATGCTTGATGCAGGCACTGTTTCGAAACGTGGCTTTCTTTTCATGAGAATAAGATATTAAAATTATTTTCGGTATTGTCAAGTTTACATTATTCGCAAATTTAACACATCTGGGACAAACTTCAACTTTTATTTCATGTTTCAAGTGAACCTTACACTCGTATGGGTCTACTGAAGTAGTTTACCTCTTCTGAGTAGGTTTAGAATGTCTTCAGAAATAAGCTCCGTAAGTGACGGGTTACATCAGCTTCTTGTCTATGCAGATGACGTGAATATATTAGGAGAAATCCACAAACGATTAGGGAAAACACGAGAATTTTACTGGAAGCAAGTAAAGAGATAGGTTTGGAAGTAAATCCCGAAAAGACAAAGTATATAATTATGTCTCGTGACGAGAATATTGTACGAAATGGAAATATAAAAATTGGAAATTTATCTTTTGAAGAGGTAGAGAAGTTCAAATATCTTAGAGCAACAGTAACAGATATAAATGACACTCGGGAGGAAATTGAACACAGAATAAATATGGGAAATGCCTGTTATTATTCGGTTGAGAAACTTTTATCATCCAGTCTGTTGTCTGTTAGAATTTATAAAACAGCTATATTACCAGTTGTTCTTTATGGTTGTGAAACTTGGACTCTCACTTTGAGAGAGGAACAGAGGTTAAGGGTATTTGAGAATAAGGTGCTTAGGAAAATATTTGGGGCTAAGTGCGATGAAGTTACAGGAGAATGAAGAAAGTTACACAACACAGAACTGCACGCATTGTATTCTTCAGCTGACATAATTAGGAACATTAAATCCAGATATTTGATATGGGCAGGGCATGTAGCACGTATGGGCGAATCCAGAAATGCATATAGAGTGTTAGTTGGGAGGCAGGAGGGAAAAAGACCTTTAGGGAGGCCGAGACGTAGATGGGAAGATAATATTAAAATGGATTTGAGGGAGGTGGGATATGATGATAGATAATAATGGATTAATCTTGCTCAGGATAGAGACCAATGACGGGCTTATGTGTGGGCGGCAATGAACCTCCGGGTTCCTTAAAACCAAGTATGTAAGTAAGTAGGTAAGTGACGGTAATTTTTCGTGAATCACTCTGTATATTCGAAAATTTAAGAAGTTTCGTCTTTCCTGGCCAGAAAGCAAATAAATTCGGGAAAAAGAAAGAATTTCAATTGTCAACTACGTAAATTACGCCATTTTATTCCTAGGACATTACGGTGCTCGAAGCCACAGCAGCTGCTCTGAATCAGACAGAATAAATCTTGACTGTGTTTTGTATTTACATTCTTGTCACTGGCTCGTTCGTCATAGGTTGCAGAAATTTACTACGTAATCTATTCCCACTGACAAGATGCACACATCTGGTGTAATGTGGCAGTGTGCAAAAACACAGTCTTTTGCATTTCACAATGCGCATGCCACATTCACACTTTCCTTGAACGTGTTTTACAGCGTCAGTGAATTCAAGCTCATTTGCTACCACATGTCTTGTGGTGCATTGTATGAGGAATAGGGACAGTTAGACTCCCATAATACAGTCGGTAGGTTGAATGGATGGAGATGAGGATGTACTTGATCTGTCTACAGTGTTGTAAAAAAGATCAACAGACACTTTAAAATACTTATCTACCTTTAATTTTGCTCGAATTTTTTTATTTTTTTATTTCATTTGAAAGTTTGTACTTTCCCCTTTTCAAAATATACCAGTTTTGATTCTTTTATGTTTGATTAATTACACAGATCTACAAATAAAAAAAAATTGAGAGCTTTTTGAAATCTAATAACTGATTTTGTATATTCAAAGTGTATGGATTATAGAAATGACTTCCATTTTCCTGTATCACATCACGTTTCTAAATATTAAATGTAATACAAATCTTTATAACATGTTTTAAATTGACGATATTCAATATATGGGAACCATATGACCAACACACAAATACACATTGGATTCAGTTGTTTCCTTAATATAAATACAGCTTAGATTTTACAACATCAAAATTATTAACACATTCACTTATGACTTATTGTAATATAAATGTTGAAGGAAAAAACTTATATGGAAATACATTTTATTCAGTGCCTTAATAAATTGCTTCATTAAGCTAAATTTTATATGTAGCGGCGGTAACAGAATATTTTCAGGATTTACTAAGCCCTTCTTCATTATGTTCTTGGAACCTGGTATCAGTGTGTGTTATAGGCCATTCTCGTTTTGTCCAGTGATTCTGTCTATGTCGACTGTCCCATTCACATATGTAACATGGGTACTTGGCGTAACCCTGTTGTTGTCCTAACAACATCCACAAAATCTTCAAATCACCGCAGAGCAGCCATTGATGTTCCTTGTACTTGACTTTTTCGAGTAGCCGTTCAATATTTTCATACATTTTCTTGAGATGGATAGAATGGGCGACTGGAACTGATACTAGAAGGTTACCATTATGTAGTAACACACCTTTTAAACTTCTCTTACTTGAATCGATGAAGAGCTTTCATTCATTGTTTTGTACTTAGCTCTTAACATTTTATGGGGTTTGGAATGTCAGTGCAATGTACTAAAGTGTCTTCTTGGTTAAAATACTGTTGTAGATCTTTCTCTCGATTTATGTAAAAGGTTACGTAGATTCCTGCAGCTAGCAGATTCTTCTCTTTCAGCTTTGAAGCTATAAGTTCTGAAGTGTCTTTGGGAGATTTAAATCTCTCATCAAATCATTCAGCTCATTTTGTGTGAAAGGTTGGAGCATGCCTTGTGTGTCTGTTCAATCAGAATCTTCAGATGACTCGACAGGTACAGAACTTGTTTCAGAATGCTGTATATGAAGGTTATTAGGAGGGTTTGGTACAGGCATATCAGGACCATGTAGTACAGGTCTAAGCAGACTCCAAATCAGGATAAATCATTCCTTTTTTGTTTGTTGTATTGAAGCCTTTAAGTTTGCAAAGACAAAAATAGTAGTCGTCAGTACGGTTTTTTTGCTCATGCCACACCATCGTAATTCTAAAACTAAGAGCTTTCTTCTTTTTCTTTAACTTGTTACTTAACTCCGCAATAAAACACTACACGCTTTATGAGGGGCCCATGGTTTATCCTGATCGCCCTGCTTAATTCCAAAATAAGCGAAATAAACGCTTTTAACATGTGAAGTTATATTGTGTCTCTGTTTTGCAATCATGAAACGTCCACAAATATAACAAAATATATTTGGATCGTTCAAACACTGCTTTCTGGTCATGGCTATAGCACAACAAACAAACTAAACCACACCAAATAGTCCACAGAAACACTCTGCATTAGAATAGATTTCTCAGAACTGGTTGATGTAACTTTTCTCCAATGTCCCCCATTACAACAGTAGAAAGTGCTGCCATTTGATCATAAAATATTGTCACCTCCAATAACACAGTGATGCAAAATGAACAAAATTAGAGTGATTGTTTACTCTCAAATGAATAGTTGTGTTCCTATTTAATTGGAGATATTGTGTATTTCTTAATGTCTTTAATAATCACAAATACTGAAATTATTAAAAACTGGTATGTGATAGGACAAAACCGTTGACATTTCTGGAGTCAGGTGAACAAAGTGAGTATGAAACAAGTGTCAAAACCAAAAAAAGGAAAGTCTGTGTTGACCTGTGTTATTAATTAGATGAGTTTTTATTGACCGGAAGCACATTTCTTTAATCCGTCACGTTCTCTCAATTTTATGTATATTTTATATACAAATTCGAATTTCGCGGTAGAGTTTGACTGTATTAATTTTCATAGTCAGGAAGCTTTTGTTTGGTTTCACAATAATTTTTCATACACTCAGGATGTAGATGATTTTCCTTCATGTCTAGTTTTACAGCATTTTACAACACTAATGTTAACACAAAGTGCACTTAGAATTGAGTTATTTTCATAATTCTTGCACCAAAATCATTTCATGTAGTGTTCTGCTCAAGGGAAGGTCTTTCACTGCAAACCCAACATTCTCCAGTCTTTCCTATTTTCTGCCTTCCGCTTTGTCTCCTCATATGATCCATATATCTTATGTCGTCTATCATCTGATATCTTATTCTACCCTGAATTCTTCTCCCGTTCACCATTCCTTCCAGTTCATCCTTTAGTAGGCAGTTTCTTCTCAGCCAGTGACCCAACCAATTCCTTTTCCTGTTCCTGATCAGTTTCAGCATCATTCTTTCCTCACCCACTCTTTCCAACACAGCTTCATTTCTTATTCTGTATGTCCATTTCACACGTTTCATTCTTCTCCATATCCATATTTCAAATGCTTCTATTCCCTTCTCTTTACTTCATCGTAATGTCCGTGTTTCTGCCCTATACAATGCCACACTCCATACAAAGCACTTCACTAGTCCCTTCCTTAATTTTTCTTTTCAAATGTCTGCAGAAAATGCTACTTTTACTATTATTTATTTATTTAATCTGACAGGATTAAGGCTATAAGGCCTTTTCTTCCATCCTACCAGATAACACATATAGATACAAAAAAGAAATACAAACACTGATGAAAATAATACAAATTAAATTAAAGCCCTATAGAGGGTCAACAGGGTCAAAAGAACACTACAGAGCTCTCATCGATCTAATAAAATAAAAAAGAAAAAACAGAGATAGCAATGATGACAGTGATAACTGATAATAATAATAATAATAATAATAATATAAATACTTTACATATTAATTGTCAATTTTACAACAGCATAGTTACAATAAATGTATTATATGTGATGAGTTAAGCCGAAGTTGCGGAATTTGATAGGTGTTCAACAAGCAATTCCGTGAACTAGAATGTGATTCTTTAATTTAAATCTGAATTTTGATTAAGCTTCCTTGGCTATTGCTATCCTCCTTGTGACGTCCTTGCAGCAGCTATTGTTACTGCTTATAGTACACCCCAAGTATTTGAAGCTGTCCACTTGCTGTACTGCCTCATTTAGAATTAGCAAGTTTACCTCTTTATTGTTTTTCTTATGACAATGGTCTTCGTCTTGTTGGCATTTACCTTCATTCCATACTGCTCACAGCTGTCATTCAGCTCCAGTAGCATATCCTTTAGTATCATTTTCTCTTCTGATAACAACGCCATATCATCAGCAAATCTTATGCACTTTATTCTTCTTCCTACTACTGTCACTCCTCCCATGTTCTGAAAACAGTTCTTTACTAAATTCTCCAAGTAGTTGTTGAACAGAGTAGGTGATAAAGGGCATCCTTGTCGTACTTCCTTCTGAAATTTCTTCTCATAACCTGACTTTGACTCGTTGTTTCATATAAAGATTACTGAACAGTCTTCTCTCTTTCCAATCCTCGCCAATTTTCTTTAGCATCCCCATCAGTTTATTCCAATCCACTCTGTCAAAAGCCTTTTGTAGGTCCGAAAATACTATATAAACTTCTTTATTCTTCTCTAGATATGATAGCTTCAAAAATTATGTTTTATTCTTATAAAAGTGAATATACTTCTTTTTCGTACGTGATTACAGAAGAAAGCGTGTTGAGGAATGCGAATGATGTGTCAGATATCAAAAAGACTAAAAAATACTTGAAGCTCGCATAAATTTTCATATTATTGTAGAGTATGAGGGCCTGCGGCAAGACGTCCTCCTGTGCAGCGGTCTGCACGCACGGCGAGCAAAACAAACACTGAAATTGGTTCACACACAGTTCGTGGAAAAGCTGCGCCTTATTTACACAGCTCGCCATCTTGACTTTGCAGTTTTTGCAGTCTGCTTGCTGCTACAATTATTATGTTTAAGTATTGCAGTGTTCATGATATCCCAGTATTTCCGGAGAATACAACGTTGTCTTTCTTGCTGCAAAGTGTTAAGCCTTTTGTATCATGTCATACAGAAATCCACCGCTGTTAGTATGCCTGATTGTGAAACTAGCGGGCCCGGTTGATATCCTGGTTCAGACAAGTCACCTGGTTGAGGTTTTTTCCAGGGCTTTCTCTCAAACCATTAAGAACAAATGCTGGGTAACTTCCTGCGCTGGAATCTGGAATTGAATTGAATTGAAAGAGGAGAATTTGAAGGACAAATTTAAAAGGTACGCAAAACGCGTCCTTGCTAGGGGTTCGGGGCTGTAAGAAACTAAATATGTGAACTCCAAGCCTCTTGGCCACTTGTCTCACTCCGGATTACGCTGCTCCACTGAAGGAGTTCTAGAAAACGTTGAAGGGGAAAAACCGAAAATAGACGTAACCTTTTAGCTACCACATACGCGAGGGGACGGAAATGTGATCAAAGCCATCACGGGACGGGACGAGGAAGAATGGCTGGTGTAGATCTGCACATTGAAATGAACTATGTCATATCGCAGTGCAGGAGGAGTCAGAAGACTCTGTCGTCTGTTCGATGACAAGCCAGGTGAAGACCGTCAGAAGAGACTCCGTGAATTATGAATCTGCAAATTGAAAGGTTCCCTGTCCTTTCGCATTGCGAATACATGAGTGACCTTGCACGTGCATTAGGTAATTTTATAGATTCGGAACTAGGGCATAACTTCGTTTGTTAGAAAAGGGGGAATTCATGGGAAAGGGCATAAAGATACGTGGCCCATTTCTCTTAGGGCTCATCCCGACATTTGTCTTAACGCCTTAGGAAAACCACGGAAATACCTTAGGCGGGATGGACTCATTTCGCTGGCATTGTCACCTTCATCTCTTTCAAAAGCTGGATATTCATAACAGTTGACAAAGCGTCGTAATATTACCAATTAAAATAAGTATATACAGGATACATTTGCTGGGAGGCCGGAGGGAAAAAGACCTTTTGGAAGGCCGGGTCATATATGGGAGGATAATATTAGGAGAAACGTGCATTGAGTGACTTCTGCCGATTTTGGAATAGACACCGACGCACTTGAACTGCCAACATAGAAAATAAAAAATCACTACCTGTTCAAGAGCGCCACACTCAATCGCTTTTATCTTCATCTTGACGAGGATAATAAAAGCCTAAACTAACCTAACCTAACCTGTCTCTAAAATCCTAAACTAGCCTAACCTAACTTGTCGCAGATTCGCCTATACAACGCATAACAAAAGCCTAAACTATCCTAACCTAACCTGTCGCAGGTCCGTATATGCAAAACAACAAAAGCCTAAACTAACCTAACGTAACCTGTCACTAAAATCCTAAACTAACCTAACCTAACCTGTCACTAAAATCCTAAACTAGCGTAACCTAACTTGTCGCAGATTCGCCTATACAACGCATAACAAAAGCCTAAACTATCCTAACCTAACCTGTCGCAGGTCCGTATATGCAAAACATAACAAAAGCCTAAACTAACCTAACGTAACCTGTCACTAAAATCCTAAACTAACCTAACCTAACCTGTCACTAAAATCCTAAACTAGCGTAACCTAACTTGTCGCAGATTCGCCTATACAACGCATAACAAAAGCCTAAACTATCCTAACCTAACCTGTCGCAGGTCCGTATATGCAAAACATAACAAAAGCCTAAACTAACCTAACGTAACCTGTCACTAAAATCCTAAACTAACTTAACCTAACCTGTTACAGATTTGCCTATACAAGGCATAACAAAACCCTAAACTTCTGTAACCTAACCTGTCACAGATATGTAAGACATAATAAAAGTCTGAACTAACCTAACTTGTCATAACACTCCATTTTATTACCTCTACACACTTCCCTGAATTTCTTGTAAACGACGTATGCCCTAGTTCAGAACTTCTAAATTGTCTATTAAATGTACGAGGTCACTCAATTAGTCGCAATTTGAAAGGAGAGGGACCTCTCAAATTGCAGATTTTGAATTCACGGCGCCTCTTCCGACGGCCTTCACATGCCTTGTCATCGAACAACAGATGACAGCGTCTTGCCATCCTAACGGCAAACAACAGCCAACTCCTCCTCGTCCCGTCCCATGATCACTTGATCAAATCTCCGTCCCCCTCGCGTATGTGGTACCTAAGAGGTTACGTCCATTTTCGGCTTTCCCCTTCAAAATTTTCTAGAGCTCCTTCAGTGGAGCAGCGTAACCGGAGTGAGACTAGTGGCCAACAGGCTTGGAGCTCACATATTTAGTTTTGTACAGCCCCCAACCACTTGCAAGGACGCGTTTTGCGTACTTTTTAAATTTGTCCTCCCAATTCTCTTTCGAGACTTTAACTTCCCTGAGGTATGAAAATGGCCGAATTTCTATCCCTCTGGAATATTGCAAACTAGCGTGGAACGTTCGTAATGTCTCGTAAGTTATGTTGGTACGACATGTAAGAAGATGCATATCCGCAATAGGAAAAGAAGTCACTCACCGCTCGGATTTGAGGGAGGTGGGATATGATTGTAAAGACTGGATTGATCTTGCTCAGGATAGGGATCGATGGCGGGCTTATGTGAGGGCGGCAATGAACCTCCTGGTTCCTTAAAAGCCATAAGTAGGGGAGAATTGGGTAGTATCGGAGATCGGGTAATATCGGACAGTGAGTTTCTTTCATCTACCACCAGATGGTAGTAAGTGAATAACATGTTTACGTTTCTGTATGCGACATCACAGAAACGTAACCATGTCATTCAGGTACTATCATCTACTGATAGATGAAACAAACTCACTGTCCGATATTACCCGATCTCCGATACTACCCAACTCTCCCCTAAGTATTCGCCCTATCTTCCTTCCTACAGTCCTTTCTTCAACTCTCCCGATTCTTGCTTATCGTCCGCCTCTTTTCGTCATGTCGTCCCGTTCTATTCCTCTCTCCCCGCCTTGCGATTCCCTTCCAAGTGTGTCTAACACGAGATCTCTAAATGTCACAGTTGTACGGCCTTGGTCCTTGGCGCCTCTCCTTACCGGACCTGATTCCTCCGGTTTCTTTCCGTTCTTCCTCTCTCGCCACTTCAATGTTTGTCTTGTCTGGGCGCCGCCGAGTCGCCGTCACTTCAAGGTGCGCGTCGCCACAACAACCGGCTTCGTTACCGACTGGAGACAAATTGGACCAGATTTATGTGACGAGACTGCGCGTTCAAGGCTGGGATCCCCCGAGTGTACTCCAACCCGCCGACCTTCAGAGCGTGCTGCGAGAGAAAAAAATGACAATCGTACGCAAGTAAATGTATTCACGAGACTTCTCAGAATTTCGTTCAACAGAGCGCGTTACTGTGCCCGAAAATGCAGTATACGTAATTTTTCTGTAGTTAAAACGTGACTTGTGTTTCCTATTGCACGATCGTGACTTACTTATTAGCGGAAAAAATGAAGACTCTCTTAAAACAAACATTTTAATTTTTTTGTGAAGTGTATCTAACTGATGTAGTAGAAAATTCATTACATCTTTATTATACAGTGTATCTGTAAAGTTGTGGTGGAGTTTTAAAGGCTGGTTCACAATAAACCGGAAACGGAAACGACAACGAGAACGAGAACGGAAATAATGTTAAAATAAAAGTATTTAAGTGTAAGCACTCACAATTAACTATTGTGAATGCTCACATTTAAATACTTTTATTTTAACATTATTTTCGTTCTCGTTCTCGTCCTCGTTGTCGTTTCCGTTCCCGGTTTATTGTGAACCAGCCTTAAATCTATACATATAATTTGAACTGGTAATGGAAATTACGGGAAAATGGCTGAACGGATTTTATTTAATGACCCGTCATTTTAAAGCTTGAAATCCAAGGATTTTAAGAAAAATAGTAACTTTCAGTGAAGCGTTAGTTTTCCTACATAATTTTCCTATTTTCCAAAATCCATCTTTCGTCAGTTTTGAGAAATAGTTGCATTTTAGAATAAAACAAAACACACCAATAAACAATAGGCTGTTACACGAATGTCATGACCTGCAGGATTGCTAACATATTTAGAGCTCAAATTCAATTGGTTATTAAAAACTTCAATACTTGCTAAAATAATTTATGTCTGATTCTGCGGTGTGTAATTTTCTGAGTACTGCTGTGTATTGGATAATAAAATCTACAACATTTGAGGTGGTTTGATGACATTATTACCATTAGAATTTTAGTTAATGCCATGATGTAACTATTTTTCGTTAATTATAGGCCCTACATATTAATGCTATATTGATGATATGAAATTGAAACGTTTTGGGGTTATATAAGTAGATGTAGAGAATATCTTAAATCATTTCTATAATTTACTGAGTGCCGGCTATATATAAACTACAAAACTTGCGTAAGATGATAATATTACTATTAAAATCAAATATTTTTATAGTTATTAATCAAGTGGGGTTGGGTCTTTTTCATATACTTAATGGCGGTGTGGTGTAGATATTTATATGTATCATTTTCGTCCACACCCGTGGAGTAACGGTCAGCGCGTCTGGCCGCGAAACCAGGTGGCCCGGGTTCGAATTCCGGTCGGGGCAAGTTACCTGGTTGAGGTTTTTTCCGGGTTTTCCCTCAACCCAATACGAGCAAATGCTGGGTAACTTTCGGTGCTGGACCCCGGACTCATTTCACCGGCATTATCACCTTCATTTCATTGAGACGCTAAATAACCTAGATGTTGATACACTAAAATAAAAAAAGTATCATTTTCTTCAGTATTGGCTCGAGAGAGGGCAAAAATTACAGTTCCTAAGGAAAGACCAAAAGGTATTACTTACTCAGTAAGTCTTACTGATAAAATAAGAGGCCTACAAAATTTTGTAGTCTCCCGATCATTTCAGTAATATCTCTTAGCAGGATAAAATGATTTTACGCTCTACATTACCAAGATGCTATGTGTATTGTTCGAAAACATAGCAAACCTGACTTTTTTAACTTTTACCTACAATCCACAATGACCTGAAATAGCTATTGCTTTACTCCCACATGAAAAACCCACTGATCGTCCTGACATTGTTACTTGCGTTTTCGCGTTGAAACTCAAAAACTGAAGGTGGATTGGTTCAAGAAAAAGTATTTGGCATAAAAAAACCATTCAGAGGGGTAAGTTTCATTATTATGGAAGCAAATAACTTTCAAAATGTCTGGTATTCTTCATTGAAAATAAATCTGAAAAATTTTTATTTGAACGTCTAATGAACTTAGTTTGCAGCATTTGCTGCACAAGCCACTAGTATATATATATATATATATATATATATATATAGTCTAATATCTCAGGAGGAAAGTAAAATATTTCAATATAATGAGTTTGAGTTAATCTACATCGATTTAACCTGATATACTTATGACCGAAATGTAACGGTTTGGAAGTTATTGATGGGCGAACTTTAAAATGTACAGAGGCATTATATACATATTTCTACGTTTTATAACATTGTGATATGACACATTATTGAAAATTCTGCCTCTTGTGTTGTTCCAATAAGTTTATTTCATAACTAAGTACAAACTCAGTAAGGAAATATAATAATTACAGCATACGAATTACTAAGATTGTCTTTGTTATGTATTCCATAAATTCTAAATTCATATCGGGTACTGGTGCCGGTTTTCTTTCCGACCTGAATGAAACACTTGGTAGCTTACCAGTTTCAAATAACATCCGGTAAACACGGGTAAACACACAACTAGATACGCTTCCATTGGGAAAACATCGTCTGAATTCCTCAACAGCAGCCAATGCATTGCTGTTACAAAATCCATAAACAAAAAACATGTCTGCATAATCCCAATGCAAATACATGAATTAAATTTCAAGTGAACGTGTACTCAGTTGTGTGTTGCGCTGGTGTTCAGATGCTGCCATGTGCAGAAGATCTGGAGCAACACATCAAGTAGGTAGTAGTTGGAATCTCAAGACGTTCCAGTATTTCTCCTCTAAATTTCTCTTCGGACATAAAACCATCATTAAATCGATGTAGGTTAACCTAAACTACATTATCTTGAAATATTTTACATTCCTCCTGAGACATCCTGTATACCAGATATTTTCAACTGATATGCCGCGAGAAAATGAAAATCGTAAAGGTTATCGTAGTAAATTGGAAAAAAAAAAAAAGTGAAAAGAGTAGTAAAAAGTGAGTCCATATGAGTCAACATTCAGTGAACGCGTAGAAGTCAACATTCAGTAAACCCTCAAAATTCCCCCCTGGTTTAGATTATAGGAATGTGCCGCGGGATTTTAAATTACAACTTTAGTGTGCCACATTTTAAAAAATATTGAAAAACGCTGCCGTATACAGTAATTCTATTTAAACACGATAGAGATATGAAACAATCACTAAATGAAAGAACAACTGTCAGAGTTTTTACTGACTATTGACTAAAATTCGATGTGGTCTTCTGTGGTAGCTTGACAGATACCAAAGCGGTGCTCAAAATCCTGCCACACACATTCAAGAATATCACGAGTGTTGGGTTGTAAAAACTTCTCTAATTCACTGTACACACTTTACTTGACACTAGCAAAAGGTAGGAGAAATGAGGTCCGGAGAGCGTGGCGACCATGGTTTTCATCCTCCCCCTTTCTGTCTATCTCAGTAGAACTTTTCATTCACAATTATTACTGAACTACGCCTGGTAAGTGCTGAGGGACATAATATTTCTGAAGGATTATATTGGCGTTTGAAACTAATGTAAATGAAAACAGTAAAAGACGAAGCTCAGGAAGTACATTTCAGACTATTGTGCTAATGTTCGACAATGAGATGTGAATTTCTGCCCATATATTTTTATTGTTTCGACTAACATGTACGAAAACATGGAAGGTGGCTTCATCATTAAGCACTATACCATCCAAATGTTATCAATGCCTAAAGTGAGCCTTTAAAACACTAGTGCGTAAAACTAAGTAATCACTTTAGACACTGCTATTCATATTAGCACTGCCAAAGAAAATGTAATATTATTTACAAACTTCATTCAGTAAGACTCGGCCTTTCATTACTTAAATATCACTCGTAACACAAATTAGTAACAAATTTAACATTCATATCTACATTTTAGTCACTATTCTGAAGTTACATGTAATACTGATTGTAACAAGATTTTATCATTCAACTGTTCCTAACCGCTTTGTTGTTTATATGACCAGTTCAGAAGGCCATGAAATAGTGAACATGTATAAAACATGCTGCCATTCAATGGTTACTTATATCTTATTGATTTTGCGTTTAGACGGCCATGACATTGTGATCTTTTTTTTCCTCCCTCGCTGTTATTTATACTCACTTTAACATCTTTGATCACATCGCGTGTTAATCTTCGGTTGAAATCCGAAGGCTTGTGTACTATTGTTGAGACTGGTTCTATTGTTGTGAACTAGATGGCGACTGTATATGTATTACTGATTTTTTTTAATATGATTTCGGTGATGAATGAGGCCGGTGATATTCAGGGATGTTGTGGCCCGAATTTCCTGGCATTTGCCTTGCGGTTGAGGAAAAACCCTGAAAAACCTCAACCAGGAAATTCAACCTGATACGGGCCCTCTGCGTAAGAAACCAGCATGCTGACCCCTACACCACAGAGGTGGCCATTGTGATCTTATAACCTCTCGAACTTTAAATATGTATTTAATGTAAATTTGTGCTATCGCAGAAAAAACATTGTATGGCACACGTTCGTAAAGTTATCTTTTTGGCTCTCATTTCACAAATTTTACACTCGTGCCAAAAAGAGAAGCTTTACGAACTTGTTTCATAAATAACTATTATCTACAAATCTGGCCTAGACACAAAATATAAATCACGCTGACGCTTAAAATCGTTAATGCCATAACTCGGTACCCGTAAAAGATAGACAACACAAACCAATACTTAAATTAAATGGTAAATAAAGAGCTATCTGTGTAATTTATTTTATTACGTAGTAATAAACATTGAGTAAGAACAAAATGCAGAATTCGTTAGCTTTATGAAATGTACCTTCGCATTGGACATAATATCATATCGTAAATGTGGAATAATCAGATTTGATTGATGCATAGACATGGTATTTGCTAGAAATGTAGACGAACGTTTAACATTATTCAACGATAACTTAGTAACCGAGATTTTCCTGTTAATTATCATCCTTAATCATTATCATCATTAATCCTAGTATCCTGAAAGTATTCTGGAATGATAGTACATATAATTATTTATTCAGGGTCGCTCGCGAAGTTTAATCAGTACGCCAGCAATCGTCCTCAACTGAAGAATCGTGCTACATCAATTAGCATACGAGACAATCTGAAAGAGGGATCTGGATAGACAGACAATGAGATGCAGGGGTTATCGAGATACCTACTGGAGCATCACTTAAGCCAAGGAATAAAGAACAAGAAGAAGATGATGATGATGATGATGAAAAACAGGATAGAGAGCGGGATTGTGAGAAATAGAATGAGTAAAGAGAATTACAACACAACAGAGGGAAAGCAGAAGGAAATACCAGTAAATGGAGAGGATAGAGAAGAGAGAAGAGTGAATTGGAGGTTGCGGTAAAAGAAAGAAAATTCAAGGGCAAGGGACAGAAGATAAAAATAGAAAAAGAAGGAATGGAAGAATGAGGAGGAAAGAAGATGGTAATTAGGAAGAATAGTGAGGAATAGCATAAATAGAAGGTCGAGGAGGTGCGTTAGATAAAAGAGAATGGAACGACTGGGCATATATGCAAGACGAGAAGAAAAAAGAAAGAGGTGGAGAAAATGAAAAGTTCAGAAGATGAAGATGCAGGTAATAAAATGAAGAAAGCATAGAAGAAATATAAAATAAAAGATTGTAATGAAAAGCAAGCAGAAGAAGAATATAGAGAAAGGGGTGGAAGAAGAATTTAGAACAGAGAGGAATAGAAGAAGAATGTAGATAAAAAGACGAGTAGAAGAAGAATATAGAGGAAAGGGGAGTAGAAGAAGAATACAGCGGAAAGGGAATTAGAAAAATAACGTGGAGGAAATGGAAGTAGAAGAAAAACGTGGAGGAAATGGGAGTAGAGGAAAAATGTAGGGGAAGTGGGAGTAGACGAAGAACGTAGAGGAAATGGGAGTAGAATAAGAACTTAGAGGAAAAGGGAGTAGAATAGGAACGTGGAGGAAGGGAAGTAGAAGAATGTGGAGGAAAGAGGAGTAGAAAAATGTGGAGAAAAAAGGAATAGAAGAAGAACGTAGAGAAAATGGGATTAGACGAATAACGTGGGTACAAAAGGGAGTAGAAGAAAAACGTAGAGGAAAGAGGAGTAGAAAAGGAAGTGAAAAAAAGGAAAGTAGGAGAAGAACTTACAGAAGAGACGAGTAGAAGACGAATGTAGAGAAATGGGAATGGAAGAACGTAGAGATAGGGGGTAGAGACGAACGTGGGAAAAAGGGAAGTAGAAGAAGAATGTACATAAATGGAAGTAGAAGAAGTATAGAAGGGGCGAATAGAAGAAGAACGTACAGAAATGGAAGTAGAAGAAGTATAGAAGGGGCGAATAGAAGAAGAACGTACAGAAATGGAAGTAGAAGAAGTATAGAAGGGGCGAATAGAAGAAGAACGTACAGAAATGGAAGTAGAAGAAGTATAGAAGGGGCGAATAGAAGAAGAACGTACAGAAATGGAAGTAGAAGAAGTATAGAAGGGGCGAATAGAAGAAGAACGTACAGAAATAGGAATAGAAGAACGTAGAGGAAAGGGAGTAGAAGAAAAACGTGGAAAAAGGAAGTAGAAGAAGAACGTACAGAAATGGAAGTAGAAGAAGTATAGAAGGGGCGAATAGAAGAAGAACGTACAGAAATGGAAGTAGAAGAAGTATAGAAGGGGCGAATAGAAGAAGAACGTACAGAAATGGAAGTAGAAGAAGTATAGAAGGGGCGAATAGAAGAAGAACGTACAGAAATGGAAGTAGAAGAAGTATAGAAGGGGCGAATAGAAGAAGAACGTACAGAAATGGAAGTAGAAGAAGTATAGAAGGGGCGAATAGAAGAAGAACGTACAGAAATGGAAGTAGAAGAAGTATAGAAGGGGCGAATAGAAGAAGAACGTACAGAAATGGAAGTAGAAGAAGTATAGAAGGGGCGAATAGAAGAAGAACGTACAGAAATAGGAATAGAAGAACGTAGAGGAAAGGGAGTAGAAGAAAAACGTGGAAAAAGGAAGTAGAAGAAGAACGTACAGAAATGGAAGTAGAAGAAGTATAGAAGGGGCGAATAGAATAAGAACGTACAGAAATGGGAATAGAAGAACGTAGAGGAAGGGGAGTAGAAGAACGTAGAGGAAGGGGAGTAGACGGACGTAGAGAAAATGGGGAGTAGAATAAGAATGAAGAGGAAAGAAGAGTAAAAAAGAACGTGGGAGAAAGGGCAATAGAAGAAGAATGTAAAGACAAGGATAATAGAAACATTTAATGTAGGGGAATGTAGAGGAAAATAACAACTAGAAAAATGTAGAAATATTGAGAATGGAAGAATGGAAAGAAGAAAATATAATGGAAGAATGCAAATAATGCATAGATTGTACGGAAGAGGAAAAATGTAAGAGAGAAAGAAAAGAAAACTAATAGAAAATAGAATAGAAAGAAATGTAAAAAGGGAATATAGTGCAAAAGATAAGGAACGAATACCAGTTTGAATGCTAAATGAAAACAAGAGAAAATTGCAGGAAAATTAGGTTTGGAACTTGTGAGCTTCCAATGAGAATTGCTGCCAAGAGCTGATGTAGCCGTACGGCAGTCAGTGAAGAGTTCTCAACTCCTCGCCCTCCATGTTATTGAAATCGATTTCATTATCCAACTTGGACAGAGTTTAGATTTCGTCGACAAAGTTTTTTACTCTCTGCCTAATTAGAAGCCAATGAAGTTCGTCTTTTTTACGTCGTCATGGGAACACTAATGAACTTGCTCCGTCGTTTGTTTTCCATATTTTTTTGCGTTATATCGCGGACATGGCTAAAGAGGTTGACCGAGTGATCGAGTTTGCTAATAAAACCACTACGAGAGAGGAAGGAATGAGTGGAGAAAGGGAAACTTTTGTTGGCATTGTATCTCCACGACATTCTACAGATCAAATCGCCTACGTATTTCCGAAACCTTCTCCACGCAATCTTTGACACGATAACGTAAGAAAATCCCATCACATTTTGTGGAAATGTGGAATTATAATTCTTTAGTTTTTCTTACTTCACGGCATTATTATCTTATTCGTCTTTTTTTCGCTTCATTGTATCCCCCAGTCTTTCTTTCTTTCTTCTATTTCTTACCTATTTATTTCTTTAATATCTTCTTACATTTCATTTTTGAATTCTTATGTTGTTACTCAAATTTTTCTTTATAATCGTATTATCTTAAGTTATTTGATTTCTCTCTTCAGCGTCTGCTTTAGTTTTTCTCTTCTTACAAACTACTTTTCTTTTTCTTCTTTCCGTTATTCTCTATTTTCTTTCCATTCTTCTCTTCTTTCTTCCATTCTTTTATTCATTCTCTTCTTTCTATTTTTCTCTTCTTTCTCTTCATTCTTTCATTGTTTTTCTTCTTGTTATTCTTCTCTTCTTTCTTTTTATTCTTTTATTCTTTCTCTTCTTTCCATTCTATTGTTTCTCTTCTTTCTATTCATCTTTTCTTTCTTTCCATTTTCAGTCATTTTCTTCTTTCTTTCAATTCTTTTATTAGTTCACTTCTTTCTTTTCATTCTTTTCTTTCCATTATATTATCTCTCTTTCTGTTCTTTTTCTTTTCATTCTTTTATTTCCTCTCTTCTTTCCATTCTGTTGTTTCTCTTCTTTCTATTCATCTTTTCTTTCTTTCCATTTTAGTCATTTTCTTTCTTTCCATTCCTTTATTCGTTCCCTTCTTTCTTTTCATACTTTTATTCTTTCTTTTCTTTCCGGGGTATATTATTTCTCTTTCTGTTCTTCTCTTTTTCTTTTCATTCTTTTATTCGTTCTCTTCTTTCTTTCCATTTTTTATTCGTTATTTTCTTTCTTTTCATTCTGTTATTGGTTTTGTTCTTTCCATTGCATTAAATTTATTTCACTCTAATAAAACACACAAATTGTATTAAAATTATTTCACTCTAAATAACCATAAATAATAACACACACAAATTGTGTTAAATTTATTTCACTCTAAATAGCCATTAATAATAACTAGGGAACGGAATTTGGAGCAGTAAAAGCTAGTATTGGCATCTACACAGCCATTTGTTTACAACCCTTTATAACAAGTCCTCCCCTCCATGACATACTCGCAGATCTCTGCACGTCAACAACAGGTGAACGGGACAGTTGTCGCATAAGAACCTCAACATGCAGGTTTACAGTTCAGAGTAGTGAAGTGCAGGTACAATGCCGAAAGTGAAACCAACTAACAATACAAAATTGAAAGACTATATTTGTAAAAGCTCCAGATCGGATATCAAAATTCAGGAAACAATTCCCTAAATTGTTGCTCCCCCATGTCCAGTTCTTAAGAGATGGGGGTCATGGTTAGAAGCTTGCAATTATTACGCACATCACCTCCAATCTGTGAAGAAAGTGGTTCAGTCTTTCGATCCCGATGACGCGGCTGCGATTCAAATACGCCAGGAACTGCTAAATGATAGAACAATCGAAAAAGAAGTCATGGATATTAAGTCAAATTTGTTATATTTACCGGATGCCATTATTCGGTTAGAAAAGTCAGGAGTAGAACTAGTTGAGCAAATAAATATTATGAGGACTATTGTAAATAAACTGAGTGCAGTAGAAGGTGAAGTAGGAAAACGTGTTGGTGAAAAAATGAACAGAGTTTTGATTAAAAATGATGGGTACAGTATTCTTAGTCGGATTTCAGATGTACTAACAAGGACGTGTCCCAATGACGTCATTCAACATGTGAATTTAATTGACGATCTCCAATTGTCTCTGCAGATGTAGAGCGGAGTTTTTCCATGTTAAAAAATTTCCTTCCTTGCAACAGAGCAAAGTTGTATTTTGAAAATTTGAAAATGATATTTACAGTTTACTATAACAAGGCACAGCAAGAATAATTGTTTCATCAACAAAACATAGAATTAAATGAAAATGCCATTTCGTTTGGTTCTACATATTCAGAGGCGAGATCCATACAGAAGACAATTGTCTATCAGCCATCAATATTTCCACGCGAAGATGCAGAGATTGATATTTAATTATGTATATTTGTAATGTTGTTTATTGGTGTCTTGTGCGTTGCCAAGAAAAACACATGTAGTTCAAAGTGAAATGCAGATTATGTATGTAGGCCACTATATGTCATTACACTATAACATTTGTTTATTCTGAAAAAGGCTTACAGCACGTTGCGTGTAAGTTTGTATGAAGTGGACTGTACTCGTCCACGCAGCTCGCTTGACAGTCACTGAGCTACGAATATCTATACTGCGTTTCACCATTCTTTATAATACTCCAAATCCCTTTCCCTGATAATAACACACACAAATTGCGTTAAATTTATTTCACTCTAAGTAACCATTAATAATAACACACACAAATTGCGTTAAATTTATTTCACTCTAAGTAACCATTAATAATAACACACACAAATTGCGTTAAATTTATTTCACTCTAAGTAACCATTAATAATAACACACACAAATTGCGTTAAATTTATTTCACTCTAAGTAACTATTAATAATAACACACACAAATTGCGTTAAATTTATTTCACTCTAAGTAACCATTAATAATAACACACACAAATTGCGTTAAATTTATTTCACTCTAAGTAACCATTAATAATAACACACACAAATTGCGTTAAATTTATTTCACTCTAAGTAACCATTAATAATAACACACACAAATTGTATTAAATTTATTTCACTCTAAGTAACCATTAATAATAACACACACAAATTGCGTTAAATTTATTTCACTCTAAGTAACCATTAATAATAACACACACAAATTGCGTTAAATTTATTTCACTCTAAGTAACCATTAATAATAATACACTCAAATTGCGTTAAATTTATTTCACTCTAAGTAACCATTAATAATAACACACACAAATTGCGTTAAATTTATTTCACTCTAAGTAACCATTAATAATAACACACACAAATTGCGTTAAATTTATTTCACTCTAAGTAACCATTAATAATAACACACACAAATTGCGTTAAATTTATTTCACTCTAAGTAACCATTAATAATAACACACACAAATTGCGTTAAATTTATTTCACTCTAAGTAACCATTAATAATAACACACAAATTGCGTTAAATTTATTTCACTCTAAGTAACCATTAATAATAACACACACAAATTGCGTTAAATTTATTTCATTCTAAGTAACCATTAATAATAACACACACAAATTGCGTTAAATTTATTTCACTCTATGTAACCATTAATAATAGCACATACAAATTGCGTTAAATTTATTTCACTCTAAGTAACCATTAATAATAACACACACAAATTGCGTTAAATTTATTTCACTCTAAGTAACCATTAATAATAACACACACAAATTGCGTTATATTTATTTCACTCTAAGTAACCATTAATAATAACACACACAAATTGCGTTAAATTTATTTCACTCTAAGTAACCATTAATAATAACACACACAAATTGCGTTAAATTTATTTCACTCTAAGTAACCATTAATAATAACACACACAAATTGCGTTAAATTTATTTCACTCTAAGTAACTATTAATAATAATACACACAAATTGCGTTATATTTATTTCACTTAAAGTAACCATTAATAATAACACACACAAATTGCGTTAAATTTATTTCATTCTAAGTAACCATTAATAATAACACACACAAATTGCGTTAAATTTATTTCACTCTAAGTAACCATTAATAATAACACACACAAATTGTATTAAATTTATTTCACTCTAAATAATCATTAATAATATAACCCACGAATTGCATTAAATTTATTTTACTCTAAATAATCATTAATAACACAACAGGCATTGTATTAAATTTAGTTCGCTCTCAAACAAAGCCACAATCCATATAAATGAGAACCAATTCTTTATAGATCGAAATAGCACAATAATACTCAATCTAGAACAATTAGAGGAATCCTTCGAGTCTACTGTCACTTTTTCCTGATCTATAATTCCCTTCTCTTTTCTGTCCTTTGTTTGAACCCGAAGTCAGATCGGCTCTCCGGGATTGAACCACATTTAGAGGAATGATGAGGCCGACCTTAAGCACCCAAAGCTACCGTAGGAGCCTTCTGTATTCAGAAACCTTTCTTTGTAGTTCGTATAGAAATAAAAACTGGAAAATGAATACCACTAATGTATGGGCTTGAGTCCCCTGAACATTAATGCAAATCGGAAGGAGTTGCCAAAACAGAAAATTCAGCCCTCCTCTCTTAGTAAAGGAACACTCGATATGGTCATAAAAATTTGCATAGAAATATGAGCAACAACAATGTAGCCATTTTGTTAGCACGCAAATCCACGACAGCGTGTTTCTTGTGAGGTGTGCCAGTTTATAGTAGAGTGGGTATACAATGATGCAGTAACAAACTTTACACATTGAGATCGCTGTATGCAAAGAAGCTGCATTTCCATATCGCACGCAGCCCCGCCCTGTGTAGAGTTGATCGGCCTGGCTACTGCATTCCAGACTCGTGCTGTCACTTAATAATAGACGTGACGAACAGCTGGGAGGAAACGGCGGAGTTTACCATTGTCTGCATATCTGATTCTTAGCACATTGTTATATGAACTTCTATATTCCTTTCAGAGTATCTTGAGAGTCAAGACAAATTCCAGCTGCTCACAGATAACTATTACACAAGTGAGCTGTATTTCAGATAAGATCTGTTGCGGTTCTGCTGAAATATCAGCTCCGAAATAAAGTTTGACAAACGAACTGTAACCCGGAACTTTCGACAGTAATATCACAAGCGCTGGTGGTTTTCTGATAATTTAATTGAGCTTAACGAATGTGTCTTGTCATGATAATTGTTTCGAGACCGCAGGTCGAGACATAAAATTATCTCATGATAAGAAACGTGAGTTTAAAGCAAAATGAAATTATCAACAGTAATCTCACTAGAGGTTTTGATTTTATCGATAAATCTGCGATTGGAACACAAGCAGATTTATCTGTAGTAATGTCACGAGAGGTCTGAGATTTATACGGGAAATCTCAGACCTCGAGTGACATTTATTAGGACTATTTCGTGAATAAAATAAAAATGTAAATAATATAACCCTAAAATTCGATCACAAAATGTTAATAATTGTATATTAACGAATACTAAACCTATTCAGACATTGTGAAGTTGAAATACTCGTAGATGAATATCGATTACTGCAATAAAGAAATTCGACGTTATTATTCAGTAATGCCAATTGCGAAAAGCGAAATACAGGTTTAACAATGTTAATTACATGTACTGCACTTTTCTCTTATTATTACATCATATATACATTTTCATTATCTGCTGAAATCATAATTTAATTTAACAGTAACAGTGGGGACAGCTATATACGAATGCTTATGTATTCACAGCGAGACATGTTGCTGCACAGTGAAGCCATCTCTGTATAGATAGGCCTAATTAAAACACGAATTTTATTACGCCATACGGAAGGCAGTTATTACTATGCAAGGTCATTGGGTTTGATATGCGATGATGTTACATAAATTTGAACATCTGACTTTCTATTAAATGTTTCGTTTCATTCACAAGATACAAATTTATAGGCTACTTATAGGTTATGTTACCTATGGGAGCTGGACCAATGTCAGCTGTGTCTTATTTCGACCGTTACAATCAGTGCTACACGAAAGCATTTTTATACCTCGACAAACGCATTCTCGCTGTAGTGTGTAACGGAACTAAAGCTGCATCTACACCGCAGGCAGTGATCTACACAGTTCAATATTCCAATCGCGTATGCGTGCAATCTGGGAAGAATATTGAAATAATCAAGTTTAAAAGGTACGTTCAATTCAGATGTATGAAGATTTTATGTCTACATGGTGCGCCTTTTTGAACGTAGTCTTCACTGCATAAATATATTAATTAATATTAAATATCAATCTTCCATTCATTGCTTTATAGTTGAAAGAAAAGTTTAACCGTGTAGTTCCATCTTAATGTATTCATGATCATCAATTTACGGGGAAACAGTTGGCGACGACTAAACAAAAGAACGACCATGTGATAAATTGGTAGCGATAAATCTAGCTGCAAAAATTATCGCAAAGTCTGACTGTGATTGGTTGGAATTCAAAATTTCATTACACTTTATTGGTCGAAAATGGAATGACGTCATATAAACGAAATAGTCAACAGTAATCTCACTAGAGGTTTTGATTTTATCGATAAATCTGCGATTGGAACACAAGCAGATTTATCTAGAGAAAATCAAAACTCGAGTGGGATTTAATTGACTACTACACGATTAGAAGAAAGTATATAAAGATTAGAAGTAACGAAGTACTCTTAATACAATGAAATATTAACTGACTTACGGAAATACTGAAGTGTCTTCAAATGTATTTTGTACCAGAGCCTTCTTCAGTTACAAGCCAGAGCCATACGTCGGCAACACTGTAATTAACTGTCACCCGGAGGCCTACGATACAGTACACGTGTTTGTGCTAATACCGATTTTCAATGTAAATTAATGTTACAATATAAGTGTGTGTCGGTGGAATTATGTTCGCGGTCGTACCAAACATTAATTGTTGATGTATTATAAACTAAGTGCGTGTTGGCGATAAAAACAAGACAATAAATGAAAATAAAGTGGTTGCAGTCTTTGGCAATTTTTACGGTTAATGATGACAAAGTCATTGACTATTCTTCTAAATATTAAATATTGTATAAACTACATTCTTATAGTCTTATTTGTGGTTTGTGGTGTATCAGAATTCTAGCCATATTGTTGGGTCACGCCTGCTATATCAATGAAGTTACGCCGTTGATTTTCAAGTTATTGTAAACAGCTGTTTTTTGATCCCATAAATGTTGCAGTTTTGAAGATACGGAATGCCTGCTATACGTCAGAACTACCTATAATTTGTAGATGCATACACTCACTTTGTTGGTTTTCAAGGTTTGTTTATTAATATTATTCCTTTTGTAATAAATTATTTATAAACCTGTTTCTTTTCACTTCGTATTTACAGGCTTTAAAGTTCACTGAGTTTACGCTAATTGCCACATACTTCATAGATAATGATGTGTTTTGTTACGTATTATGTTGAAGGTATGTTTTTTTATTTCTTCATAGATCTTTTTACTTAATCTAACTGTATTTACAGCCTTATACTTTATTATAATATCTCAGTTTCCTCTGTTTACATTTATATTTTATTTGCATAATTTAAATTCTTAGCTTGTTTTCTGTAGTTATATTTATTTAAAATTACATTTTGATTACGAAGGTAACATTGTGATACATTTTTGAACTCGTCTTAATGTGTGTAATCAATGTAACATGATTAAAGTATATAGTGCTATTTGAAAAATTGGTGACGTCACGTGTATCTTGTAACATAATATAGTTACATGCACCAAACCTCCACACTCGTGTTAGCCCCCCGTTCTAACATAACGCTCGAAAACAAAAATTCCAATACTTATACAAATAAAGTTATAACAGGTGTACAAGATAAATTGAACACACTGTATAATATATTTCAAACCAATTTTACGACAATATTCGCCTACTAAAATAATTTATGTAGCCTACTACCAACAACAAAATTAAAATATCCCGTTTCTTTGGCCCACCTTGTACATTCGACATATTTTCCAATCATCTCATACAATAAAATTGCGTACTGTGTATTTTATAACGTCTGCATAAATTTTATTTATCTGCGACATTCCACATCTCAACTTTCAGGATCGTAACACAGGTTGGTATGTTTAGAGTTCTAACGTGCTAATTTTATTGCTTGTGTGTCTTAGAAATTCAGAAAAGCTTTGTACACAATATCTGACTCAGCATCTTCGGAGAGGCGTTTACACGTTATCGCCTTCATAAAACTACGAATGTTTGTAAATTTTATGCAAGAATAACATTTGCTAAACACGAATTAATGCAGAGTATGACCTTCTAGGATGTACCTCGAAGCAACACGACGTAGAGAAATGTGAAATTATTACAGGAGATAATATCAAAGTGCATTGTAAGACTTCGGACGCAAATTATATTCATAACTAATTCACAACAAATATGGTGCGAAGTTGTAAAATACCGGGGATGGTACTGGAGATAACACGTTGCACGTCTTGTGTTCACTCTGTAGCTGTGTCCCTATCTTTAACATTAATTTACAATTCTTGCCTCTTAATATATACCTTGCCTGTGGCGTCGCAATGTTCTTTGCCAAGTATCTCAGATGGTTAAATCGTATACAAAGTCTATATTGTGCACACTTTTATGAACTTCTTATGTTGGTTTCAGTTTACTTTGTATACAAAAGCTAGGACTTAAAATGTTCTGCACTAAAAGAAATTACGATCGCCATTAGAGTCTAAGTTCACGACTTCGAACCTGGCACTGGACTTTCTAAGAACTCTTATCACGACTTCTCTTCGAATGACGTAGAACTGAGAGTCTCGTTTCGTAAATTTAGAGAACCAGAAAGTTTAATATCAGAGAGGCATATGCAAGATAATAACTCGCAAAATTACGAAGATCTGGCACAGACACTATATGTAACAAGACAGACAATGAGGAGACAGTCTGAAGCAAGATGTGATACATTACATTACATTGTGTTATTTTTCTTTATTGTACTAAAATAGCATGTTCCATTACGTACAAGTGTCAAAGTACTACATGCTATGTTTACTTTACATTTATGTACAGTTCATAGTCATTTAGCAGTGCACTATTCCACTAGACAATATTGCACTAGACAGAGTCAATTTAAAATATATATTACATGTTGTGGTGTATTGCATTGCATTGTATTTTGTTTTATCATATCACATCACATCACATCGCATCGCATAATCACATCATATATAATATCATAATATTTCACATCATATATACTAAAATATACTATACTATTTTACATTACATTGAATTGTATTGCAGTGCAGTACGTCTCAGTACATTACATTATATATCATATCATATATCATATCACAACATATCATACTAAACCAGGCCTGCACAAGGTTTGCGCTCTCCGAGCCGGCTCACAGCTCATGAGCGGAATGCATATAATAGCTGCGCTCTGTATAGGGTGGACTGGAAGAAAGGATGATCTCGTACAAAATATACACAAAAGGAAGTACTATTGCCTGTGCTTATGAAATGAATTCGGTGTTTGCAAAACTATCTTGGACTATTATTAATTAATAAAGAAATATTTATTTTACAGAAATAATAGAAATTTTATAGCTACTTATATGTACAATATCATTTTGTTATATTTTTATTTATCAGTACATCAAAATGAGGTTTTATGCTGTTGGCAGCTGATGTTCGATGTCCGCCTTTATTAAAGTTGATTATACAAAAACAGTTGCTCACAAATATAAATGTTGAGCCAAACATAGCAATCATTTTCACAGCCAGCCTGTGTAGTCGTGGATATTATTGCTAATGTTTAGTCTTGTAAAACTCAACCAGGCTAGTAGTATTATTCAAACGATCTATAGCCCTTAGGTCACATTGAAGATCAATAAGTTCGAGCTGTAAATCGTTAAATGTTATGTTCCGTCTTTTAGATTCCTCCATACTGTACTGTAGCAGTAGGTAAGCAACGTGAAACAGTTACTGAGAATAGGCCTACACACTGCACTCCACTAGATAACTGAGTGGTCGTTTCCCTCTCCTCTACCTATAGCAAGTCTACGTCATTCTAACGTATCTTCCTCTCCGTTTCGGCGAGCGGTAAACACCGCTCTCCCGCTCCGAAGGAGCGCGCGCGCTCGTTGAGCGCTGTTTGTGCAGGCCTGTACTAAACTATACTGTAATATACTATACTGTACTATAATATACTGTACTGTACTATACCATACCCTACCATATTATACTATATTATAATATACTATACCATACCATGCTATACTATACAGTACTATATTATACAGTACATAACATACTATACTATACCACAGTGTAGTATGTACAGTCACAGAGTTGAATAAGTAGTAAATATGAATCCATAGATAGTTGCTAACCACTAGGATCGCTACTATCGCCTCATTACAGACAATGTAAAATAGTAGCTGCACAGTCTATTGTTCCTAGCTCTCTCACAACTCAAGCTTCGTGACTGTATATACTAGACTGTGACTATACTATACTATAGTATACTATAATATATCTTATAATATAAGATTATTATATAACATAATAATATATATTATATTATATTATATCATATTATATTATATTATTGGGATTTCTTGGTCTCTGATCGGATCAAAAACCCTGATAGAACTGATATTTAACCCTTGCGGTGAATTTTGGCGAAGTCCGCAGAGCCTAATTAGTTAAATCCACTCTCCTCACCTCCACACTGGGACCTCCTGTGATCTTATTAAGATGCGAAAGAGAGAGTGGTGTGCGGAAAGTAACCACCGCATTTATACTTTCCAAGAAAAACTGCAAACATCTGAAACTGATCAGGAAGAGGAAAAGGAATTTGTTGTGTCACTGGCTGAGAAGAAACTGCCTGCTGAAGGATGCACTGGAAGGAACGGTGAACGGGAGAAGAGTTCGGGGCAGAAGAAGATATCAAATGGTAGATATTAAGATAAGTGGATCATATTCGGAGACTAAGAGGAAGGCAGAAAATAGGAAAGATTGGAGAATGCTGTGTTTCCAGTGAAAGACATGACCTTGGACAGAACACTTATGTATATTATATTATATTATATTATATTATATTATATTTAGCCTACTTACAAAAGGCTTTCAAGGAACCGCAGGTTCATTGCCGCCCTCGCATAATCCCGCTATCGGTCCCTATCCTGTGCAAGATTAATCCAGTGTCTATCATCATATCCCACCTCCCTCAAATACATTTTAAAATTATCCTCCCATCTACGTCTCGGCCTCTCCAAAGGTCTTTTACCCTTCGGTCTCCCAACTTACATTCTATATCCATTTCTGGATTCGCTCATAAGTGATTATATTGTATTATATTATATTATATTACATTATATTATATTATATTATATTATATTATATTATATTATATTATATTATAACTCTGTTTAATAAATAATGACTACTAGGAAACTGTACAATCTATGGAATCCTAGATTCTACGTTATAACTTAATGATATGTGCATATTAATCCTACGTAATTTGTTATATTTCATTGTTGTGCAATACAATAATAAACACGATTTTTTCAAGAGCCTTAAATTCTGCTTTCCGATGTCTAGTACAAAAAGAGGGAAGATTGGGACAGAGGGTAAAAAAATCGGCTATCCCCCCCCCCCTTGGGAAAATAACAAATCGCACACTGCTGACACCATACTCCTCCGCCCATTATTAAATATCTTAGTGCTGTCAATTTTCTTTATTCCCTAATGAGACTTGTTAATGATAAATACTTCTGTGGTTAAGAATCGTTCGAGATACGAAAGCAGAATACAATATAATTTCGATCTGGCATCGACAAATGAACGCCTGGAAGGTATCATTAGCTCTGTATTGTGAGGATCGATTTATCACGCTATTCTGTAATTAGATTGCTTTTGAATGTGTTTTCCCTTGTCTTGCAAGTGTTATTAATTACCTGATTAAAATTTGATAAATGGGTGTCAGAGTTCCAGTTTTATATGCTTTCCCGCGTATAGCAAAGAGCGGGGTTCACTCTATGTCCTTGTTGTATCAGCGTAGTTTTACTAGGTAGCTTCCTGATCACTAGACGAATTTCTAAGTAACTAGTCGTTAAGATATTTCTCATAGCTTTATCTATGAGGTAAAGCAGCGGATTGCGGAAATGGAAATTAAAAATTGTTTGCCTTATTATGAAAAGAAAATTTCCACAACTTCAGGTCACAACATGTGAAAATTGGTAAAGGAGAAGCGAGTTTTAGATACATACTGTAATCTTTACGCGCGACAAGAAGGAAGCATCGTAGCCTAACGGTCTTACTAGTAAACAGTGCATAATTATTTTCATACGAGATTTATGCATAGTATGGACAAACCATACATAAGAGATGTATGTATAAGCAGAGTGTATCTATGAATGGGAATTGCTTTGTACTAGTTAATACGCACGAAACCCCCTGTTTAAGCGTTGTATACATAGTCAAAATGGCCGCCTCTCTAACAGCTGTTCGTATCGAATGTCATTTTATGATGGTTGCCTGTAATCACAGAACAACAAATCAAAGAACATAGAATAATTAGAATAATATTGCTTTAGCTCTACTCTTTGATCAAAATATAGGGTGGTAATCAGTCAGATCCAGTTGTAGTATCGATACTTAGCGCAGCACACTAGCGCACATTATCAGATGCAATAAATAATCTTAGTTATTCTGTCATTTTTCGTAATAAAATAATGACTACCAACTCTGTGGTGTAGGGGTCAGCATGCTGGTCTCTTACGCAGAGGGTCCGGGTTCGATTTCCGGTCGGGTTGAATTTCCTGGTTGAGATTTTTCAGGGTTTTTCCTCAACCGTAAGGCAAATACCAGGAAATTCGGGCCACAACATCCCTGAATATCACCGGCCTCATTCATCACCGAAATCATATTCATAACAAATCAGTAGGCCTAATACATATACAGTCGCCATCTAGTTCACAACAATAGAACCAGTCTCAACAATAGTACACAGGCCTTCGGATTTCAACCAAAGATTAACTCGCGATATGACCAAAGATGTTAAAGCGAGTATAAATAAGAGCGAGGAAGAAAAAAAAAATAATAATGACGAAACTATGATGTAGTTTTATAACAGTTGTATTGTTATAAACGACGTATGTAGTGATTATTAGTCACAAATTTACCACGAACTTATATACGAGCTATTCAATGTTTATGTCAATTAAACTTTTGTATGAGTTTTTATTAGTAAGACCGTAAATGTACAGTAAACTTCTTAAATGTTCGTGCAAAGCGAGCCTATAAGTTTGGGTAAAATTTATACCCGAAACGGTTCAACATTTAGAAATGAAACAAATTGGTGATAGCTAAAATAAGATATGAAAAATGTGACACAAAAACTAAATGTATTTATTATTAATAAATTGTTTTACAAATGTTTCATGTGCACTTTTATATTATAGGGGAGACTGTTGTACCTTTAAACACTTTTCACATTTTATTTTTTTTTAATTTTGGGAAATGATATTTTTAAATGAAAAAATGCTTGATATAATTATTTAAGATTCCTTTACAACTTCCTGTATGTATTTTCCTGTTTCACAGATCTATTAAGGATGGAAAAAATAAAATGAAGGGATATGTAATGTGTTCAAAGGTACAACAGGTTCATGTACCTTGGAATATACCCTCTTTCAAGTTGGAACACGTGGAATATAGGTGGGAATATAGCTGTAAAAACTGACAATCATATTTAAAATGTATTTGCCATCATAAACCAGAGCAGGCTTCTCTGATTGAGATTTTATTTCCTAGAGAAGCAATAACTGCTTCAACAGCTTTCTTCAAGCATCCGGATCAATTGAATGCCTCTTTAATTCCAGACTTACTTCGTCACATGATCTTAAAATAAAATAAAAACAAAAATCGATAGTATCGTGTACTTTGGAACATGTTCCATGGTACAAGACGTTTTGTGTTCAAAGGTACAAGAGGGTGCACGTTTAAACAAATATGGCTCCCAAAACTAGAGATTCGAATAAATCATGGAAATTAAAATATGTTATTACTGATCAGATGACAGGGAACACACCGTACTTGAAAGATATTAACAAATACAATCTGGTTTTGTGTTAGAAAACATATATCAATGAACGAAATGTTTACTTTTGGTACTAAAAAAACTTATTTTGTCCACGGAACTCACACTTTGCAATAAATCAAACTGAAACTACGACCAGAGCTACTTAGCGGCTTTCTCTACAATCTACTTCAGTTTGAGTCCTCTAGGTAGTAGCAAAAAATAAACAACAAAAATGTTCAAAGGTACACTATGCTAAAGGTACAACAGTCTCCCCTACAACATTTTTATGTAGGATTTGAGACTTCTTTTTTAATTGGTTTATTTTATTACGCTTTATCAACTCCTATGTTTGTCTAGCATCTGATTGAGATGTAGGTTATAATTCCAACTAAATGAGTCCAGGATCCAGCGCCGAAAGTTACCCAGCATTTTTTCTTAATTGGTTGAGGGAAAACCCCGGAAAATAAACCTCATCCAGGTAACTTGTCCCAACCAGGATTTGAGCCCGAACCCGCTTATTCATGGTCAGACATGGTTGAACGACAGAGGTTTTCATAGTGACAAATTGGAGGGTATAAGTGAAATAGACACTGGCGATTCGGATTATCGGCTATAAGATATGCAGGGGACAGCAAGCGAGTACGAGGTGAGTCAAAACATCATGTTTACATGGTTCCGCCCTCTTATTGCCAGATGTTCGCCGTTGACCCTAGAGCAGTGGGTAGCATCTTGTTGCATGCGTGTCGAGGTGTATGACGAGAATTTTGTATAAATATAAGGTATAAATTTACAAACACAAATATGTTTTGAATTGTGTCTGGATTCCGGTCAATAAAAACATCACACAGAATTTGTATTAATTTATTTCTTTGGAAATAGTCATATTTAAAACGTAGATTTTAACTGAGGATTTATTATTTTACCTATACTGAAAACACATACTTGTGTACAACAATAATAAGCCATCTGGAAATATAGATCGGAATAACTTACTTACTTACTGGCTTTTAAGGAACCCAGAGGTTCATTGCCGCCCTCACATAAGCCCGCCATTGGTCCCTATCCTGAGCAAGATTAATCCATTTTCTATCATCATATCCCACCTCCCTCAAATCCATTTTAATATTATCTTCCCATCTACGTCTTGGCCTCCCTAAAGGTCTTTCTCCCTCCGGCCTCCCAACTAGAGCTGGGGACGGAGCGAGTAGAACTGTCGAGTTACTCGGTTCTATCGGTTTATGTGCTTGACAGCGGAGCACCGAAGTTACTCGGTTAACCGTAGCCGTTACCGGTCAGTTCAAACGTTCAGACAGAGTTCACGTGTTTTACTTAATTCTAGCAGACAACAACGTAGATACTGTTGTATTTAAATATTTTCTGCTGCAGGACAAATTATTTCCTTATCCCAAGGCGGGCTGAAAGGCCTCTAGTATTGAAGAGGAGTTCATCCTATTATATGACCTGTCAAGTGGGCCTAATGAACACTGACAGGCTGAACATATTACTGTACATAATAATAATAATAATAATAATAATAATAATAATAACAATAGAGTGTTTGATTAATATTAAAATATGTTAAAAAAGAAAGTGCATTATATTTTTCTTCTATTTGTGTTTATTGGATTTGTGTTACCTCATCAGTCATCATTTTATTTGTATTTATTTCTACGAATTATGTTACTAATTAATTTATCAATAATATTACTCTTCACCAAAGAGAACATGGTTGTATTGAAGGCTAGTAATGTTATGAAATAAATAACATTATATTCTTCAGTTTAAGATTCCACGTATTATTGATTATTTTACCCACTTTCCGTAAAAGTAAATAATTCTGTGTGTTATTTTTAAGTGTTTTAGGCAGCGCTTCATGGAGCCCGTTTCTATCTTTTTTACTTAGCTGCAGCGTTTAACATTTACCTTGCATGTTAATTTATTTGCTGTTAGTATTATAAATTATTTTATCAATTCTATTTCGTCTGTCATATATAACAACACTGAAAGTTAAATAGGCCTTTCATACAAAATAACTCCGCAAATAGTTGTAATCACGCAAATGAAATTTGTAACCTCCATTTTGCAATGAAGAGAAGCACTTTTTTCTCGTAAATTGGCGAAGCGAAAGCGCTTTACTACGACGCTTTTAAAACACCTTTGGTTTCACTTTCAAAGTACGTTCTAAAATCGACTCAATGTATCTAAATTTTAAATCTGCCGCCACAAATTTGTACTCGGTTCAACCGAGTAATGACGTCACAATAACTGCTCCGAACCGAACCGCTCCGTTCCCAGCCCTACTCCCAACTAACACCCTATAATGCATTTCTGGATTCCCCCATACGTGCTACATGCCCTGCCCATCTCAAACGTCCTGATTTAATGTTCCTAATTATGTCAGGTGAATAATACAATGCGTGCAGTTCTGTGTTGTGTAACTTTCTCCATTCTCCTGTAACTTCATCCCTCTTAGCCCCAAATATTTTCCTAAGCACCTTATTCTCAAACACCCTTAACCCATGTTCTTCTCTCAAAGTGAGAGTCCAAGTTTCACATCCATAAAGAACAACCGGTAATATAACTGTTTTATAAATTCTAACTTTCAGATTTTTTGACAGCAGACTGGATGATAAAAGCTTCTCAACCGAATAATAACAGGCATTTCCCATATTTATTCTGCGTTTAATTTCCTCCCGAGTATCATTTATAGTTGTTATTGTTGCTCCAAGATATTTGAACTTCTCCACCTCTTCAAAATATAAATTTCCAATTTTTATATTTCCATTTCGTACAATATTCCCGTCACGAGACATAATCCCATTCCGAGGCTTACTTGAAGGATTCGTAACAAGCTTTTATTTTTACGGTGATGGGTTCTTAGCCCTTCGCCCAACCCCCAAGCTGGAGGACCACCCCTCATCGGCTGTCCGCGACTGCTTATTCAATATATTCACAGCTACCCTCCATATCTGGAGGCCGTCTCCTCGATCCCCATAACATCCACAATTTTTTGTCCTTCCTGTCAAATTATTGAAAATGGACTTAACTCGTTTTGAGAGAAAACTCTTCAATTATAACTGTAGTATATGGGAAAAGTGAACGCCGACGGAGAAGGTAAATTGAGAAATGAAAAGAAAAAGAGTGAAGATTAAAAAAGAGGTTGGAAGATAACTAAAAAGTGAATATGTGCGAAGAAGAGAATGGAATAAAAGGGTGCGTGATGTAGGAAAGGGTAACAACGACAGAGGAGGCAACGAATAAGAGGACGGAGTGGCAGATGGAAACATTTGCCTATGTTTTGGCTGCGGGCTCGGCGTCTAGACGGGAAGGAATGGTTCGCAGTGGGCGTGTGGCACGTCGTTACATATTTAACACGTTCGCAGTGGGCCGCTGAGCCCCGGGCGTGCGCGGCTGATTGTGTGATTTGTGACTCCCTAATTAGTTGCATGCGTTGCGATATCAATTTGCATACGAAATTCTTGACGTGTGAACCCGACCGTTCAACTGCATACTTCGCTTCTAAATATTTGACAAAAACGACCAGGTTTTTCGTAACCATGGCAACGACTTATTTGCAGCCCCGCTTGATCTCTCTGTTACATTTCTTTCATTTGCGCATTTTTTTATAGCAGTGTTATGTTTCAGTAGCGTGGAAGGGTCACCGACGCACAGTGTGCAATTTTCCCGATCTAGGTGGACAAAAATCAAATTTCGACTTGTTAATTATGCATAGGTGAATATGAATTCGTGTTCTTTAATATTTGAAGAATGTTGTGAGTAATAGCTTCTACTGATTTATCAGCGGCAAACTATATTTAGAAGGGTACAAACTTTGAGTTCTTCCTAACACTTCTAGCTCCGGTTCAATCGTATAGACAGAGGCTTACTATGTGGGTGAAAAAGAGCGAATTGTTAGTGATTTATTGTGTTCTGAAACATGGAATTTGTTAAAATAGGTACAGTGAAACCTGTTCAAGACGGAAGTGACATGGTCCTAATTTTTTTTCCGTTGTGGACAGATTTCCGTATTATTCAGGTGTGACATTAAAATGGAATATTTTGTCATTCATACACATGAAAAACAAAATAGCATGCCGCAAATTGCAAGAAGTACAAAATATTCCATTTAACACTAATCATATTAAATCAACTTTCTGTCGCTTATTACGTTTGTGAATCATCTTGATTAAAATCTCATTTTCTGTATAAATATTATCATAACTCACTCATTAGTCATTAAACATTACTAAAGTTCACTAATCTCATTCTATTTAATATCTAACACTATACTCTAATACTGTACTGCATATCACTGCACATTATTAATTATAATTAGACTAGGAGCCATCTATTAGAAGCCTTGAATACTGGTTTATTTAATTTCTTTCCCAGTTCAATAGCTTGCTTTGCAGAATAGATCCAGAAATTGGCTTGTTCTTTGAAAGGTCATAAAGAACTCACTCCCACAACAGTTCATTTATTTTCACATAAACAGTTGCTTTCTGGTTCCTTTTGTGTCACCAATATCGGCCGCAAGCCACTCACTCATTATGATCTTTATATTTTAAAATGTCACACCTGAGTTTTCCACAACTGAACTTCAACATTAATTCACATAGACTTTGTTTCCAATTTTCCTTTATCTCGATAACTTTTACTTCATCACTTAATGTTAATGCCACATATTATGCTACTTTTTTTTTTACCTGGAAATCACTACACTTGCGCTCTGTCTAGCTACGACAGTATACGGGTGTGAAGCATTGAAAATCTTTGAAGGGACTCGTCTGCCTAGTCAACAGGGTAATAAAATTTATGACTGACAGGCCAACACACCCTCGTACCCTCTAGAATTTTGCAAAGAAAACTTGTTTTTTATCTTAGTGACCTACATATTTTTTATATTCCTTGAAATTACACGCTGTTTCAAAATATAGTTACAAAATATAGTGTGTGTCCAAAATATTGTTCCCGTTTTGAACAGTAGCAGACAGTTTCCGTTTCCGCGTTGGACAGTTTCCGTTTTATTCAGGAAAAATTACACATAATACATACACATTTCGCCGGGACCAATAAATTGTTCCGAAATAGACAGGATTCCGGATTATTCAGATTCCGATTTGAACAGGTTTCACTGTACTTTCTTACTAATATAACTTCAATTACAAGTTTGTAAAGTATTTTCCTTCTTACAGTAGGGTTTAAATATTACAATTAAAAAACTTATGTTTTTAAAGTTCTCCAAATATAATGTGAGTTTTAGTATAGCCGGTCACATCCGGTTACAACAATTCCTTTACCATTAAATACAGAATGATTTAGAGTGTTGAATCCTTGTTTTAAAGTTTGCGCGTTCTCGTGCATTTATCAGTAATTATTTTTTTTTCAGTGGTGGGGCGTACGGTAACTCTTCCATGTTTGGCTTAACAGCAGAAAAGAATCATTGACTAAGAACATTTTTAATCACTGTGACAGTGTTTTAGGCCTACAATATTATTCACATGATATGGAATGTGAGTTTAAAAATAATTCGGACACATTTTTATCTAACCTTAACAAACGCACAGTTAATCAGAACGCAAATCATTAGCTGGACAAAATTAATAACTTCTCTGCAGTCTAAAGCTTTGTTATGAAACTTTGCCCATAACTTAAAAGTGGTACATATGATTTATGTACAAACTTTGATTATGTTTGCACAAGAAAAACTACTCCTTTATAGTGGGTGCATTTAGACAGAATTAACTTCTCTCCTATTTAATAGTAATATACGTTACAAGAGCGGTATTTTGACGTTTTCATGTTCGAGGAAAAGATTGAAAAAGCGAAACGTAGTTGAGCTTTTTTAATTTCCGAGAACACGAAAACAAACATACCGCTCGTGTATCGTACATTATTTTGTGCGCAGATCGTTTATTACATACCTGAAAGAGGAATTTCTAATTAGTTGCCATGAAATCTCCATGTTGGTTTCTGTTTAATGACGGCAACTTCGGAAAACCAAAATATCTTTCTTCAACATTGTTGCTATAAAATGTTTTCTGTGTTTACTATACTCCAGCAGGCCGTGATATACGTCTGTCTTTTTTTTCCCCCCAGTCTATAAATGCGAACTTAGAACAAACGGTAAGGTTATGTAAGGATTTATTTTTCATTTTAATATTTTAACAATATTATTTATATAACATATTGCAGTAATAACATCGGCATCTGGAATCTTGTTGATTTTTTCACGGCTTCCTTAATGTTACTTGTATCAGGAATGCAATAAGTTTAGTGGAGTAGTAGACTTTACTTAATTTTTGCAAATATTTAAAAACAACAATTAACATTGCAATTTAGGTGAAACTGCAGTGGTAAGTTTCCAATTTATAATTATTACTATGTTAAACGTCTCTAAAATAATATGTTAAAAGCCTAAAGCAGTAAAATGAATGTCGCGCTTAAGCGGTAAGAAGAGGGAAATTGTTATGTGTGTTACGTTGGGAATACTGAATGAGGTATTTCACACTTACCGCGTATTGGTTCTGTGCGGAAAACAAGCAAATACGCACGATCTCGCACAAAAGATTTTTATGATACATTGTACGGAAGTTACAGGTAGTATATATATATATTTTTGTGCACAAACAATATTTACGGTTCCATAAGTGGAGCTACTCCTTTTAGGGATACATTTAAACAAAATGAATAAATTCTCTCCTATCTAACAGATTTTTATTAAACTTTATACAGAGGTTTCAGGCAGGTCGAATATATTTTTTTATCTACAAATTCTGATTATGTTTTATAAGAGGAATTGCCTCTTTATAATGGTGCATTTAGACAAAATTAACAACTTCTCTCCTATATAACATACTTTTATGCAACTTTGTACAACTACTAGGCCTCTCGGTAGCATACAGATGTAATCAGAATTTGTACACAAAAAATATATGCTACCCGTAACTCCTGTACAAAGATTCATAAAAACTGTTATGTAGGAAAGAAGTTAATCTTGCGTAAATACACCCCTTTTAAAGGGGTCCTTCCTCTTTTGGAACTGTAAATATAGTTTATACACAAAAATTATAACCTACCTGTAACTTCAGTACAATTTTTCATAAAAATCTGTTAGATAGGAGAGAAGTTACTATTTTTGTCTAAAACCATCCTGTATAAACGGGTAGTTCCTCTTATACAATCGTAGTCAGAGTTTGTACACAAAGAATATGTGCTATCTATAAGGTCTGTACAAAGTTTCATAATAATCCGTTAGAATGCAGAGGGGTTTGAATTTTGTCCAGCTAGATTTGCGTTTTTGCACACTGTGCGACGTAGCTCAATCGGGTAAGGCGTTTGCTTGCCGGTCTGAAGTTGCGCTCGGGCACGGGTTCGATCTCCGCTTGGGCTGATGACCTGGTTGGGTTTTTTCCGAGGTTTTCCGCAACCGTAAGGTGAATTCCAGGTAATCTATGGCGAATCCTCGGCCTCGTCTCGCCAAATGCCATCTCTTAGCATCAATCTCGTCGTCGCTAAATAACCTAGTAGTTGACACAGTGTCGTTAAATAACCAACTTTTAAAAAAAGCATGGACGGAGATCCTTAAATATTGTGACTATGTTGTCCGTTGTGCAAACTAACACCTTACTGAGAGGGGGGTGAAATGAGACAACACAGCGGTTAAAAATGAACACCATAATATTCATTTTTAGTCATAATTTTCTGCTCAAAGGTAGGTCTTTCACTGGAAACCTACCTTTCTCCAATCTTTCCTATTTTCTGCCTTCCTTTATTCTCCGCATATGATTCCGATATCTTTTTTTTCTTTTTATTGGGTTATTCTATGACCCTTTATCAATTGCTGTGGTTATTTAGCGTCTAAATGATAAGAAGGTGATAATGCCAATGAATGAGTCCAGGGTCCAGCGCCGAAAGTTACCCAGCATTTGCTCTTAATAGGTTGAGGGAAAACCCTGGAAAAACTTCATTCAGGTAACTTGTCCCAACCAGGATTTCAACCCAGACTCGTTCGTTTCACGGTCAAGCAGGCTAACCGTTACTCCACAGCGATGGACTCTACATATCGATGCCCCAGAACCAGACTGTTCCAAGTCCATTTTACTTTTATTTTTTTCAGAAGAATTATTTTAAGTTCCTGACATTCAAAGCTTCATGAAACAATTTGGAATAGCTTCATAGCAACCTTCTAGAGAAATATTTACAATTTTGTTCGATTCATCTTGGCAGGCAAGAAATGGAACACAATGAAACACAGATTTCTTTCTTATAAATAGTTGGACTTAGAACAGTCTGGTTCTCAGCCATCGATATATTAATGTCGTCTATCGCCTGACATCTACCACAGTAGCGTCGAAACAGTGCATCCTTCAGTAGGTAGTTTCTTCTTGTCAGTGACCCAACCAATTCCTTTTTTCTCTTCCTGATTAGTTTCAGCATTATCCTTTCTTCACTCACTCTTTCCAACACAGCTTCATTTCTTATTCTGTCTGTCCATTTAACACACTCCATTCCTCTCCTTATCCACATTTCAAACGCTTCTAGTCGTTTCCCTTGACTTCGTGTAATGTCATGTTTCTGCTCCATACAATGCCACACTTCACACAAAGCACTCCACTAGTCTCTTCTTTACTTTTTTCCCAGAGGTCCGCAGAAGTTGCTCCTTTTCTATTAAAAGCTTCCTTTGTCATTGCTATCCTTTTCATTTCTGGCAACAGCTCATGTTACTACCCCAATTATTTGAATCTGTCCATTTGTTCCACTGCCTCATTTCAAATTCGCACGTTTACCTCCTTTAGTTTTCCTCCGATAACCATGGTCCTCGTCTTGATTTCAAGGATAAATTGATTATTTGCGGTTGAGACTAAATATTAGTAGTAGTAGAATTCATGTTTAATGTTTCTAAATCCTGAGGGAATAACTTTGTGAGTATTTGGTTATACAGTATATGTATATGGAATCATCGTTTCTAGTATACAGAGTGATTCAGACCACCCATAACAGTAATTTATTTCGGAAACTAGTGCATGAAAATTTCCGAGAGAAAAATATTTATAGCTAAACCACATGTGAACTTTCACTTGAGCTTGATTTCATCAATCAGCTCTAACAGGAAGTAGGGTCAGTGGCGTATCACTTTAAAATTTTGAATGGGAGTGGGGGTCAAATAAGATACCATTTAATAGAGCTCTTCATAGGAACAACTTTCATAGGAAACGTTTTTATTAATTCCTACTCTTTCAATAAGAAAACTTACGAAAAGGCAATGGGTAATTCGGATCACCCGTAAGTCATTTATTTCGGAAACTAGTGCATGAAAATTTTCGAGACGAAAATATTTATGACTAAACCAATCTGAACTTTCACTAGAACTTGATTTCATCAATCAGCTCTAACAGGAAGTAGGGTCAGTGGCGTATCACTTTAAAATTTCAAATGAGAGTCGGGTCAAGTAGGGTACCATTTGGTAGAGCTTTTCAAAACAAACAACTTTCATAAGAAACGTTTTTATTAATTCCTACTCTGCCAGTCACTTGGCCACGCCGAAGTATTAGGAGTCACTGACAGTGTTAGAAGAAGAGTACAGGTGTGTGCTGCTCAGAACGGCAGATAGTTGAAAATTTATAAAAAAATTAATGGAATTGTCAAGCCTTTAAGTAACATGTCAACATTAATTGTCTTGTTTACATTTTCGTCTTGTAACATTTCTCAATATTGATGACATTATCTTTTTGATAATCTTATCTTGATTACAAAAGTAAAGCGTAACGAAAGAATACTTCTATGTGGAAGAACTCGGAACTATTTACAGTGTATTCGGTAATTCAAGTACCCGACTGCTGCTGCCATCTACCTATATGAGGTTCCTCCTGAATCAGCCAGCAAGCGACAGAAAATGGAATCCCATAAAATTGAAGCCAAGAAAGTATGTGACCGTATAATTCAGGAAGCTACTCACCGTTTCCAGTCTTTAAGCTACCTAGACGCAACAAAATTGTTAAACAGCAAAATTTTTTACATAATTTTCCTGAACGTGAACTTGAAGTTGCTGTCAACAGCTACACTATACTGAACAAGACAGTGTTAAAGACACAACTTTGAGCTCTATACGGAAGATCCGACTTCCGGAATATAGATGGAGCTGTTCAATTGTTACAATAGGCCTACATAGCCTCCAACAATTCACAGGATCCATTCTGTGAAGTAACGAAGTTGTTAAATCTTTTGGTTACAACATCAATGACCACTGCTCAGCCAAAAAGATTTTTTTCTTCCTTGAAATGCATAAAAACGTTTTAAGGAACATTATGTCCCAGGATGGTCTCACTGCTCTTGCAATACTGTCAATAGAAAAAAGTATGATGTCCAAGTTGGAGGGGTTTAACACCAGGGTAATTGACAAGTTCTGCAGTAGGAAGGAACGTTGTATGGATTTCATATTTCGTCACTAGAAGAATCTCAAATCAAGATAAATACATACAAGTGTATATAGTAGGCCGATATAGAGATTGCAACACACTCACTACTTTGACCACCAGCCGCTACTGCAATTTGGTACTTCAATGAAGTCTTTTGCCCAAATGGAAGTCTACTTTTTTGTCCGTCGGAAGGATAATAAATGTCGGAAAATGTGAAATAGGAGGAAACAGACACTGAAGATGACGTAAGGCAGTGATGTCAAAGAAAGCGCATTTTTTGACCTTTACGTCGTGCACGGGCATCAAGCGCTAGGATTGGAAGGAGGAATAAGCAGCCTGTTGGATTAAGAAAACAGTGGTGCACAAACTTCAAACGGAACGTGAAATTTTATGTCGTTATTTTTATATGGATTTTTCTGTTTGTTATTCTCTATATTGTCTGTAAAAGTGCTAATACCAATTGCTTAATAATGCAGTTGTATTTTAAACGTTAGTAATATAATAAAGAGTTAAGAAGGAAAATTCACATAATAGTACATTATGCAACGAGCCTATAATGGTAGTAATTAAGACGCGAGTATGTTTATGAAACAAGCGCAAGCGAGGTTCATAATTTTCATACGAGCGTCTTAATTACCATTATAGGCAAGTTTCATACGACTTTTTATGCTCGACCATTTTTCTAACTTGAAATTATTCAGAAGTATTCATGTTATTCTTATCTGACTGGGGAGCAGAACTGACCTGTGCAATATCTCGTAAATTGTGAGATGTGCGCAGACGCGAAAGTATTGATTCTTTCCGAGACACAAATTTCATTGACCTTGATATAATCTAGTGAGTAAAATAAAGATTAATCTCGATATAACCTTGAAATTGATTTAGACATTGAAAAACGAGATGGCAAATTGAATTTATTTCAATATTATTTACAATTAACGCTAATTATTATAGTAACAGAACATAACCTTCTGCGACAGTATTGGATTTCCAGCCTCCGTGACGTTTCGCTAGTTGTCTTTCGATTGCATATCCGAGATTAATCGATACTTGCGCTTTCATATTGCTACAATGGTGTTTTCTGATTGGTAGAACACCTGCACTTTAATGAATAGGTGTACTTTAATGAGGTCCATTAAAGGGCTGCTACCAGGTGTATATTTACTACATTTCGGCATGGTCGAGCATAAATTCCTTAGCAGTACACCTATACTGTACTAAGTGGATGAAACACATCATTTACAAAGAAAGTGATATCTCAAAAAAAGGGATTGAATATGACACGATAAGTTGGAATTGATATTGATGGTATCTTTAGATTTGTAAAAGTAATCAATGAACTAATCAAAACAATATTATAGTACAGAGCAAAGTTACCTAGGTGCTGTTTATGTTTTAAGTGTAACTAATATTCCATAACAAAACCCTTACCGCATTATGCTTTTAAGGTGATATTGGTGAGCAACTTCCTGTCATCAGAATATTAAATTCCTTTCTCGAAATATGCTGAAGCTATAGAGCTGACATTTTTACAACACATGGGCACGTATCTTTTGCTTATGATGTTACAGTAGTTGCTTTGTTAATTCATTTTCTTACAAACATTTTCCATGCGAATATTTTCAAAATTTGTAATGCATTATCTTCAGTAATACGTATATACGGTATATTAGATTTACGAAAACATTGTTTCAGTTCCTGAAAGGCTACTAAATAAATAGATCTATATCTGAAAATTTCACTTTTATATAAGAAAATTGAAAAATATTCCTTTCGAATTAATAAAAAATCAAACTTGTGAAAAACGAGCATTAAAATTAAAGCTTACATTCTTATAATGCACTTATACTTCTCAACAAATCTAAAAATTAACATGGATACAGCTTTAATAAGCTCTCTTCCCTCTGTTGAATCAGTGCTGGCCATCCCTGAATATAGCTCGATCAAGCGGCATATACTACCTTTTTCGTCTGTCACTTTCCTTTCCGCTGTAAAGCGCTCAGGCACTCCTGAGCTCTAAAGCGCGCGCTTGCGCCTATGGGCATCAATTGACATGACTGGTGCGTTTATATTATAAATATCCAAATAATTACGAAATTATTGAGATGATGGGTACAAGTTATATAAGTAGAGCCACCCCATTTTTACAGGGAGCCTTCAATTGGACCCTAATAACCTTTCATTAGTTCACCTTACCTTACATTTCAGTACTAGCGATTTAACTGGTCCTGTTCCACTGATAAATTCGTAAGCAAAAAAGTAACCTCATTCACTACATAATATAGATCATGATCTCTCTTTTTTTGTCATTATCTTTATGTTAATATTTTCTTTCTGTAAGTAATTATGTCTGCGAGATACAATCAGTGAGATCTAACGTGGATTACACAGCAGCCAACAACCGTGGCTGGTATGAAGCCTTATATTGATTTATTAGCTGAAGGCTGTGATTTTACTGTCATCCCAACTTGGTCTGCACGGTAGCCAAAAAACGAGATTTAAGAAAGTGATAAAATAATTCTGGACGACAGTGTTGGTGTCATTAGCATTGTAAATGCACGCAGTTTGAAGTGTCGCTGATCGAAGATAGTGGCGGTATATAACAGAGAGAAAACAAGTCCATCCTCATAAGCTGCAATATACATATGCGAAATTTTGTATTGGCAGTATTCCTAAACTTGCTTGACAGGAACAAAATTTGAGGAAGAGTTACTAGTGATTTTGAATATCTGTCGTGATAATGTATTTTAATAAATTTCAGGAACATTCTTGAAATATCTAAGCTGTCTTTAAGATTCCGCCATTGCCATGAACTTCGTTACAATTATCGCCATCATTACCAACACTATCAATTTCATCATAACCAACACAACTTCACGTTCACGAAGAAATTTTAGAACTCCGGTTACAGGGCTTCAAGTAATATTTGTTGGACGTTTACCGCCCACTTTCAATTTCGGCACTCAAGAACCTCTAATTGAAAGTTGGGTTAAATAAACCAGCATTGCTACTACTACTACTACTACTACTACTACTACTACCACCACCACAATCTCTACTGCTACTACTACTACTACTTTAACTACAAACATTTCCAAAACTGCAACGATTGTCACCATTAACCGAAACTACAATTACTACTACTACTACTACTACTACTACTACTACTACTACTACTACTACTACTACTACTACTGCTGCTAATGCTACTGCTGCTACTACTGCTGCTACTACTACTACTACTACTACTGCTGCTACTGCTGCTATTCCAGCAGCTGTGATAATATATCAACCATAGAATAAAGGCACTTCTTTCGTGTGAGCATCCCCCCATTTTCTCTGAGACATTCATAATAAGATAGGCCCTATGCATTGTTATCTGAAGGTCTTTAAGTCAAAAACGCATCAGTTTTGAATATCTACGTAATTTAATCTTTTCATTACGTATTTCAGTGTAGAATCACTTACCATATTTTGTCGCAGCATGTGCAACAGATGCTGTAAAAGCAAAACCGGGCATTTCTCTTATTACTTGCATATAAATCGCTTTTAGAGAACCCGGAGAATCATTGCCGCCGTCACATCAGCCCGCCATCGCTCCCTATCCTGAGCAAGATTAATCCAGTCCCTACCATCATATTCCACCTCCCTCAAATCCATTTTAATATTATCCTCCCATCTAAGACTTGGCCTCCCAAAGATCTTTTTTTTTTCCCACTAATATTCTATAACAGCGGTTATCAGCATAGAGCACTCTTGCGCTAGCGTGTTTTACCCGCGGATAAAAGAGGCACTAGCGTGCATCCGTGGCTCCTGGCGGGTATGCTTTCGACCTCTCCCTTCTGCATGACGGTGCATATTCCGATACACTGCGTACTAGAGATGAACAACGATCGAGAAAGCGAGACTAACAGCGCCCGCAAAGCCGAAAACCCGCATGACAATGATGTATACATCGCGTACTTGACGTAAAGACTAGTAGTGAGTGTTTCGAGACTCGATATTGATGACTCCCGAAGTCCGAAGTCAAGCAGCCTTGAATCGCCACATTTTTTTTATACCTGACTGAACTTTGATCTACTTTGGCAACTGTTATATATGTATAAACAATCAAGTAGCCTATTTGAAACATAATCTCTACCTTTCAGTGTATAATAATCCGTTCCCTAATCTTTATTTAATTTCTAGGCCCTTTTTAAAAGGCTAGGAATTTTCGTTTTGTATGTTTAAGATCAAGTGTGCAATCTCAAGTAAAAATATATTAATGTTACGTTTATGTTTCATAGAAATGTAAATTTATTTGAGAATTTTTTTTTTATTTAGGCCTATATAACCATAGGTAATATAATGTAATAGAACTAGAACATTGTGATAACTACGATACTGTTCTGTTTTATCTTTTTGTCTCATTTAAACATTTTTAATGTTATTTATTTAAATGATGTATGTTATTCAAAGTTACGAAATCTTTCCACGCCAACCAAATGCTATTTCGAGAATGACGAGACGAGACTCGAAAGACAAATGCAAGGAACATAGCGAGCTAGAGCGGCACTTAGTTTTGTTCATCTCTACTGCTTACCCTTTACCCATTTTAGTGAGTGCTGACGACCACTGCTCTATAATATGCATTTCTAGATTTGCCCATACGAGCTACATACCCTGTCCATTTCAAACATCTGGATTTAATATTCCTAATTATGTCAGGTGAAGAAGACAATGAATTCAGTTTTGCGTTATGTAACTTTCTCCATTCTCTTGTAACTTCTTCCCTTTTAGCCCTAAATATTTTACTTAAGCACCTTATTCTCTAACACACTTAAACTCTGCTCCTGTCTCAAAGTGAGAGTCCAAGTTTCACAATCATACAAAACAACTGGTAATATAATAATTGTTTTATAAATTCTAAATTTCAGTTTCTTCGAGAGCAGACTGGATGCTAAAAGCTTCTCAGCCGAATAATAACAGGCATTTCCCATATTTGTTCTGCGTTTAATTTCCTCTCGAGTACAAAATACTTACTTACTTACTTACTTACTTACTTACTTACTTACTTACTTACTTACTTACTTACTTACTTACTGGCTTTTAAGGAACCCGGAGGTTCATTGCCGCCCTCACATAAGTCCGCCATTGGTCCCTATCCTGAGCAAGATTAATCCAGTCTCTATCATCATATCCCACCTCCCTCAAATCCATTTTAATATTGTCTTCCCATCTACGTCTCGGCCTCCCTAAAGGTCTTTTTCCCTCCGGCCTCCCAACTAACACTCTATATGCATTTCTGGATTCGCCCATACGTGCTACATGCCCTGTCCATCTCAAACGTCTGGATTTAATGTTCCTAATTATGTCAGGTGAAGAAAGCAATGCGTGCAGTTCTGTGTTATGTAACTTTCTCCATTCTCCTGTAACTTCATCCCTCTTAGCCCCAAATATTTTCCTAAGCACCTTATTCTCAAACACAGTTAATCTCTGTTCCTATCTCAAAGTGAGAGTCCAAGTTTCACAACCATACAGAACAACCGGTAATATAACTGTTTTATAAATTATAACTTTCAGATTTTTTGACAGCAGACTAGATGATAAAAGCTTCTCAACCGAATAATAACAGGCATTTCCCATATTTATTCTGTGTTTAATTTCCTCCCGAGTATTATTTATATTTGTTACTGTTGCTCCCAGATATTTGAACTTCTCCACCTCTTCAAAAGATAAATTTCCAATTTTTATATTTCCATTTCGTACAATATTCTCGTCACGAGACATAATCATATACTTTGGCTTTTCGGGATTTACTTCCAAACCTATCTCTTTACTTGCTTCCAGTAAAATTTCCGTGTTTTCGCTAATCGTTTGTGGATTTTCTCCTAACATATTCACGTCATCCGCATAGACAAGCAGCTGATGTAAACCGTTCAATTCCAAACCCTCTCCTCGAGTATGAAATATTACAATAAATTACCCAAACATGCAATGAAATGGGTTCACTTTGATGAATGCACAATATATCTTACTCTGTAACGTTTCTTTTCCCAGCATCAAGTTGTGAAGCACTTCATGCGGCTGTAGTAGTTAGTATTCCGAAAGTTATATACGAAGTTCTGTGACTCTTCCATCGCCCACAACTGCAAGAAGCAACTTGGAAGCAATTGTGTACTCTTGTCTGCAGCCACACGAAGGCGTAAATTGGACAGATAGTCTGTAATAGCATTAGCGCAAAGTTGTCAAAAGTGTCTATAATGGATCCTTTGAAGCGAAACGCTTCGCCTGTTATTATGGTAATTGCCTTACTCAATCAACAATTACGTGTTATAAACATAAATAATTCAGAGGCTTTTAGTCAGAGTTAATATAGGGCTGGCTCCCCAACCCCTGTTTTTAAAGACGCTAAACTACTTTAAATACCCTATTAAAACTACTAGAGCATTTACGAAAATATTAGCATACTCACTGCTGTTAGTTTGTAACCTTGCATCGAAGCACAGGAAAATGTCATGCACTCGTAGACTTTGATAGTAATTCTACTCAAACTTGATTAAATATTTGAATGATATTCTATACAGAGCGCAAGGAAATTGACAGAGAATTTTTTCTTAAAACAACCATTGTCCACAGTTACCTACATTAACACAATTTAAGTTATAAATATACTTTAGTTTTTCCAAGTTTCTACAACACCTTTAGAAATGGCATGATGAATTTCATACATGAATTGTCAACAACACCCATGTCGGATAGTTTTTTGTTTCTCCTGAAAATTTATGTTTTGGACTACGGTTCTTTTTAAAATAATCTTGAGTTATTAGCTACAAATGCTAATGATTCTTTCTCATTTTCTACCTTTTTTTTACATAAGGCAGAATGTCCAACATCTCAAATAACCTACTATAAGTAGTCTATGCTAGCCCTTATACAAGTCATAATAACAGCTGTTTTATTGTTGTATAAAATTCTACTTAAGGTTTCAGCCACACTTTTTATAACAGAAGTATTAGGATTTAAGCTTATATTGAGTAAATAGTGCATGCAATATACAGAAGGTCGGACGGTCAGTTAAATAATCAGCCAGATAACCAGTCAGTTTCATAGTTACTAAGGCAGGTAATGAATCTCCAAGTCAACCAGTAAGTCATTCAAGACACTAACTTAACAATAGGACAATTATCTAGCCACTTAATCAGGTAGATAGGTTGCCAGCAAGGTACTCATTCAACTATGCAGATATCCAGCCGGTTAGCTAGACAATAATTCAGCCATCCGTGTAGATAATAACTCAGTTATTTACCCAGCCAGTGACTCAGATATTATTTATCCACCGTTATTACAGCTGTTTATCCAGCCAGTAATTCAGATTTATATCCAGTCACTAATTCAGCTACTTAGCCAACAAGTAATTCAGATATTTATATAGCCAGTAATTCAGATATTTATCCAGTCACTATTTCAGATATTTATCTGACCAGTAATTCTGATATTTATCCAGTCAATACTTCAGATATTTATCTGACCAGTAATTCAGATATTTATCCAGTCAATACTGCGGATATTTATCCAGTCAATACTTCAGATATTTATCTGAACAGTAATTCAGATATTTATCCAGTCAATACTTCGAATATTTATCTGACCAGTAATTCAGATATTTATCCAGTCAATACTTGAGATATTTATCTGACCAGTAATTCAGATGTTTATCCAGTCAATACTTGAGATATTTATCTGACCAGTAATTCAGGTGTTTATCCAGTCAATACTTGAGATATTTATCTGACCAGTAATTCAGATATTTATCCAGTCAGTACTTCAGATATTTATCTGACCAGTAATTCAAATATTTATCCAGTCAATACTTGAGGTTTTTATCTGACCAATAATTCAGACATTTATCCAGCCAGTACTTCAGATATTTATCTGACCAGTAATTCAGATATTTATCCAGTCAATACTTGAGATATTTATCTGACCAGTAATTCAGATATTTAACCAGTCAGTACCTACTTCAGATATTTATCTGACCGACCAATAATTTAAATATTTATGCAGTCAGTAATTCAGATATTTAACCGGCCAGTATATCAGATACTTTGTTCAGTCAATAATTCAAATATATATCAATTCAGTAATTCGATGTTAACCAGTGAGTAATTGCCATATCTTTCCAGCGAGTAATTGAGATATTTATCCATCTAGTATTTTATATATTTATCCAGCCAGCATTTCAGATACTTATTCAGCCAATAATTCAGTCCTTATTCAGCCAGTAAATCAACTATTTATGCAGCCAGTAAATCAGATACTTATTCAGCCAATAATTCAGTCCTTATTCAGCCAGTAAATCAACTATTTATGCAGCCAGTAATTCAGATACTTATTCACCCAATAATTCAGTCCTTATTCATCCAGTAAATCAACTATTTATGCAGCCAGTAATTCAGATACTTATTCAGCCAGTAAGTCAGTCTTTATTCAGCCAGTAAATCAACTACTTACGCAGCCAGTAATTCAGATACGTATCCAGCCAGTAATTCAGATATTTAGTACTTTATTCAGCCAGTAAATCAACTACGTGTGCAGCCAATAATTCAGATACGTATCCAGCCAGTAATTCAAATATTTAGTGCTTTATTCAGCTAGTAAATCAACTACATATGCAGCCAGTAATTCAGATACTTATCCAGGCAGTAATTTCAATATTTAGTGCTTTATTCACCCAGTGAATCAACTACTTATGCAGCCAGTAATTCAGATACTTATCCAGGCAGTAACTTCAATATTTAGTGCTTTATTCACCCAGTGAATCAACTACTTATGCACCCGGTAATTCAGATACTTATTCAGCCAGTAATTCAGGCATTTAATCCTTTATTCACCCAGTGAATCAACTACTTATGCAGACAGTAATTCAGATACTTATTCAGCCAGTAATTCAGGCATTTAATCCTTTATTCACCCAGTGAATCACCTACTTATGCAGCCAGTAATTAAGATACGTATCCAGTCAGTAATTCAGTCATTTAATCCTTTATTCAGCCAGCAAATCAACTACTTATGCAGCTGGTAATTCAGATACTTATTCAGCCAGTAATTCAGGCATTTAATCCTTTATTCACCCAGTGAATCAACTGCTTATGCAGCCAGTAATTCAGATACGTATCCAGCCAGTAATCAGTAATTCAGTCACTTAATCCTTTATTCAGCCAGCAAATCAGCTACTTATGCAGCCAGTAATTCAGATACGTATGCAGCCAGTAATTCAAATATTTAGTGCTTTATTCGGACTAAATCAACTACTTGTGCAGCCAGTAATTCTGATACGTATCCAGCCAGTAATTCAAATATTTAGTGCTTTATTCGGACAGTAAATCAACTAGTTATACTTACTTACTTACTTACTTACAAATGGCTTTTAAGGAACCCGAAGGTTCATTGCCGCCCTCACATAAGCCCGCCAGCGGTCCCTATCCTGTGCAAGATTAATCCAGTCTCTATCATCATACCCCACCTCGACAGTAATTCAGAATCTTATTCAGCCAGTAATTCAGTCTTTTAGTCCTTTATTCAGCCAGTAAATCAACTGCTTGTGCAGCCAGTAATTCTGATACGTATCCAGCCAGTAATTCAAATATTTAGTGCTTTATTCAGCTAGTAAATCAACTACTTATGCAGAAGTAAGTTAGCTGTTTATCCAGCGACTCTTTCAGCTATTTGGGCAACCAAGCTGCTGGATTGCTATCAACTCAGATAGCCGTCTAACTAGCCATTTATTTTACTCTTGAACTGACCTGCTTCTCAAATTCCCTACCTGTAGTCAGAGAAAACTAATAATTGGGGAAATGTTGACGAAATTGTAACGTCGCCTATATCATGGAAACTTGAAAACCCCGACAAAAACTCCAAGTGCAACATTTTTCGTCATAAGTGTCATTATGAATTTTTCAATTAGAAATCTCATAATCTCATGTCTGATCGTGACTCAACCCGGAATATTCTGATGGTCTAGACCACTTATCTACCGTGGATGTAGTCATTTGTCCTGCTTTTTTAATTATGGGAATGATTCTGGGAAACAAAAGTACGTGATTTTGTATTTGTACATTCTTTTAATAGTAGTTGAAGAAACTAAAGTATAAACTGTAATATCATTCACAGCACGATCAATGAACTCAATTATTTTGAAATGCGTATTGTTATTCGTTACACTGATTTGTTATATTGCAAGAACTTAACACCAGAAACAGTGAGCACTTCATCAACAAGCAAAAGTGTTCTTGACCTTCCTCTTCTTCCGAAGCTATTCTTTAGTTAGCGCCTTCATTATTTCATACCGTCTGTGAATAATCTTCCGCGGTTCAAAGACATCATTAAATAAGACAATAAACAACCAACTTTATATATCTACAAGTCGCAGCCATATTGCTTGGTCTTTCTGCTTCAACTATCAGACCTGCCCATCGAGATAAATTGGCCTTCGTGAAGTTTATTGTTCTACATACGCTCGGGAGTTTATCTTACAACTAGGGAAAGCCATTTACATCAATTGGAACAGTATGGAGCCCAACGTTTGTGCCTTCTGGCAACTGTCTTCATGACGCCAATACTTTACATTTAAGATCCCACATATTTTCTTTGTTGCAGAGGAGATACAGTACCAATCAGTGATACAGATGTCTTCGTGATGTTGATCTGAAGTTCAGCACGATTTTAAATTAAAACACAAGTGGATGATTATTGATGTGATGCATTTGGATGTTTGAATCGAAGAATTCGTAAACCAGTAATCTCTAACGAAACTAATTTTACAGGGGAGACAAGAAACTGAATTTTCTAATATGCAACAGCTATACAGAGGATTCTAATTTTCTTTCAAAATCAAATGAGTTAGGTTACTCATCATGCTATAAGTGTCTTGTAATATTCTTTTTCTTTTGCTTCTTCCTCTTCTTCTTCTTGTATAGTCTATGGATTAGGCTTCAAGGTCTGTTCCAACTGGAATTTTCCCAGAGAGTTTTGCTCGTTCCATTGATTGATATTTCAGAAGTTTTTTTTTGTCATTCTGGTATCGTCCATATCTTTTATATGTTCAAACCAATTTTCTTTAAAACTACCAGTTTTTTCCTAAATAACATATGCTAATTCTCCTGTTACTGTAAAAGTGGTTTCATGACTTATTTTACGGAATATTTTTCTTTTTTTTTTTTTTTAGTTGGTTATTTATCAACTACAAGGTTATTTAGCGTCGATGAGATTGGTGATAGTGAGATGATATTTGGCGAGATGAGGCCGAGGGTTCGCCATAGATTACCTGGCATTCACCTTACAGTTGGGGAAAACCTCGGAAAAAACCCAACCAGGTAATCAGCCCAAGCGGGGATCAAACCCGCGCCCGAGCGCAACTTCAGACTGGCATGCAAGCGCCTTAACCGACTGAGCCATACCGGTGGCTTTTACGGAATATTCTGACACCCTTCCTAGAAGACGCATTTCAGCTGTTCCTAAGGTTTTACTATCTTCTCTATTCAGAGCCCAATTCTCGGTACCATGCGTCAATAATGGAACTACTAATACCTCATAAAAAGAACAACTTCTGCGGACTTCTGGAAAAATAACTAAGGAAGAGACTGGTGAAGTTCTTTGTATGGAGTGTGGCATTGTAAGGGGGCAGAAACATGAACATTGCGACGAAGTGAAGAGAAGCGAATAGAAGTGTTTGGAATGTGTGAAATGGAAAAGGATGGAGCTTGTAAAATGGACAGACAGACTAAGAAATTTATTTTATTTTATTGGGTTATTTTATGACGCTGTATCAACATCTAGGTTATTTAGCGTCTGAATGAAATGAAGGTGGTAATTCCTGTGAAATGAGTCCGGGGTCCAATACCGAAAGTTACCCAGCATTTGCTCGTGTTGGGTTGAGGGAAAACACCGGAAAAAACCTCAACCGGATAACTTGTCCCGACCGGAATTCGAACCCGGGCCACCTGGTTTCGCGGCCAGACGCGCTGACCGTTACTCCACAGGTGTGGACCAGAATAAGAAATGAAGCTGTGTTTGAAAGTGTGGGTGAAGAAAGAATGATGCTGAAATTGATCAAGAAGAGAAAAAAGAATTGACTGGGTCACTGGCTGAGAAGAAACTGCCTACTGAAGGATGCACTGGAAGGAATGGTGAACGGGAGAAGAGTTCGGAGCAGAAGAAGATATCAAATGATAGACGACATTATGGATCATATGCGGAGACTAAAAGGAAGGCAGAAAATAGGAAAGATTAGATAATGCTGGGTTTACAGTGAAAGACCTGTCCATAAATGAAATAATACATCATAGGATCTAATAATTTGTGTCTTCTCGTACTTTATCCTTTAGTCTTCTCTGTATCCCATGGCGCTAAAGCCCTTCACCGACCAGCCGGCTGCTGGCCTCACGTCTATATGCCGAAGCAGAGGTGGACGATCATCCAACCAGAATGGAGGTATCGTGTGGTTATCACGATGATCCTCCCAGCCGTTAAGGCTGGTTTGCGAAAACAGATTTCGCTACCTATCGTAGCTCTCCCAGTGCATCACGATGCTGGATGGGCACCGGTCTCATACAGTGGCCGAAATTTCATGAGAAAATTTCTTCCCCCATGAGGACTCGAACCGGTGCGCGTTCCGTAACGCGAGTCCTAGGCGGGATGCTTCTCTGTATAGTTCAGCACATTTATTGGAATCTCTTTATTTTTTGTCTGTATCTTTTTCCTTTTCGTACGATACAAGGAAACTGAAACAACTGACTTGCTGTATTATTATCGTTGTTCTTTACCGAAACAAACTCACAACATAGTAACTTATTTGATGAGTGACATTTCGTTATTATTAATATTAATAATAATAATAATAATAATAATAATAATAGCAATAACAATACATAATATTCATCCTCTGATTGAGGTTCTGGCTGATATGTACATCTATTATCAGGCAGTACATCTCACTTGACGATATGTGTCAGAGGAAGAACAATTGTTTGTACGCATCTGAAGTTTGACTAGTGTAATATGTAGCTAGTCGGCGATGTATGCAATGGAGGAAAAAGAAACTAATCACACTACCACATTATCTCCTGGCCTAGTTGCCTAATAAGTGGTGTCTTGTGGTATCACTTCTGAGGTTCAGATCTGTCTTCGGACAGTTGACTAAACAACAGTAACAATACATAATAATTAGATTAGTAAGATTTTAGCATTAGGCCTAATAATGACTATAATAATATCATGAATAATAAACATTCTGTGCGGGAGGTAATTAGAACTAGTCACATCAGGGGTCACCGAGGATTTCAGTCACTGTTTCCAAGTAGGTTATGTAGGCCTATATATGCGGTCTCCCCGTGTGTATAGGAGTGGACTCGTTCACATTATTGACTTTAACGGATGTGACATAAGCATTTCCACTAGAGATGAACAAAACTAATTGCCGCTCTCGCTCGCTGTGTTCGTTGCATTTGTCTTTCGAGTCTTGTCTCGTCATTCTCGTGCGCTTCAAGTCTCGCTCGTCATTCTCGAAATAGTATTTGGTCTGCGTGGAAAGATTTCGTAACTCTGAACAACATACATCATTGAAATAAATAACATTATGAATGTTTAAATGAGACAAAAAACAAAACAGAACAGTACCTTAGTTATCAAAACGTTCTGGTATTACTTTTGGTTATATAAATAAACAAAAAAACAATTCTCAAATAAATTTGCATTTCTAAGAAACACAAAACATAACGTTAATATCTTTTTACTTGAGATTGCACACTTGATCTCAAACATGTGAAAAGAAAATTCCTAGCCTTTTAATAAGGGCCTAGTAATTAAATAAAGACTAGGGAACGGATTATTATACACTGAAAGGTAGAGATGATGTTTCAAATAGGCTACTTTATTGTTTATACATATATAACAATTGCCAAAGTAGATAAAAGTTCAGTCAGGTATAAACAATTGTGGCGATTCAAGGTTGCTTCGGGATTTCGGGAGATGATCAATATCGAATCTCGGAAGACTCACAAGCAGTCTTTAAGTCAAGAACGCGATGTAATGCAACATTGTCGTGCGGGTTTTCGGCTTTGCGGGCGCTGTTAGTCTCGTTCTCTCGATCGCGTTCATCTCTAATTTCCATGATAACCGAATATGAATGACATCAATGTAATTTGTGCGAGATCGTGCGTATTTGCTTGCTTTCCGCACAGAACCAATACGCGGTAAGTGTGAAATACCACATTCAGTATTCCCAACGTAACACACATAACGATTTCCCTCTTCTTACTGCTTAAGCGCGACATTCATTTTACTGCTTTAGGCTTTTAACATATTATTTTTAGAGACGTTTAACGTAGTAATAATTATAAATTGGAAACTTACCACTGCAATTTCACCTAAATTGCAATGTTAATTATTGTTTTTAAAATTTGCAAACTACTCCACGAAACCTATTGCATTCCTGATACAAGTAACATTAAGGAAGCCGTGAAAAAATCAACAAGATTCCAGATGCCGATGTTATTACTGCAATATGTTATATAAATAATATTGTTAAAATATTAAAATGAAAAATAAATCATTACATAACCTTACCGTTTGTTTTAAGTTCGCATTTATAGACTGGGGGAAAAAAAGACAGACGTATATCACGGCCTGCTGGAGTATAGTAAACACAGAAAACATTTTATAGCAACAATGTTGAAGAAAGATATTTTGGTTTTCCGAAGTTGCCGTCATTAAACAGAAACCAACATGGAGATTTCATTGCAACTAATTAGAAATTCGTCTTTCAGGTATGTAATAAACGATCTTCGCACAAAATAATGTACGATACACGAGCGGTATGTTTGTTTTCATGTTCTCGAAAATTAAAAAGGCTCAACTACGTTTCGCTTTTTCAATCTTTTCCTCGAACATGAAAACGTCAACATACCGCTCTTGTAACGTATATTACTATTTCGTTCCCAAAATTCCTTTCATTTCTTCTATTAGTATTTGATCAAATATAGACGTTATACGTGAAAAAAAAATGTGTAGCAAATATATTACTTTTTCAATAAATTTTAGCTGAAATTAAGCTTGTCATATCCCGTTTTGGCAAATATATTATGGTCAGTTTACCCTCTGTTTTCTCTACGACCCTTTGTCCTTCTCCCCCAGCCCAAGTCTAAAAATTGTAACATCTCAATCCTTCGTCTTCTGTGTATAACTTTCGGGGAATCCCACCTCTCACCACTTTCTCAGTGAATCAGTTGTCTCGCTGTCAGACTTCTCTCGCTCTCGAATTGAGTTATCCGCCACGACCTTGTGCGCATGCCCTTATTAATTGCTGGATTAGCATAAAACCGTGTCCAATTTAAAAGCAATTACACTCAGCCCGGCGCAACACCTCGCGGCGCAGCTCAGGCGCCGAAACAGAACGCAACGCCTCTTGATCGTCGTTTGTTCTTAGAAAAGGCGAATATGGCGACGAATTCAATTATGCCAGTACAGAGAATCATGTAATTATAGCTGTATCTTATAAGAACAAATTCTTCTAATAACTATATTCTCATGTGACATTTCCTTCTATTCTTCGAATGTTTGTAAGCATATTTTTTCCAGAAAATTCTTGTAATTTATGTCACAAACATAACCTCTGATGAAACTGTGATAAAACTGATGAAATAAATAGTAGTATAAGTGCTTACCGGCTTAACTTACGCGTGTTTTCCGCCTCATCTTCAGCAGCTCTCGGTCGTGGGTTCGAATCCATCTTGGACTAATTATGTGGTTGGGTTTTGACATAGAACCACGTCTTTTTTTTTTCTCGCTAGGTATAGGGGACTACTTGGGAATTGATCATCACATAGAAAAGTGCTATCCCCCTCTTATCGCTAATGCTCGCAAATGAAATGACACTGAGAGGTAATGTATACAGGGCGGAAGTGAAATAATCCTGCTCGCGTATGTGGTACCTAAGAGGTAACGTCCATTTTCGGTTTTTCGCCTTCAAAATTTTCTAGAGCTCCTTCAGTGGAGCAGCGTAACCCGGAGTGAGACTAGTGGCCAACAGGCTTGGAGCTCACATATTTAGTTTCTTGCAGCCCCGAACCCCTTGCAAGGACGCGTTTTGCGTACCTTTTAAATGTGTCCTCCCAATTCACCTCTTTCAATTCAATTCAAATAATCCTGCAGATTTAAAGGGACTAAGTGCCTGTAAGAAATGAAGTTTTTTTTTTTACTGCAAACCTAAATCTCTATATTTTAAACTGTGGATTATAGGCTATAACATTTTTTATATTATGAAAACTTATTCACAAATTACATTTTTTTTGTATGAAAAAATTAATTACTCCAGAATCAATGTACTTATATCAATGAATTTTGGGATAGAGTTAGATATTATCTCAAGTCATTCTTCCACATTACAATAATCTGCCACTTCATGTTCACACTCACTGAATTTCAACCCATTTTCCTTCACTTTTTTTTTTTTCAAGGAATAAATCTAATCTTTCTATACTTGTATCAAACTTCACAACTGTTTATTAAAAATGGAGGAAATAAGTTGATTGACAAGATTTTACCAATTCTCAATGTTATGATATAAATGTCAGTGGCTGTCCCTGATGAATTTACTGCGAATTTGAAACTCAATAGAATTTTAGAAACTGATAATTTTTCCTAAATAAAAAAAAATCTGGATTACAATACGTGAACGAGCTGTCACAAATTTTTAAAATAAAAAGTGATAATTGCACAAGAAATATTTCAGATATGTCTAACTCTCTGTAAGGACACTCATTCTTGAGTAATTATTTTTTCCTACAAAAAATGTAATTTTTCAATAAGTTTTCATAACAGAAAAATTGTTATATAATTCACAGTTTGAAAGATAGAGAGATTGGACTTGCAGTAAAAAAAGAACTTCATTTTTCACAGGAATTTGTTCTCTATATAAAGTTAGTTAGTGGGGTTTAAAAAGAGCGCGTTAGTTACTATGGCTATTTGCACACTTATCTAAAATCATTTACAAAACAGATACACAATACAATAATCAGAAAGCTTAAAAGAACTAAAAAAACGTTGTCACGGTTACATCTCTATATAAACAATCAGGGGTTTTCACATAAGTATAAGGACAAAAGTGAAACATCTCTTTTAAGAATGTCTTTCAACTTTTGGTACAAGCTGTACGTTTTGTAATTAAATGCACGGTTAATTATAAAATTAAGTTGGAAGTTTCAGCAATCTGATAACATATCCGCTAACACACTGCTCTTTCTTCTCGTAATACAGATGTAAGAGGTCAACGAACTTAGTGCCTTAGTGAACTACATCTCCCTTTCTGGCTGCAATGTTGCAAGCTGGTTGCATCGGTCAGTGGCTTAAAATGAGTAGTTTTGTTCTTTAAATATGCAGAAATTTGATTCGAATAAATGTAACTCTTCGTTCTGCAAAGGAATTTTACAATGTTACATTTGTTCGGATCAAATTTCTGCACATTTAAAAGACAAAATTAAATTTCGTTTAATCATTTATTATCATAATACTGTACAGTGCTCACTTAAATCGACTTAGCATATTAGCGATTAAATCAATGATTTTCTCGATACACGCAATGAAATGTTTCACATAATACAAGTTTTATCTCTAAAAGGAAGCATTAAACATTTTTGTTTGAAATATCTCGAAGCATAATTCTCTGAAATTAATGACATTACTTACGGTTTACCATGTATAGGCCTACATTTCATTTAATTTTCCTATCAATTATCATCTTCGTCATCATTATTATTATTATTATTATTATTATTATTATTATTATTATTATAACGCGGGATAGAAAGAACTAAGCAGAAGGTTGTCTTCTCCTTAGTTCTTACAATGAAGGCCATTATGAAAAATTAGTTAGGAAGAAAGTTCGTTAAGTTCAAAATGAACTGAAGTTATAGTTGAAAGAACACAGGAATTAAATGAAAGGAAAAGGAAAGGTGTTATGCCGACGGAACAACTAAGTACAGCGGAATCTGGAAGATTGCGTGGTCGTATAACTACCGTCCTCTTCTCCATGCCAACTGGTTCTCGCACCCCCGGGACCCGTGGTGGCTTGATTCGTGCCGCCTTTCATCGCTGCAACAAACACTCAACGCCTTGCCCTCCGCTGACGGTTGCCTACGGGGATCTCCCTCTGTCAGTCTGTCTCTACCAAGCTTGCGTGCTTCAGCGCCCTCTGCCTTTGTGTAAAGTAGGTCATACCGAGTTCAACAAAGTTGCCACTTAGTGAAAGGAATCCCTTCTACATAATAATAATAATAATAATAATAATAATAATAATAATAATAATAATAATAATAATAATGTGAATCTTGAATAATTTCAAGGAAAAATTGTTCGGGGCCGGGTATCGACCCCGGGACCTCTGGTTGAACGTACCAGCGCTCTTACCAACTGAGCTACCCGGGAACTCCACCCGACATCGTCTCAACTTTTCCCTTTATATCCACACAACTCGCGTGGGCTGACGAAACGCCAGAGACCCACATCGAGTGCACACAATCTCTGTGTGACTTGGAATTGTGGTTTTCTGTTAACGTACACAGTGACGTATATATTATGCAAAATGTAGTCTTTCAGGTAAAGCTCCTGTAAAGCAGATTTGAATAATTTCAAGGGAAAAATTGTTCCGGGGCCGGGTAAGAGCGCTGGTACGTTCAACCAGAGGTCTCGGGATCGATACCCGGCCCCGGAACAATTTTTCCCTTGAAATTATTCAAATCTGCTTTACAGGGAGCTTTACCTGAAAGACTAGATTTGTAAGGTGAATCTTTCTTATGTCTTATCTATAGAAACTTGATAAAATACCTTGCAAATGCCTTGGATTTATAGTATTGGTTATTATAAATTGATGTGATCACTGGGTGAGCTGTAAGCCTGCCCTAAATACATACCTTACTTATATATGAAAATCGTCGTGCGTCATATTAATGTAACAGTGGGTTTCAGTGTTGCCAACATAGTAATAATACTACACACCTAATCAAACCTAACCTAACCCTTCTCATAATATTACCGGATACACACCTAATCTAACCTAACCTAACCTGTCACATAATACACATCTAATCAAACCTAACCTAACCTATCACATAATACTACACACCTGTAGTAACATTCCTCACATTTAGTATCATTTCGTTTTCAAGTATTGCCGGTTGTGCCAATCGTGTCGGTTGGTGTCTAGTGGAAGTGGATCGTACTGATTCTAAGAAGAATATGACGACTTTCATAATAATTACATTTCACATGTTTCGTGATATACTAAATGTGTTAATGTAGTAATAATTCTATATCTAAGGTATAATAAGATTTGAAATGTGTTGTGGTTGTGATAAAAGTATTGAAAATTAGTTTATAGCACCACATTGACAATGACAAAAGTGTGAAATATTCGTTCAGTGGCTGGTGGATACTCTAGATTGACCAATAATAATAATAATAATAATAATAATAATAATAATAATAATAATAATAATAATAATAATAATAATAATAAATTTAGTAAGTTGTTTCACAAAAGTTTAAAATGATATAATATATAATTAGGTCACTCCCGAAAAGCCAAACCTTGTTCTCGGAAAAACAAAAGCAAACATATACACATTAAGGGGATACTCCACTAAAAATGACAACATTTTTCGTAATCATTTTTAAACCAAATTTTGAGACCGTGTTTATTATGTAAAGGACTAACAAAATCCAAATTTTGAACTTTCAAATGTTTTTGGCTTCTGAGTTTTTATTTTTTCTATTATTTTTAGAAATACTTTTAAACCCAAATTTTTAATAGATCATCTCGATTTTTAAACATGTTTTTTTTTGTTACATTCACAAGACATAGAGAAACATTTCTATGCATTTATTATATGAAATATCTCATTTATTTACTTTGAAAAAATATTTTGAAAATTTAGAAATGTCATTATTCCTACAATTCGTGAAAAAATGATAAAATAGACTAGCAGCAGTTATAACATAATAAATGCATAGAAACATGCAGCTATCTCATAAATACTTGCAGTAAAATTTTCATCCAGATTGATTAATGTCTGACATGAAAAAGTTGGTGTTGAATCAAGAAAAATAAACTTACAGTGAAATGAATTTAACAGTAAAATGAATATTTATGAAAATTAAAATTCTCCTCCGTTACATTTATATAGTTACTTCAGAGAGCCAACTTTAGAACAAAAAGTTACTAGAATTATAACCAGAAATTTGTAAAAAAAAATCTTTGATGAAAAAATTTACAGCTCCTTAAATGCCACACCCCCTTAAAGAATTAATTAAAACAAATTAAACATATTTGTACTGAGAATTTAACTAAATCCATTTGGGGTGTAAAAATATGCATTCTAGAGAAATTAAATAGCCAATAAAAATTGTTTGGAAAATTTTCCCCTTACAGAATTAATTAAAAAAAATTAAACACATTTTTACTCAGAATTTAACTAAATCCATTTGAGGTAAGCCAATAAAAATTGTTTGGAAAATTTTCCCCTTACAGACTTCATTAAAAAAAAATTAAACACATTTGTACTCAGAATTTAACTAAATTCATTTGTGGTAAAAAAGAAGTATACATTCTAAAGAATTAAATAGCCAATAAAAATTGTTTGCAAAATTTTCCCCTTACAGACTTAATTAAAAAAAATTAAACACATTTGTACTCAGAATTTAACTAAATGCATTTGTGGTAAAAAAATATACATTCTAAAGAATTAAATAGCCAATAAAAATTGTTTGGAAAATTTTCCCCTTACAGACTCGTTTAAAAAAATCAATCATATTTGTACTCAGAATTTAACTAAATCCATTTGGGGTAAGCCAATAAAAATTGTTTGGAAAATTTTCCCCTTACAGGCTTGATTAAAAAAAAATTAAACACATTTGTACTCAGAATTTAACTAAATGCATTTGTGGTAAAAAAAATATACATTCTAAAGAATTAAATAGCCAATAAAAATTGTTTGGAAAATTTTCCCCTTACAGACTTAATTTAAAAAAGAAATTAAACACATTTGTACTCAGAATTTAACTAAATGCATTTGTGGTAAAAAAATATACATTCTAAAGAATTAAATAGCCAATAAAAATTGTTTGGAAAATTTTCCCCTTACAGACTCATTTAAAAAAATCAATCATATTTGTACTCAGAATTTAACTAAATCCATTTGGGGTAAGCCAATAAAAATTGTTTGGAAAATTTTCCCCTTACAGGCTTGATTTAAAAAAAAATTAAACACATTTGTACTCAGAATTTAACTAAATGCATTTGTGGTAAAAAAAAATATACATTCTAAAGAATTAAATAGCCAATAAAAATTGTTTGGAAAATTTTCCCCTTACAGACTCGTTTAAAAAAATCAATCATATTTGTACTCAGAATTTAACTAAATCCATTTGGGGTAAGCCAATAAAAATTGTTTGGAAAATTTTCCCCTTACAGGCTTGATTAAAAAAAATTAAACACATTTGTACTCAGATTTTAACTAAATTCATTTGTGGTAAAAAAAATATACATTCTAAAGATATTAAATAACCAATAAAAATTGTTTGGAAAGTTTTCATGAGTTTCAATGGAGTCTTCCTTTAAGCTCATTAAGATTATATAAAAATAGAGTACGGACATTACATTATGAAATAAAATTAATTGTAATAAAAAATTCAAGCAATATTCCTACGAGTCCCGGTTTTCTATTAGAGAAAAATTTGCAAAAAATATTGTACACTTCCTTATTAAACTCAGAAGTTTTCATTAATATTAGGTGAGGACAAATATTAATAGAACTCTTGTATAGTCTTGGACTGAAATTAGATCCAAGCTTTAGACTCTGATTCAATTAGTGGGAAGCAGCTTATCTTCATACAGAAAAAAGCATGATAATTCGATGAGTACTTCACTTTGTTGTTCTTGTGGTAATATATTAATAATATATCAGTAATTCCTTCTAACGTATAAGTCTTTGAAATCTTTATATATGAGTCTTATTGGATAATCTAAATGCTTATTTAATCCTTTCCGCTCGAATGAGTGCATTTGGAATCATTAACATTTATGTAATCTCTGACTCATATTATTTGCATGATGATTCCATTTGGTATCAACAGAAGTAGTTTCTTTCGTTACCGATAGAGTGCATCACTCATCAGTTCCTTGGCCAGCTGTTATTAGGAAGAGGATTGCTTTGTTTTTTGTTTCTCCATGAAAAAAATTCAGGTCAGAAAAGGTCAAACAAATTTTAATTGTTCTCTTATTAAGTTGATTCAGGAGGAACAGAACGAATTTTGTTATACGCCTCTCCAACCGATTATTTCATTATGAAAAAGACTAAATCAAAGCATTACACTACATGTCAGAAGGGATCTATGCGGTGAAATGTATATATCAATAAAGCATACAATTAAATATCAATACATAAAGCTGACAGAAAAGCTCAAAGGTGTAAAAATAAGTATAGACTGTCATTTAAATTTTCTATTTGCATAACATATACGTTACTGTGTACGTTAACAGAAAACCACAATTCCAAGTCACACAGAGATTGTGTGCACTCGTTGTGGGTTTCTGGCTTTGCGTCAGCCCACGCGAGTTGTGTGGATATAAAGGGAGAAGTTGGGACGGTGTCGGGTGGAGTTCCCGGGTAGCTCAGTTGTAGAGCGCTGGTACGTTCAACCAGAGGTCCCGGGATCGATACCCGGCCCCGGAACAATTTTTCCCTTGAAATTATTGAAATTATTTGTATGTATGTATGTATGTATGTATGTATGTATGTATGTATGTGTTTATTAACACTAAAATTGGGTATACACCCGATGGTAGTGATATATAATATACAATAATACCATTACAATTATACAGTAATTACAGCAATAAAATAAAAATAAAATCAAATAAACCTAAATTTATTTCTAATTATAAATAAATAGATGCAATAAACCAAGGACTATAAATAAAAACTATTCTATAATAACGCCTACAATAAGCAATAGTAAACCTAACTTATAAGTACTTCTATTTCACCCAACTGTATACCTAAGTACATAAATGTTTTAAATTTCATGCGTGAAATTAAGTGATATGTGCCTAATAGATGACCGAAACATAGTACGAAGTGGAAATATAAAAACTGGAAATTTATCCTTTGAAAAGGCGAAAAAATTCAAATGCCTTGGAGCAACACTAGCAAATATAAATGACACTCGAGAAGAAATTAAACGCAGAATAAATATAGGAAATGCCTGCATTATTTGGCTGAGAAGCTTTTGTCATCCAGTCTTCTTTCAAAAAACTGAAAGTTAGAATTCATAAAACAGTTACATTACCTGTTATTCTGTGTGGTTTGAAACTTGAACTCTCACTTTGAGACAGGAACAGAGGTTAAGGGTGCTAGATAATAAGATTCTTAGGAAAATATTTGGGGCTAAGAGGGATGACGTTACAGGAGAATGGAGAAAGTTACACAATACAGAACTGCAGGCATTGTATTCTTCACCTGACATAATTAGGAACATTAAATCCAGACGTTTGAGATGGGCAGGGCATGTAGCACGTATGGGCGATTCCAGAACTGTGTATAGAGTGTTAGTTGGGAGGGCGGAGGGAAAAAGACCTTTGGAAAGTCAAGACGTAGATGGATTATAATATTAAAATGTATTTTAAGGAGGTGGGAAATGGTGGTAGGGACTGGATCAATCTTGATCAGGATAGGGGCCGATGGCGGGCTTATGTGAGGGCGGCAATGAACCTGCGTGTTCTCTAAAAGCCATTTGTAAGGAAGTGCCTAATAAATATTATTGTATTTAACATTTGTAATTAAAGTAAAAATAATAATGTTATAAGCAGTATTCTATATCTTTTGTTTACACGGTATATTTATAAACGTATTGAAAAACAAAATATTGGCAGACTTACGAAACGATGTTTTGAAAGTAAATAAAACTTTGTGAAATCTGAGAATAAATTGAGAGAAGAGTTTAAGAGGCTTAATCCGTGCTGTTTATTATTATTATTATTATTATTATTATTATTATTATTATTATTATTATAGCGCTTGTCACTTAAGGCTGGAAAGAGGGAAAGAAATTACGAAATATAAAGAATACTGTTCGAGTTTGGGATTCTTCCACAAGAGCGTCACGACACGAGGAGGTTTTACTCACCCGGTTGAGGATTGGCCACTGTCATCTGACACATGCAGAAAATATGACCGTGCCCGCAGGCAATATGGAATTCGGCCGACACTACGTGAGGCTCTTGGAAATGATTTTAATTGTACAAATGCAGTTCTGAGATTTTTATCGAATACAGGTTTGGATAAGGTGATTTAGTTTTTTATTGATCCGTTTTACTTATCCTCCGGACCCTTTACATCCGGAGGTTACATTTGTTGTTTTATACTTGATTTTACATTTCTGACATTTCGGACTTTATACATCCGAATATTTTATAAAATTTTATGGTTTTAAAATATGATTCACAATTTATCTCTGGTGGCCTTAGTTTTATTGTTTTATTTGTTCGTCTTGAATACCACCTAGTGTGGTAGAATTGCTCACTTTTATGATTCTGTAGAAATCACCTTATGTATACTGCATTTGTGTGCCTCGTTTTATCGTGACAACGCTTTTTAGTTCTTTTAGCACACTGATTATTATATTATTTATGTCTTTGTTATATTAAGAATTTTAGATAAGGGCGCAAATAGCCATAGTAGCTGACGCGCCCTTATTAAACCCTACTACTACTTAAGGCTACTGTTGTTAAAATAATAATGTATTTAAATGTGAGTATTCACAATTACCTATTGTGAATGTTCACATTTAAATACATTTATTTTAACATAATTTCCGTTCCCGTTCTCGTTTCCATTCCCGGTTGATTGCGAACCGGGCTTTACTTTGGGAGTAATTCGATCTTTCGTACCGTAGTGGTTCGCTTTATATTGATTCTGTCTCGTAAGTCTTCCACACACGTTCAGTGAAATCAGATGTGACACAGTGATTTGCGGAGACTGAAAGTGGAGTCGGGGAGGGGCGAAGCACGTGACTATAGTAATTGGTGCCAACTACGAGAGCAATTACTGCGCACTTGATTATGGCAAAAGGCGGCGGCCTTCTAGCAGACAATTCCATTAACAACTCGTTTTATTTATTACTACAGATTACAAAGCAACTCCATAATTATGACAGCCACAGAGGGCCTAAACCCGTTCAGTTCGATTGCTCCGCTGCTCCAATGACGTAAACGTTACAAGACATTAGGGAAATGAGTGTAAATATTTTGACAGGTGACAGACAAATGAAAATCACTTTGGAACTTTTTCTTTGCAATGAAGACTTGTACGGTATTTATCACCTGTGCCGAAATAACTTTTTTTTTTCAAACGAATGCAATATTTAACCTGTAAGAAGAGACAAATGGATTGTGTCGCTTTAAGAATCTGTTGTCAGCTTTTTTATCTGAAAGATCATTATATTGATGATACTATTTAACCTAAAATCACAGCATTTTTGTAATAAATAAAACACTGCGAGATATGTCTAAATAGAAAAAGATCATTTTGTTATTTCATTATTGTCTATTTGCCTACTAAAAAAAAAAAAAAAAAAAAAAACATATCGTGTTAATATTTTCCTGCCAACTTGTATTCAGGATCAAGTCTTGTACCCCGGCCCTCTTGATTTATTTATTCATTCATTCATTCATTCATTCATTCATTTATGCAGATGGCGGAGTTAGGACCATGCGTGGCTAACGAGAAAGGCAGACTTCGGCACAAATCGGAGTCACGTGGTTATCTTGGTCTAGTCATGGCCATCTTGACAATCCCCTAATATAAATACATGTTCAGACTTATAAAAAAGGAAGGAATTCCTTTATTTAACTCGTGTTAAACGTACATTTATATATAAACTTCTGCAGTGTTGGCCATGTTATGACTAAGAATGTGACGTCGCGCCGTACCCTGCTTCTCTTCCACTCAGCCAGAAACAAAAGAATACAGTAATGTACAATAAATTATTATCACGTATTACAAAATATAATATTGAAAGTAGTAACACTTACCTCTCTAAAACTAGGTATATTTCCACTAATCTCAAAATGTATTTGCAGCTATGTACTTGTAGGAGTTCCATTGCTAAAACAAAATCAATGGTTCAATGAACTTGTAAACATTTACAGTATATGGTTAAGTACTCTTTGTCCTTTGTGGGAGCTCACGAATGGTGAGAAAATTTATAAATTATAGACCTAATATTGAAATAGGTAAATCTAATAAGAACTCTCTAAGAACATTAACTATAGTCCGGAGCTAAGAAAACAAAAAAATTAGGTACAAATTACTTGTACGTAAATATTACAAAATTAAATAAAATTAACATGCCAGATATAGGAAATAGATAGTTATGAAATTGTAATGAGTGAATTATTTAGAGATTTATTAATAAAAATTTAATAAATTATTTATATATATACATATATATACAGTAGGCTTATATAGAACAATTGCTTGTATGTATCTGAATATGTATAGTGCAATATGTAGCTAGTCGGCGATGTAAGCAATGCAGAGGGAAAGGAAGTGGCCAACCTACTCCATTATCTCCTGGACTAGTTGCCTCATAAGTGGTACCTTCTTGGTATCACTTGTGAGATTCAGACCTGTCTTCGGACAGTTGACTAAACAACAACAACAACAATATATATATATATATATATATATATATATATATATACATATGTAGCTCAAAATGTAAGGAATAAGTTACGAGTAAACAATTCCTACGTTTTAAGATATAACGGGCTTACTATTTTACATACATTTTGTTAGTTTTCGTCTAAATTCTCAAATTGTTCGAACGTTCCTGAGGGAATTGGGTAGGGAGTCCGGAAAGGATCTGTTTATGCTATAAAGTATGGATAATGCAGCGTAATCTATTTAAGGAACAGACAAAAGAGGATAATGTTTAGGAGTGCCCAGACTATGAATAGGAGACAATAAATTGAAACATACTGAGAGATCATTGGGAGGAAAGGTGCTCACTATGCGGTGTAGGAGTATTATTGAGAGCATGCATCTGCGGTCCTGTAATCTTACCCCTGGAGAGTTTCAAGAGAGGAAGTAATGTGGTTTACAGATATGAAACGAATGGAGGCATTATGTACGTGTTGTAATCCTTGTTTTTAAATCATAATTTATGTATATACTATGTCGCAGTGATCGAAGTGTGTGCAATAAGAGTTCTTTTTAATATACAAGGGAGCAACATTTTCAGACGGTCTAATGAGTGCAGGTAGAATGAAGAAAACGGTTTTACATATTCACGTAGAGTTAGATATTCCACTTCAGGTTCTCGTCCATTTACACACTTTGATATTTAACAGAGAAGCTGAATGGAATTACGGATTCGCTTAATTTTTCATCAGTTACAGGAGAGGAATGTAATGAACGTAGCAAGAGCTGAAACCCCATTAGGACTACCTGCTACTTATTTGAACTTAAATATAAATCACAATTTTTAGACGAAATTAAGCACTGCGATGTGGAAAGAAATAGAATTCTATAGAGATACCCATTTATAATTTGAGAGCGATTACAGCGCGCATTGATGCAATGCATATCGGCACTTATGAACCTGCTCCCGTATCACCTGAGGCGACCAATCGGGAAGGAGCAGCGCGTGACGTCAATCACAAACGCAAAGGTTCGCTACAGCAGGCCTATTAAGGAGAGATTTTTATTGAACAATTATTTACAGAATAAAACCTTCGCGAAAAGTGTTAAAAAATCGAGTCAGTTGTATCCGAGCCGTGGCGAAAATGTAACTCACGAGCACATTGTGGCTCGCAATGATAGCTGTGCATTTCTCCTGCTTCCTAACTCCCCCAACCCCCACCCTCTCACTTACTGGATTCAAATTCCGTTCTGTTTGTATTTGTCTCTGACCTGCGAATGGCATATCGCCGCAATGTCTCTCTCGAAACCATGTACCTCTACAAAAACGAAAGTTTCAAGTAGTATGGGAGGACACATTTTTTTTTGCCAATATGATGAGAATATTAAATGTATGATTTGTTCATAAGTATTACGAGGAAACGGTTGTATAACATAAAACAGCATTATACTACATGTTACTCATGAAACATTAAAAGGTTAAGCGTTATTATTATTATTATTATTATTATTATTATTATTATTATTATTATTATTTCGATCTTTTTTCAGAGATGTACGAATAATGCGGTTAGATCTTCAATTTAAACTCACAGATTTACAATGTGATGTTAAATGAAAGCTAGATGTGAGGACTTGACAAATGTTGAACTTTTGCCAAAAAATAAATATCCGAATACGGTGAAAATAATATATAAAATAATATATATATATATATATATATATATATCTCCGAAGCTTCGTTCTTTTGCTTGCTCTGTTGAAGCCATGTTCGCTACGACTTACGTTTGTGAAAAATTATTTTCAACAATGAAAATAGTAAACACCAAATTTAGATCACGACTGATAGACAAATACCTTCGTGATCAACTACGACTGGCAGTAAGTGACATAATTCCTGATTTTGAAACTCTGTCGCAGAGACATTCTGAAGGCAGTTAATTTTAGGTTGTGATAATGTGTCCTATGTTTTCTTGTTCATTTCTTTCTTCGTTACACGCACTAAACATTAGTTTGTAACCTTATACTGTACAAAATATTTGAGTGCTTGATGTAAGGAAAATGAAAATCCGTTAATGAGTCAGACAGTTGCTTCACTTCCCCTTCGGGTGTCCGCCTCCCTCCATAGGTGCTTTTCGCCACAGCTGTCTTACGTCATTAATTGTTAATCCATATAATCTTTAGAATCAAGGGGAAGGATATGCCGAACTAATTGATCATTCATGTTTATATCGAGAGTTGTGACTTTTCCTGTTACAGTGGAGTCCCTTTTTTGTCCATAAATGGGGGTAAAAACTATCAGTCAATCTAAGGTCATTTGATACGTTTGTACGTACACTGTGTACGTTATTGGTCTTCTTTGTCCACCTCTACCTCGGCGATCCATCCACTGCCGAGCAATAAACTTAGGGGACTCGTATAAGCAACAGGATGTGTACAAACTGTTTTAATACTGCGTATTACTGAGGATGATGTACCTGTCTTTAAGCGTTGGAGGGACCACGCATCAGATTTCCTACACGTTTCAACTTAATTTTTTGTCTGAGTAAATGTATTATGAAAAGGCATCAGTCTAAAAGATATTTGTCATTAATGTTAAAACAATTATTTTATTTAGAGGAGTTACCACTGTAATTATTTACTCTTATATTTGTATGTGTTATTTAAAAACCTTATCCTTATATTTGTATGTGTATAATTTAGATGCTAAAATAATTCTTATTTAAGTTTGTATTTTCATATATAAGTTAAAATGAATTTCTTTCTCCCTCTTTACTGTCAACGTCTGGTTTGTCAGAGAGATGTGTTCCTTTTTTGTGATAAATTATTATTATTATTATTATTATTATTATTATTATTATTATTATTATTATATTATTATTATTATTAAAGTGTGTTTGAGAATAAGGTGCTTAGGAAAATATTTGGGGCTAAGAGGGATGAAGTTACAGGAAAATGGAGAAAGTTACACAACGCAGAACTGCATGCATTTTATTCTTCACCTGACATAATTAGGAATATTAAATCTAGATGTTTTAGATAGGCAGGACATGTAGCACTTATGGGCGAATCCAGAAATGCATATAGAGAGTTAGTTGGGAGGCCTTAGTGAAATAGACCTTTGGGGATGCCGAGACGTGGATGGGAGGATAATATTAAAATAGATTTGAGGGAGGTGGGATATGATGGTAGAAACTGGATTAATCTTGCTCAGGATAGGGACCGATGGCGGGCTTATGTGAAGACGGGTTCCTTAAAAGCCATAAGTTATCATTATTATTATTATTATTATTATTATTATTATTATTATTATTATTATTATTATTATTATTATTACTGGCTTTTAAGGAACCCGGAGGTTCATTGCCACCCTCACATAAGCCCACCATTGGTCCCTATCCTGAGCAAGATTAATCCATTCTCAATCATCATATCCCACCTCCCTCAAATCCATTTTAATATTATCTTCCCATCTACGTCTCGGCCTCCCCAAAGGTCTTTTTCCCTCCGGCCTCCCAACTAACACTCTATACACAGTTCTGGAATCGCCCATACGTGCTACATGCCCTGCCCATCTCAAACGTCTGGATTTATTGTTCCTAATTATGTCAGGTGAAGAATACAATGCGTGCAGTTCTGTGTTGTGTAACTTTCTCCATTCTCCTGTAACTTCATCCCTCTTAGCCACAAATATTTTCCTAAGCACCTCATTCTCAAACACCCTTAACCTATGTTCCTCTCTCAAAATGAGAGTCCAAGTTTCACAACCATTATTATTATTATTATTATTATTATTATTATTATTATTATTATTATTATTATTATTATCTGTTTCAAAGTTCTTGCTTCAAAAAACATTTAATTTTAGGATCCATATGTATAAGACTTTTTTTTCTTTTTTTTTTTCCTGAGTAATAGTACCACTTCTGAAAGAAGATTTATTTTCTTTAATAGAAATCACATTAATGGTATTTGTACGTGAACGACCACAAATATTATCAGAAAATGCAGGCTCTAAATTTCTGAAATTTTATAAGAAAATTAACTCACAATTGGACAAAAATTACAAGGTACCACAACAAGACTTATTAGAACTTAAATATCTGATAAAAGTATAAAAATGTTAGTAATAATATTTTTTAGAATTCACTTTTTACTTTAAATTAAATTTTCCAAAATTTAAAAAATTTCACACATATTATTTTATAACTCCACAACCAATAGAGATAGAATTCTGAAATTTGGTACACTGATTTAAAATGCATTTATACAAAAGGTAGGCTACAATAATGCCCATTTCTTTGAAAATAGAAAAATTAGGTCACAAAACATTACGTAAATTTTAATATATTTTATATAAGACAAATACAAAATTTAAATGTATTAAAATAAACAATTCTACATGTCTGAGAGTAGTCTACTGTTCAGAAATGAGTGTTCATTACATGCAGGAAAAATATTAAAGATGTCAGAGAGACCATAACAGTGTTATAGTTACCAAATGACGTAACTGCAGAAATTTTTGTTTTTTTTTTTCTTCATAGTTTGATAAAACTGGTTTAAAAAAATATTAGTAATCTTTTTTTTTATAATTTTATCAGATACTTAAGTTCTAATAAGTCTTGTTGTGGCACCTTGTAATTTTTATCAAATTGTGAGTTCATTTTCTTATAAAATTTTAGAAATTTAGAGTCTACATTTTGTGACAATATTTGTGGTCTTTCATGTACATTTACCTTTAAGCATCATCCTATGATGTGATGAACAGATATTCATTTCTTGGAAGATATTGATTTTAGGACCCATGTTTATTAAACTTTTTTTCTTGCTTCGATGAATATTACCACCTCTTAAAATATTGAATGTTTTTTTCAACATCCTGTATAGTTAAATGAAAACATACTAAATCATTAGTCTGAAGCAACAAATTGAAAAGAGTTATTTGATAAAAATTGTTTTTTATTCACGCTACAGTCGATAGGAGAATGGGAGGTTGTAGAACTTGATAAATAAGGAAGTAAGCTAATGTATTGGCCTGATCATTCTTCGTAACATAGATAATGCGCTGTCATTAGACCGAAGACAGGTCCGCGCAATCTAGCCCTTGCCTTATACAGCGGTGGATGTGACAGAAGTGCATAAATTAGATAATGCGGTGTGCAAGTCATGCCATTAATTCTATTTGAGGCTGCAGAACAATGCGCCGAGGTGCTTGTTATGTGATAGGTCGGACAGTCCAGTGTGGGTGATAAAAATCTGTTACATAAATTGAAACGCCCTGCACAAGGCTTTAATGTTGATAATTGCTCCTGTATTGAGATTCTTTGCGAAGCCACTCAACCGTGAAGTAGTCAGTAATTACGCCAATAGACGGCGCCCTGTGACGTGCAGAGGGAAACCTGTTAAGCAAATAAATGATTAAGCAGGCTATTAAGTGAACAGTTGAGTCGCTACGGGGCTAATATGGACTATGGCGCCAGCAATGCAGCTTCAAGATGGGCGATTGCAGTGATGTTAAATCGAGGGAAATTTATCTTTCTCTGGAAAAATGTATTCTCGTTTTTACGGGAAACGCAAAAAAAATTATTTATCTATTTTATTTAGCTAGTAAGTAAAATGAGTACAAATTAAAAAAATATACAACAAAAATGTTTCTAGCCACTACCGTAAGAGCCAGGCTTGTGTACGATGTGGTCTTAGCTAATAATATAACATAAAATTTACAAGGACAGTTTACTAAATACACTAATTAACTTAATTCAGACCGACAACTAACACACAAGAAACCACCGGCGTAGCTCAGTCGGCTAAGGCGTTTGCCTGCACGAATTTTCCACTGCGCTCATTGTAATAATGATGCTTTAAATCAGGCATGGGATAAAGGAGAGGAACTCGCTTTTGTTTTATTAACCCACACCACTTTCCAACTGCAGCGATACGCTTACTTCCTTCTACTTCTGTTTGTACACAAGACGTCACCAGTGGCGGAACGCGATCGGATTATAACTATTTCGATCCATTATTATTCAAATCAATAAGGTACTGCACAACTACACATAAATATATTACATTTAAGTAAATGTAACCAAAATAATATTCTTTTACTTCAAAACATAAAACTAATACTCATTGTTACGGTTTTTACGACTATCTGCATGACATTATCAAGACATCGTGCTTTAGCACATAATGCCTCTCTATGTATTATGCAGTGAATTGCAACTAATTCATCTGATGATTCATTAAAGGATTTTTAGAAATCGTCGTAATATAGCTACGAAGGCATTATGTTTCCCTATCATTACTGGGGTACCATCTGTGGCTATACAAATCAATTTGTCCCAGGATAATTCATATTTTGTCACAACTTCAAAGACAGCTTCGAAAATATCATTTCCCCTTGTATTGCCTCTCAAAGATGCTGGGTGTTCAGTTCAAAATGTGTCATGGCTCGCTGTATGCCGTCATGTGGCTAGCCGATGAGCCTAGAGAATTCAATCTTCCTACACTTCCGCAGAGGTGTATAACCGGTGAGGCAGAGAAGTTGCCTATCAAGTACGGCGTTCATTCTGAAGAGTACGTACCGATACGTACGGTAACTCCGGTAGTGGCAGGAATGTGAACTGTTTGGAAATATGTACTGTCGGGATATGGGAAGAGGGTTAAGACATTACTTACGTATTTGTTGACAATAACTTCGACGGTCAACGTGGACACGGAGCATTTGATTTGTGTTGTGGAATGTTACCGTACGCAACCGATGATAACAAATACCCTGCGTACGACTTGCCGGCGCAAAACACAGTTCGAAAGAGGTTATGGTAGCACACACACCGTACAATCCGCCATCTGTTGCTACGACGTTCAAGTTATACCGTACACGTTCTCAAGTTCAGATTGAAGAACGCCTTAAATAATAGGCAACTTCTCTAACATATAAGCTGAAACTCGCTTCAAATCGGTGACCCAACAACAGTGACGTCATGACACACTTTGAAATGAACACCCAGTACAAACTCAAGAAAATCTCCAAATATGTTGAGTTCAGAATCCACACTCGTAGAAAAATGGCTAATTGCGCAGTGTGTTTTGTGTCTTTTCGTCGATAGCTAAAGAGTACCATATCAACTCTCTCAATTTTACTTTTTGCTGATCTTCAACGCCCTTAGCTATTTCCGTAATTTTGTCTGTGCCAGTTGACTAGTTCACCGAGAGAGACTTATTGATTTAAATGGTTCAGTTTTTTCGGACAAAGACGCTCGAAGACAATCATCTAATAAATTCTCCTTCTGAGAAACATTTCAAATTTTCGGCTATGTGCTTCGAGATAAGATAACTGACTCGAATTACGTTTGTTCCTAAACAAACTGAAGCGGGCTCATGTCTAGTTTCCTTTAACTCTTATAACTTTCTGAGAGGTTTGGGCATATACAGAAGGAGTATAAAATATATACTTTTAAATATGCGTAATTCGGAATATCTTAAAATCAAAACATTTTGTAAAAAATAGTACACGTATATAATGAAACAGCCAAGTGTCTATATAACAACCACAATGTGAAAAATGAAATGAAATAATAATTGAAATACACCTGAAAAACATAGTTCATTGTAATCCTTTGCGTGAACAGTGTTAAAATGTCGTCGCACATTAAACAAACAAAATGCCTTATCATTATGAGCGACACAAAAGTACTTTAGTTCCCATTCGAGTTTGAAAATATACAGTATTTCTTTGATCTACCACGAGACATGAGTCCACCGAAAGACATACTGGTACTTGCCTAGCAAAGGTAGGCAAGTCGTGGTAGTGGGTGGAAGGGGTTAAAACACGAACAGATGGGGAGGGAAAACAATGAGGCACTTTTACTCATGACTGCTTTAAATAAAACATTACAACCAACTGGTGTTAAGCTCAGTGGTAGAATAATGGACTGCACTTCGAGAGGTTCCCGAAAAGACCGGTGTCTTTGATTTAGATCTGGTGTCGTTGGGAGCAGGACATTTTTTTCTACAACTTAATATATTGGAATAGGGTAGTCGAACACGTGTATGGGGTATGTTCATATTAAGAGGGGTTTTTAATGCTCGATGGTCTACATTGCTTAGTGTTCAACCGTGGCTAACGAGAAAGGCAGGCTACAGCACGACGTCACATTCTTAGTCATAACATGGCCTACATTGAACAATTAAGATGATCATGCACGTTTAACATGAGTTTATATAAGAATGCTCTTTGTTGTTTAGAACTTTGAACATGTATTTATATTAGGGGATTGTCAAGATGGCCATGACTAGACCATGATAATCACGTGACTGCGATTCGTGCCGAAGGCTGTCTTTCTCGTCAGCCACGGTGTTCAACAATGTGACATGTCTTTTCTAATAGTAGAAAGGACATTCAACTGCTATTAAGAATGAAGTATTGTCTCCTATACATTTCAAATCTGTCTCACAATTTGTACGGGGCAGCTACATTCTTGTGCTCGGTTTGTTCACCATAGTAGCTATCCCTGTATAGTACAAACATTTCAAGAATGTTTTCAATCGTATGTTGTGAAAGGCTTCCTTGCTAGTAATAGAGTTGATATAGTGTTACCATAGCGACCAGGAATTTTGTTTACAATGTCGAATTGCTTTCTTTTTTCCGCTGTGTTTTACTACACATTATACAGTAAATGTAAATTTACGAGTTTCTCAAACTGTGTTCTCATTTAGTTCAAAGTAAAATCGACACTTCCATGAAATTACGACTTCTGTTGTAAAGTAATAAATCTGTAACAGCGCGCTGATTTTAGTCCAGTAGTCATAAAGCTATTACTCAGGGAATTCGCGTTAAGCAGTTTATTTTCAGGCCGTAGTATTCAGAGCCAACTGACCAGGAAACCTCGTGATTTCACCGCTTGAATAGTAACTATACGTCGGGTGTTGAGGCATTAAAGATGGTATTAAGAGCTTAAAGTTAATTAACTGTGAGCAAATACATTAAATTTAAGTGAAAAAAGGCGCGAAAATAAGGATGGAAAGGTGATAAAAATATGAGTATACAAATTTAGTATCACGAAATTAACACTTAATTGCTCTTATGACATCACGATTTCCCTAAAACATAATTTATTGTTGCTCGTAAATGTTTTTGAACTGTAACACTCTTGGCTTTCATTATATCTGGTACCATTTTCTGTTTATCGTGGCTAACGAGAAAGACAGGCTACGGCGCGACGTCACATTCTTATTCATAACATGGCCAACATTGAACTAGTTTATATATAAATGCACGTTTAACATGAGTTTAATATAGTAATTCCTTTGTTTTTTAGGACTTTGAACATGTATTTATACTAAGCGATTGTTAAGATGATCATGACTAGACCATGATAACCATTTGACTCCGATTTGCACCATAGGCTGTCTTTCTCGTTAGCCAAGCTGTTAATAATAATATTAATAATAATAATAATAATAATAAATAATAATAGTACATAATAATAATTTATTTTACTTTACCTGGCAGAGTTAAGTCGGTTACACACTACAGCGAGAGCTATGAACTATGTAATGTGTGAATATGGCTTAGCTTAGCCCAGTGATGTCAAAGCAAGCGCATTTTTCTAACCTTGACGTCGTACGCGGGCAGCAAGCGCTAAGTATAGAAAGAGGAAGGGTTGTGTATATGAATAAGCAACCTGTTGGATTAAGAAAACAGTGGTGCACTAACTTCAAAAGGAACGTGAAATTTTATATCGTTATTTTTATATGGCTTCTTTCTGTTTAATATTATCTATATTGTCTGTAAAACATAAGTACTAACACTGATTTCTTAATATTGCACTTGTGTTTTAAATCTTAATAGCATAATAGAGAGTTAAGAAGGAATATTCACTTGAATTCCATAGTAGTATAATATTATACTGTATTAAGTGGATGAAACACATCATTCATAAAGAAAGTGATATTCCAAAGAAAGAGATTGAGTATGACATGGTAAGTTGGAATTTATATTGATGGTATCTTTAGCCTTACAAAAGTAATCAATAAACTAATCAAAACAATATTACAGTACAAAGCAAAGTTACCTAGGTACTGTATCTGTTTTAAGTGTAACTAATATTACATAACAAAACACTTATCGCATTATGCTTTTAAGGTGATATTTGTGAGCAACTTCCAATCATCAGAATATTAAATTATTTCCTCGAACTCTGCTGAAGCTATAGAGCTGACATTTTTACAACACATGGGCACGTATCTTTTGCTTATGATGTAAAAGTAATTGCTTTGTTAATTCATTTCCTTACAAACAATTTCCATGCGAATATTTTCAAAATTTTCAATGCACTATCTTCAGTAATACGTATATACGGTATATTAGATTTACGAAAACATTCTGTAAGGCTACTAAATAAACAGGCCTAGACCTGAAAATTTCACTTTTCTATACGAAAAGTTGAGAAATATTTCTTTTGAATAAAAAAATCAAACTTGTGAAAAATGAGCATTAAAATTTAAACTTACATTCTTATAATGCACTTATACTTCTCAGGCAAATCTAAAAATTAACATGGATACAGTTTTAATAAGTTCTCTTCCCTTTATCTATTGAATCAGTGCTGGCCATCCCTGAATATTGCTCGACCAAGCGGCATATACCACCTCTTTCGTCTGTCTCTTTCCTTTCAGCTGTAAAGCGCTCAGGCTCTCCTGGGCTCTAAAGCTCCTGTGGGCATCAATTGACATGCCTGGCTTAGCCTAACGTCTTTACACTACAGCGAGAAATATGCTGCTACACAGTGGAGCCATCTCTGTATAGATAATTAAAACGTGAATTTTATTACGTTATACGAAAGGCAGTTTGAGCAAAGACTTTGTATATAATACAATACAAGGTCTTTGGGTCTGATATGCTTTAATAGAAATGAAGTTACATACATTGAAACATCTGACTTTCTATTAATTGGTGAATTTCATTTACGTAATAAATTTTATAGGCTACAATTAGGTTAGGTTATCTGTGGGAGTGGGAAATACGTAGCTACGTTTTTCAAAAAATCGCTAACCAATGTCAGCAATGCTTATTTCGAACGTTACTCCTTGCTAAAGGAAAGCATTTTCCATAACTCGACAAACATATTACTTATTTCTCACTGAAGTGTGTAACGGGCTTTAAGGTGACATCATTAGTTACAATAGGCCTTGGACGATTGAAATTATGATGTTTTTAAAGAAAATAGTTTGGAATCCCGCCGTCAAAAAACAAAATGGTAACAAATGAATGTGGCATCAAAATGAATTCATGTTTAACGTATGAAAGCTGAATCAAATATTAATTTTAATTTAATCAAAAATTATTATTCGTAGACTACACAAATGGGGTAATTAATGAACGCGGTTCGCATAAAGAGAGAAATGGTTAACTTAACATAGTGTAATTCTAAAGTACTAAACCGTGTAATTAATTCCAGCACTCCATATTATTATTATTATTATTATTATTATTATTATTATTATTATTATTATTATTATTCATTAAATGTCGAGGAATTAGGCAGCAATTATGAAGTAATTAACGTGAAGGTTTCGCCTAGTTAAATTTAAATTCCCGGTATATAAAGACAAATGAAAATAAATATCGAAACTTTATTTCATTTCTAATCCAAAAAATCTTTACAATCCCAACCACGTTCACAATACAGTAGAACCCCGGTTATCCGTCACCCTATTAACTGATTGGTGAATTAACAGTCTGTCTTTCGCTTTTTTTCTGCAGAAATATATTAAATACTGTACATTGTATTAGCACGTTATTTTTATCTAGAGAGTGCAATTATAAGCCCTTCCCTTTACACAGTATGGTCTACTGTTCGAATTGTCGTACTGTACAACTTCTATATGAAATGTTCTATACGGGTGTCAAAAGAAATCACATTGAGCTAAGAATCGAAAAAAAAAGTGTAAATAATTGAATGGTTTGGGGAAAGAAAAACCGTGGCTCATCTCGCATTAGAATACGAGATTGGAGTGTATAAAGTACGTAAATCTACAACACGAGACATCCATTATTCATATCTTTCCACAGATAGCCATTTCAAGGAGTTTCCTTGCCCTTACAAATCCGTCTTCGATAACCAGACTTGAATTACCTCTATCTATCATGTTAAACGCAACACCACGAAGGGAATTACGAAAATGTAAATATTATTCACTAAATTAACGAAAAAATTTTATGGTACTGATTATCCGATTTTTTCGATTAACCGTTCATTACCACGGATAATACAGGTTCTACTGTAAAATAAAAATCACGAACAGCGTAAACGTTTGATGCAATTATAGGAATTCGATGAATCTCCCGTCACTTTTTATATCGATCTTTATCACAAGAACATTCAATTTATCTATTGTTCTCCACATAATAAAGTTACTAAAATATGTGTAATAACTGTAAATTTACCTGGTTCAAGCTCTGAAATGATGATGATGATAATAATAATAATAATAATAATAATAATAATAATAATAATAATAATAATAAAGATTACTTTTTATAAGGACTGTTCATCTTAACAGTTGAACATCTAGATCACAGATAAGAAGAGAAAATGGCGTAGTTCTTGAAGACTCCTCAAGCGACTCCAGATGATGGCATTATAATGGCTCTAATTTGAATCTTGCCCTAGGAACTCACTTTAATTTCTTTACTCGCTGATGAGTGTTATTCCTTTCTCACCTGATTTTTGTCAGAAGAATTTCATATCCTGGGCTCTATGGTAACAGTACTTATTCTTAAGATAAATTTAATACTAAATTATTTTACGTCAGTTTGCTAGACAAATACGTAGTTAACTGTGATATGTGTGTACCGTTAACACGAAGACAATAATTTATATATTTCTTTTCACTTTCTCATCTACATAAAATAGAAAGCTAGAACTTTCTCATTATGCGAAATACAAACAAACTATTGTAATGCCGCAAAAAGTCTGTGGTGTTTCAGTAAAGGGAGATAAGGTGATCTACACAGTTATATTACTACACTCTATACTGAGTGTTCAGTTCAAAATATGTCATGGCTCGCTGTATGTCGTCATGTGGCTAGCTGATGAGCCTAGAGATTCAATCTTCCTACACTTCCGCAGAGGCGTATTACCTATGTGTCAGAGAAGTTGCCTAGCAAGTATGGCGTTCATTCTGAAGAGTACTTACCGATACGTATGGTAACGCCGATAGTGGCAGGAATGTGAACTGTATGGAAACACGTACTGAGATGAGTTTTTTTTGTTCCTGTCGGAATATGGGGAGAGGGTTAAGACGATTACTTACGTATTTGTTGACATTAACTTCGACGGTCAACATGGACACGGAGCATTTGATTTGTACTGTGGAATGTTGCCGTACGCAACCCATGATAACAAATAAGGCCCATTCACAATGAAAATTAAACATAACCGTAACACAAACACAGAAGTTTGCGGCCAGGCTACCAAATGGGATCATTCACAATGATTCACATAAACATTGCCGTTAGACGTTAACATGAAAGTTTGCAAACTCCAAACTTTCATGCTTATGCTTACGTGATTTGCAAACAGTACACAATCTGGAGCGCTGATGTATACGACAGAATAATGAGGAAATGGCGTCGTTGTTATGTTTCCATGATTACCAAGTATCTTAGCGGTTATGTTTATGTTCCCAACGTGAATGTTCTTGATTTTGCCGTTACGTTTATATTTTTTATTTAACTCTTACTTTATGTTTAATTTTCATTGTGAATGAGCCTATACCCTGCGTACGACTTGCCCGCGCAAAACACAGTTCGAAAGAGGTTATGGTAGCAGACAGACCGTACAGACCGCCATCTGTTGCTACGACGTTCACATTCTCAACTTCAGATTGAACACCTTGATTAATAGGCAACTTCTCTGACATAAAAGCCGAAACTCGCTTCAAATCGTTGACTCACAATAGTGACGTCATGACACACTTTGAAATGAACACCCAGTATGTGCACTATTACATGAAAAGATATATGTTTCCCTGTACTATATCCGTTTTGCGCATTGTACATCTGTCGGGAACGTGTTGGTGGGTATATTTGCCTAGGAAGTTTTTAAAACTGCATTATTAATTTTCCACATTGGAATATCAGCCGCTAAAAATACTTCCCGCAGGTCTAAAGAAAACTCACTCACCCTACTCCCTAAACACTCCACGAGTTGCTTCTTTACTTGGGCGCTTTTTCGTTACACGCTCATTTTTTGCTGTGTTTATGTGCTGAAACACTTGAAATCCTTTTACGTTTGTATTTTAGTTTTCGCTGCTTTCCCATTCTTTTTCACCTTCACTCGCATAATTTCAAGTTTTAATCTTCTTTTTTTTAGTTTCCATTCTCATATTTTAATTCTCTTTCGTTAATCTACTATTTATACACACCTAGTTATTTTATCTTTGTCTTCTACTTTCTTTTGCTTCTTCATGCGCTTATTTCCAACTTGAATCTTCTTCTATTTCATCTCAATTCTCGTCTTTTTCGCTTCTTTTTTCTTAAACTTATTCTTTCCATTCATTTCGTCCATTATCTTTGTCTTTTACTTTTTCACTCTTTCCTCAGTCCTTTTTCTCCTTTTTCCACATAAATGCAAACCTATTTTCTTTTATGCTCGACCATGCCGAAATGTAGTAATTATACACCTGGTAGCAGTCCTTTAATGCATGTCATTAAAGTACACCTATTCATTGAAGTTCAGGTTTTCGATTATTCTCGGATATGCAATCGAAAGACAACTAGCAAAACGTCAAGCAGGCTGGAAATCCAATACTGTCGCAGAAGGTTATGTTCTGTTACTATAATAATTAGTGTTAATTGTAAATGATATTCAAATAAATTCAATTTGTCATCTCGTTTTTCAATGTCGAATTCATTTCAAGGTCATATCAAGTTTAACGTTTATCTTACTCTCTAGATTATGTCAAGGTCGTCGACATTCGTTGCCCAGAAAAAAACAATACTTTCGCGTCTGCGCACATCTCACAATTTACGAGATTGCACAAGGTCAGTTCGCTCCCCAGTCAGATAAGAATAACATGAATACTTATGAATAATTTCAAGTTAGAAGTATGGTCGAGCATAAAAAGTCGTAGGAAACTTGCCTAGAACGGTAATTAAGACGCTCGTATGAAAATTATGAAACGAGCTCAAGCGCTCGTTTCATAAACATACTCTCGTCTTAATTACTATCATTATAGGCTAGTTGTATAATTCATCTCCTCCTCCATTCTCGTCTTTTCTTTCTTTCTCCCAAACTTATTCCTTCTGGATGTTTATCTTTTTGTCTCTTTTTCAATTCCTCCTCTTAATTTTCCACATTTTTCTTCTATTTTGTTATCCTTCACCCTTAGTCTTTACACCAGTATTGTCAAGGTCACTGAACACTACGATAGGGTTGTGACTTGCGTGGAAATTGTAGCAGCTGTCTCCTATAAAAAATTACCTACTGCGAACTACAACCTTGGGATACTTACAAATGGTATAAAGTTAGGCCTATTACGTTCTTACGTTAAATGTTAAATGTATGATACCGTACGTAAAATCTAGAACTCTGTACAATATGTTAGTATTGAAATATATTCTTACACGCGGTTTACTTCGAAACTGTTATATTAAACATGCTTATTGTAAACTATCTAATTAGTTAATTACAAAATATATTATTTTTCCCATCTCACGTAATGAATAATTCATTCTAAACTATTGATATTTTTAATGTTTTGGAACATAGAAACACTTTTATAAGCATTCTACTTTTAAATTACTGAAATTACATTATCTCACACTTCAAATATTGCGCAAGAAAATGTCTGCTTCTTAAGTTTTGTACAACACGTAATTGTACTTAAACTAATAAAAAAAACTTCCGGTATTCACAAATTATCAAAGTTGTACTTTTTGCTTCCACTAAAAAACTGTATTATAATATTACAATAAAACAAAATAAACCCAATCAATAGTAAAACAAAAAAAAAGTATCTTCTGAAACAGAATATAACTAATGAGTTTAATATGTTTACTGTGGCAAGAGACTAGTAACTTAACTTCGAGCAATCGAACTCTGAGCTGAGCTGTCGAACATCTGGCCACTACAGAAGTGTCGAACGATGGCTATAGCAAATGCCATCTATGACTCACTTTGACATATCTGCTTTACGCCTTCAGTTTATTTCTGTTACTCTTTTCTCTACTTACGTTTATACCACTTCTTTTTTTTTTTCTAATCTCTCTCTTTTCATTAACTTTCTTCTCCCTTCTCCTTCTCTTATTCTTTCTTCAATTTCTCTTAGTCTCTTGTCACTCTTTTCTTTAGTTTCTCCTCTTCGTTTTTTTTTTTTAAGTTCTGTAACATCTTATCATTTCCATTCCCTTCTCTCTACTTATTTTTTATTTCACTTTCGAATCCCCTTGTTTTCCATTCAGAATTTTAAAAATTTTATTTTCTCTTTGCCACTTCTTCGTCCCTTCTTTCTCCTTTGTAAACGAAAAGGAATAAGAGCTAATCTCTTGAGCGAGGTGTCTTCTAATGTAAGATGCACTCCCGTTGCTATGGGCAGCAATTAATGTTTCCTACTATAACCATAAGTTCCTAAAATAGACCTGCTGTTGTATATTTAACCCGCACTGCATGAAGGGCGCAATTTGATACTGCCCACCTTCCAACATCACGTGTCGGTGATTATTGCCGCCAGCACCACATGTAGCCCATGGTCATATCATGAACTATCAGTTTACAGCATACAATTTGTGCGTACGGCTTGGCAGTAACGTAGTTTTTAATGACTGTACGCCAGAACCGAACAGACATGTAGTTGTGTCGGATTCCAGATCGTAAAAATAAATACGTACAAGGAGAAGTGAATACTGCATTGTGAACCAATTGTATTTTTCTCCGTATATTTCAGAATACATGGGAAACATAGGCCTGCTCTTCGCCTCTCTGCTGGATATATGGTTTTAAAATTAATAATTTTTGTTTCATGTTATTTTGAATTTCCTCCTTGATTTCTTTAATGTAACTTACTTTTGTCCTGTGCCATTACGAATATAACAGTTACAAAATATTCCAAGTTGACTGTTCAGTTCAACTAAAGGATAATAATAATAATAATAATAATAATAATAATAATAATAATAATAATAATAATTCTTTATTTATACTGGCAGAGTTAAGGCCATAGGGTCTTCTCTTACACTTTAGCAGGCCACAAAGTATACAAGCAGTTAAGATTTAACAAAAAGTTAAAGAACAGAATACTAACATATTACAAAATAATAATAATAATAATAATAATAATAATAATAATAATAATAATACTTACTTACAAATGGCTTTTCAGGAACCCGAAGGTTCATTGCCGCCCTCACATAAGCCCGCAATAATAATAATAATAATAATAATAATAATAATAATAATAATAATAATAGCATAATAAAATCGACACTAAACAATATGAAAATAATACCACAATAGAAAAAAAAAAGAAAGTAAAATACATTGGACTATAGTGAAACAACTCATTTAGTACAAATGGTTAATATGGAAAAACGTAAGGAAGAATATATCAAAATGGAATGTAATAAAATAATAATAAAAAAGAAAAGAGATACGGTAATTAAATAAAATTCACGATAAAAAGGCTATGATAATAAATTCATCGGCTGATAAAGAGAGCATATTTTTTATCTTTTTTAGTGCTGCTTAAACTTTACAGTATATTTGAAATATTGTAGACAACGTAGTTCGTTAAATTTTTATGTAAAATGTGATAGAAAACGTAGTTTACTAAATTTTATTTTATTAATTTATTATTATTGAAATATTTTATTGTAATTTTTATTCAATCTGATAGCCTGTACACCTCCTATATTCACTAAACAGGCGACAGAGCATACTATAAACACATCGTTAGAAGACAGTTTTTAGTATATGATACCCTTCAATCGATCGAGACGACCGGTCGTGCGTGATGCTTTGAGTGTTTTGCTTTCTGCGGAATCAGAACACACGGCAGCCAGCCTGCTGCGTACAGCGCGTAGCGAGCTACCGACCGCGCGTATATCATGACTCTCGGTCGGTCGTTTTTAATGAAATGCAGAGTTCTACTGCCTATTACTACTAACCACATTTTCGAAAGATGTAAAATAATTTTAAAAAGGTATGATAACTCTAAGCATACAAGTGTGTTAAGCCACAATATATGGCTACTGAGAAAAGATAGATAATGATGAATTTATTGTTTTATAAAATAGACCACAATTTGTACGTATTTCATAGAAGTATGTAAGCAACCATTGTTATCTACCAAATTATTCGTAGATTTTATTTCATTTCAAAATTTTGAAGTACTTTGTAATGCGTAATGAAATATGTGGAATTTTAACACATCACAATTTATTCACGAATGCTATTTAAGTCACTGCACAGGAATATTTTCGAAGATTAAAAATAAGAATTTTTATAATGATGGTAATGAAGTAATAATGATGATAATGTATAATAAATAATAATAATAATAATAATAATAATAATTCTCTAGGACTGGTTCTGAAATGAAATGTGAGATTGATTACGCCTACGTATAATGATCACTTTTAGCCTTACTGAAATCTACCGCTGATCCTTTTGGGTACCTATGAATTATACAGGGCTTTCATTTCAAAACTTCCCAGTCTAAATAACTACTTATTTAAATCGAATTCAATTTAAACGAAAAAACACGTCAATTTAGATATTGAGGGGGAAGTCTGAAACCAGGCTTAATTGCATTTTAGACTTCACACCCCATCCTTCAACCGCCCTCACTTCAAAATTTCAAATGGCATCCCTGTATGTTTATACTTAAATATGAAAGAACATTAAATTGTTTGTACACCTCATTCACTTGTTTTCGCATCTTTTGTTTTCTATCGTCGCCTGGAAACCGGTATTTTTGTTATTATCAGTTGATTGTAGGATGAAAACACAGCTTCCTAAATTTAATCAGTAAGGATATTTATGTTCTCTATTGAAGGGTATATACAATTATAAAATAATTTAATACACAAACACAACTATTACATGAAATGCTCAATAAGTTTTTGTAGCTTTATTCTCTTCGGCTCTTACTTACTTACCTTACTTACTTACTTACTTACTTACTTACTTACTTACTTACTTACTGGCTTTTAAGGAACCCGGAGGTTCATTGCCGCCCTCACATACTGTAAGCCCGCCATTGGTCCCTATCCTGAGCAAGATTAATCCAGTCTCTATAATCATATCCCAACTCCCTCAAATACATTTTAATATTATCTTCCGATCTACGTCTCGGCCTCCCCAAAAGTCTTTTTCCCTCCGGGCTCCCAACTAACACTCTATATGCATTTCTAGATTCGCCCATAGAAAACAAAATATGCGAAAACAAATTAATGAGGTGTATAAACAATTGATTGTTCTTTCATACTTAAGTATAAAAATATAGGGGTGCCATTTGAAATTTCAAAGTGGGGTGGTTGGGGGTGGGGGTGAAATCTAAAATTCAATTAAGCCTCGTTTCAGATTTCCCGCTCAATATCTAAATTGACGTTTTTTTTTTGTTTAAATTGAATTTAATTTAAATAATTAGGTATTTAGACTGGGAAGTTTTGAAATGAAAGCCCTGTGTGTAAAGTTAAGTTATGCCATCCAAAAATTCTTAACTGTAGAAATAGAGGACTTTTCATAGTTGCCTAACTATAAATCATAATAAAGAATTATAGCTACAAATTATTACGTGGGAGTGTAAAAAATAAATACTGTCAGTTAATCAAAGAAACTTGCCGAAACACAGGTAGCAAGAATCTAATTAATTTACAATTCATTTTATATTTTCAGATATGTCTAGTAATATAATAAAATAAATATATATAAATTTAAACCATAAGACACATCTATTCGTTTTTTTTCAACTGTAAATTTAAGATTTTTGTGTAATTTATTAAATGAGTCGAGAATGGAATTATCTGTTGGCGCATTTTCATAAATTATGATTGTATCATCTACATACCTATAGTATGATTTAATGTTATGTTTATTTAAAATTTCGTTGATTTTGTTATCTTCTATGTTTTGTAAGAAGATTTCGGTAAGAGTTCCTGATAGGGGGTTGCCCATAGCAAGGCCGATGTTTTGTTTATATATTTTCTGATTAAATGTGAAATAATTTTGTGAAGTGACGGTATTTAACAATCGTATTATTTATTGAATTTTAGTTTCTGGTATTTGTAAATTATGTAGTTTTTCTTTAATAATAAGTATGGTTTCCTGAATTGGAATGTTTGTTTCAAATTTTCTATGTCTAAAGTCATCAATTTTGAATTCTTGTTGATCTTTAATCTATTCAAGTTATCTATTAAGTGCTTTGTATTTTTTATGGTATATTGATTTTTAGCTGTAATGTTTGTTTTAGCCATTTGTCTAAGAATTTACTCAATTTGTAATTTGGGGCGTTTATATTGTTAACTATGGGTCTCATTGTTACATCTTTTTTATGAGTTTTTGGTAGTGTTCTAAGAGTGGGGATTGTGGGGTTTTGGTTAATGTATTTATGTCTATCTGAATTTGGAATAATGTCTGGTATTGATTTTAATGTATCTTTTATTTGTGTTTGATAATTATCAGTTGGATTGTGTTGTATTTCTGTTATTTGGTTTTTATTTAGAAAATCATCGAATAGATGTGTCTTATGATTGAAATTTATATATATTTATTTTATTTTAAGAATCTAATTGCCGCAATCCAGATTGTTTTTTAGCCTCGCCTCGGTTCAGTTTCTCCTGACAGTGTCTGTTTCTGTTTCGCGGCGCCTCCTCAAAGTCCAAGGGGAACTGGCACGTGATCCGCGTGTAGACCTTCACGTGCGATCTTCATTCAGGCTGGAGACGCACTGACAACAGAGTCCGGTATGTAAATCGGACTCGAAGACAAAGCATTGCAAATAAAGAAATGAATAAAGAAAATTATTAATTGCAGTGAATCAAAAGAGGAGTCATTAGTTGTTGAAATTAATGGACAATGAGTGAATAAATGTTTAAATGGTAGAACAACCTGAATAAATAAATCGCTGATTGCAAAAGTATCTTAAGTCACATTTTGATTGAAAATGAGTTGAGCATTATAGTGGCCACATTTATTTATTTATTTATTTATTTATTTATTTATTTATTTATTTATTTATTTATTTATTTATTTATTTATTATTTTGCTAATAATTATAACATAACATATATTATATATAGAAAAAATTTTAGCTCGCCCCTGAAATTACAGTGGGTAAATATTGGAGTGAACAGACTGAAATATGGAATGAATGAATTTTTTGCATTATGAATGGGCACATAATAGACGGTCGGTCATGTTGGTACAATGGAAAAGGCAACGAACACAATTCAAAAACAAAATGAAAAACACAACAAAGTACAAATGCAAAACAAAAAATAACACGTCAATAGAAAAAAAAAACAGCACAATTACAAAACAATAATACAATATACAAAACAACAACACAAATACAAAATCACAACATGAACACGACTGACAACACAAATACTTTGGTCACCCTATAACGCAGATAAATAACTATTTTTAGATACATTTTCTTTGGAAGATGAAAGTACATACAGTAATGTTATTTACATGGGTGGAAAAACCCTAACATTTTCACATATTTCACCGAGAATCTCTTCTTAAAATTTGAATTATAATACTTTTGTTTCATTCATATTGTAAAACTATTAAAATTTTTAAATATATTCATAATAATAATAATAATAATAATAATAATAATAATAATACAGTATATAAAACTAAATATAAATATTTGCATACGGAATACAAAATAAATTTTACAAGAGAAAGAGTTCATCCAAAGGGCTATGCTAGTTGTGAGAGTGTCCCTTAGGTTTTGCTACCCAAGCACGGAAAAACGAAGAAAATGAACAAAGAACGAACAATGGAATCGATGGACGAGCAAGGAAATGAACTGATAATGGTAATTGATTAAATTTCGATCTTACTCGTGTTAATTATGTAAGCATGTGCGGCTTACAGCTGTTTCGGTGCTACTTCACACCATCCTCAGAGTCTTCTGTGTCTCGGCGTCATCTCAACTTTGCTGCCTTATATATATATATATATATATATATATATATATATATATGTATATATATGTATATATATATTCTTTTCAAGTGTTAAAAGTAGTGCACGAGAGATTCAACATGGATGATAATGATAGTGGTACCGGTAGTAGTAGTGGTGGTGGTCTTGGTGGCAGTAGTAGTGGTGGTTGTGGTGGTGGTGGTGGTGGTGGTGGTGGTAGTGGTAGTGGTGGTGGTGGTCGTAGTAGTAGTATTAGTAGTGGTAGTGATAGTAGTAACTTACAAATGGCTTTTAAGGAACCCGGAGGTTCATTGCCGCCCTCACATAAGCCCGTCCGCCATCGTTCCCTATCCTGAACAAGATTAATCCAGTCCTTCCCATCATATCCCACCTCTCTCAAATCCATTTTAATATTATCTTCCCATCTACGTCTCGACCGACCCAAAGGTTTTCCCCTTCGGACTCCCAACTAACACTCTATATGCAATTCTAGATTCGAATAATAACAGTAACAGTAATAATAATCCATAGGCTATTCCACACGAGTTAAGCAGACATGTTATAAAGAATTTAATATAATAATAATATAATAATAATAATAATAATAATAACGTAGGTAGACCCTTTAAATCAGAATATTGGGTGTGGCACGTATTATAATGGCGTTTTGAATAAGTTTTTAAAAGACACGTACAACTTGCAGCAAAAACTAAAATTTCTCCTTCCATTGCGAATGAAATTGTTTACAATCGACACGGAATAACACGACTTCGATACAGACATTGCCAAGGTACCACCGTTCCTTTGTCATGCAGGGGGTAGTGGAAGGGGTTGAGAGAGGAAGCAGCACGTCTTGGCCCTACTCGATGCTCGCAATTCACGTTTGCATCACAACTCACTAAATGGGCACCCCTGAAATAGTCTTAAAGTTTCGGTAATTGCCACTAGAGTGCTTTAACCCCACCTCCCAAATGTACCACGTCTCCTCACATTAATGCCATCTGTACGCCATCACAATACTACATCACGCCGCACCGTTTTGGGTAATGTTATTGTAATAATGATACCGAATATTGAAATGGAGAGTGACGGTAGAATGATGGAAGGAAATGGGAAAATCCTCAGGAACCTTGACTTTCTTCACCAAAAATTACGATTCCGTCATCACCTGGATTCGAACCGGGACCTACAGTTATCAGTTTTTTCTTCACTAAAAAATACGATTTCGTCATCACCTGGATTCGAACCCGGACCTACAGTTATCAGTTTTTTCTTCACTAAAAAATACGATTTCGTCATCACCTGGATTCGAACCCGGACCTACACTTATCATAACCTAACTGAGCTACCGAGGCGGGTGTTACTGGCATTAAAATATTTAACAACTTTTTCTTCTCGCAATCGCGTCAGTTTCTCTTTGTTGTATTCCCATGACTTGTTCTCCAGTCGCAGAGAATACAAACATAGCGCTGAATGGAGTCCGTGACAAAGCAATAAAATCGGAGCTGACTCCTATTTACTGTTCTCTAATTAACTTGTATGGAGCCCCCATCCTCCTGGCTGTCCTTGAAATCGCCTCTATAAGAAACCCAGAAGAAAGACGAGCTGGTGTCTACAAATAGATTAATATTAATAATGCAATGTGTTCAGAGCCATCTGCTAAGAAGCCAGTATGCCAATCATTTAGAAGAAATTAGCTTTGTAATATAATTTAATATACGATGTGAGATTTTTGGCCGTCGTGATGGAGAAAAATTCAGCTGTTACTAACTTCCGTTACTATACCAATTTTATTGTCTTACTTCTGACACCGCATTTATCGGTGTATAAGATGCACATTTGAAATTAAACTAGTTTTCATGATACATTAAAATTGAATGAAAAACACGTGATGATATCGAAATAATAATAATAATAATAATAATAATAATAATAATACAGTAGAACCCCGATTATCCGTCACCCTATTAACCGATCAACGGATTATCCGGCTGTCTTTCTCCCACTCTATTCTTTCTTTCTTTGCTGCGGAAAAAGTATGTAGTGCTATACCTTATATTAGTACCTATTCTTTTCTAGAGTCTATTATTATAAGCCTTCATCCTTACATATTACAAATGTACTGCCAGGAATAGGAACAGTTACTGGTAGGCCTCCTTGAAGGTGTTTTTTTTTTCCCAAATTGTCAAATAATCGCTATCTGCTTTCAAAGAAATGGTCTCAAAAATTTCCGCAAAATTTAGAGCACACCCGTGCAGCATTCAGTCCTTGGTCTACTGTTCGAGTGCTCGTACTTCATAGTTTCTATCCAAAATATCTTCCACGGGTTCAAAAGTGTTGTAAAAGTATCAAATAAAAATACAAATAAATAATTGGTCACTTTGGGAAAAGAGAAGTCGCGGCTCCTCTCGGATCAGAATACGAGATTGGCATTACAAATATGCGCGATTTAATTAAAAGACGAATGAAGTGTATAAAATCTGTAAATCTACAACAAGAAACCTCTACTATTCCTGTCTTTCCACAAAGAATCAACGCAAGGAATTTACTTGGCCCTTATAAGACCATTGTTGACAACCGGTCTTAAATTATTACCAGTAAACTTCTGATTCACTATCTGGCATGTTAAACACAAGACCACGGTGGAAATTATGAAACTGTTATGCACTTATTTTACGAAAATATTTTATGATACGTATTATCCGATTTTTTTGATTAACCATCCAATCTATCCCCTTGATTACCACGGACAATAGAGGTTCTACTGTACTTACTTACAGATGGCTTTTCGAGAACCCGGAGATTCACTGCCACCCTCACAAAAGCCCGCCATTGGTCCCTATCCTGAGGAATATGAATCCAGTCTCTACGATCATATTCCACCTGTCTCAAATACATTTTAATATTATCGTCTTATCTACATGTCGGTCTCCCCAAAGGTCTTTTTCTCTCAATGTATTAAGAGAATATTCGTGGACAAGTTTCTGCACAAAACGGTCCTTCTCTCGCTCAGTAAAAGTGTAAAAATTTCTCAAAAAGAACTATCATAATATTATTACTATCACAATATTACCAACCTTTACCCTATATAAATAATGATAATACTAAAATGTTATAAAATAGTGGGCATCGCGATAGTTCCTACGAAGCTGAACAGAATAGAAGTGGCAGAAATTAAACTGTTAATACCACTATAAAATTACAGTTATCAGGTGAAATTTATAAAATTATTCATGATATATAATATTAACAAGTGTGTGTATTTTTTTTACTTTTTATTTCTGTCGACTATATTCATGTTTTAATTTAATATCACTGTCTTCTGTCTGATTGTCAATTTATATTAAATGTGTTTCTCTCTCTATCTCTCTCTCTCTTTTTTTTTTTTTTTTTTGCTCTTGTGTGTTATTTATTGGTTTGAATTAAGTTGCGTACTGTATTTAGTAAAGTGTCCTTGTAAATTTTATGTTATATTATTGACTAAGACCACACCGTACTACACGAGCCTGGCTCTTACGGTAGTGGCTAGAAACATTTTTGTTTTATAATTTTAATTTGTAGTCACTAGCTAGTTAAATAAATAAAATAAAATCATGCCAATGCTTTAAAATACAAAGTAGAGAAGGTTAAAACAAAACACAAAATAATTTCCATTAAAAGAAAAAAAATTAAACTTATAGGTAAGTTATGTCACTTTCAGATTAGAGTGACATCTGGCAGCGAAGAAAATTACCTTCGTACTACAGATCATGTGTGAAGTTTTACGACTATTTTTGAGTGACACGTCACAGTTGTAACAGATGGTTACAGCTCACTTCCCTGCACGCAGAATAATTAATCTCAATTAAAGACACAATGACGCAGAACTAAAATTAATTTGCTTGGAAATAACATTGAAGTTACGAAATACGTAAGCTGAATTTTGTGTCCAAACCAATTAAGGCGCGGTTTTGATGTGTGTGGTCGCCACTACAATTGAATCTTTTTTTAGAAACCCCTTCAGTCACGAAATACAAAGTTTTGAAGAGACACAAAAAGCTTTTTAAAAGAAATGCAAGAGTTAAGAATTGGAATATTCGAAATTTGAAATGTTTGTAAAATCATAAAAAAGTGGAAAAAAAACATGAAGAATTAGAATAAAAAGTGATCAGTAAGAGTGGAAAAATAATAAAGAAATGAGAACCGAAAAGCTTATGAAGAATAAGAATAAAATATAATAAAATGGAGAAGAAACAGATGATGAGGATGAGATTTATGTATGTAAAGGGTGCGTCAGAAAGAACGGATGGATTTCAAACTATCGATACGCAACGAGGAGAGAGATATAGTGAGGGGGACCACGACTGTTGGGTCAGCCATAGAATGCAGTTTCAGTTGAGAATATGGTGTTGGTCTGGTGTACAACGTGCTTTCATCGTAGAGACATTTTTGAAAAATGAAGAGTCTGTGATCGCCACTCAGGACTCATTTCGACATCGGATGTCACGCTAGGATTCCAACTCGGAATACAATTTTGCGGTGGGAGGCTTCATTTCGTATCACAGGTTCAACATTAAAGAAGAAATCACCTGGACGAAATTCTATTGCACTGAAATTGTCCGAGGCTACGGTAAGATCTCGCGCCCTGCGACTTCTTTCTTTGGGACCATTTGAAGGCGTAAGTTTGTAAACATCGATCACATACACTGGACGAACTGAAGACAGCGATTCGTGAAGAAATCGTGGCAATTGCACCAGCTATGACTGTGAAAGTGATGGCGAACATCAGAAAACGCCTCGATGCCTGTATTGAAAGCCAAAGACATCATATGGATAATGTTGTTTTACATAAATAAACTGCATGTATTGGTGAATATGTTGATAACAATAAATTTTTGATTTGATGAATCTTTACAATTTTCTTGCCATGTGAAATCCATCCGTTCTTTCTGACGCACCCTGTATTTATTTACACTGCAAGTGGGCAAGCACCCGGTAGCAGTGGTATACACAATATAAACAATACACAAAAAAAATGATAAGCAATAGACAATAAATTTACAATACACAATACAATTATACAATACACAATACAATTTTATACACAATACAATAAGAATACACAATATAATTTAACACAATAATAATAAAACATAAATAAAATACCTAATTTTACATTACAACCTACATAATTATGTATAGGCCCTACATAAGTTTCAGTAGTCTTTCACTTTACTCTCATCTCACTCACTGTAGTGGCACTATGACGCATTTCACTGACACTTTAGGACACATGAAGAGACAGGGAAGAAAACGAGGAAAGACATTAACAAGGGAAGGGTTTCGGTTCGAACAGGAATTTCGTATCCAAAATTTGTATACAGACTCATCTTTTCATCTCTGTAAAGCTCCCAAAAGCATTCGTTTGTGTAATGTGTGGGGAGAGCACTGCACAAGTGAAGGGGATGGGACACCTTACCCGTAAGCCTTGCCTAGCCTAGAAACTAGTGCGAGTGGTAAAATGCCTAAAGTCCATTTAAGAACATTTTTCTCCAACGTTCTGTCTGAAACTATTGCAGCTAATCAAAAATGTAGGCTGTTGTGTGAGTCATTGAATACGCACAACGACACAACCTTAATAAATGAATCATTCCAAGCTTAGAACATGGAATGTATGATCATTCCACCTAAAAAAAAAAAAAACAAATATATCCAGCCTCTGGATATCTATTTCCTTAGACAATACAAAATATATGCTCAGAGGATAACCGATTGCGTAAGGACTCTTCCTGAGAATCCAGAACTTAACTTGGGAAATCGAGTGTTTATAATGAAAATGCACTCTTCACTATTCCTGGCAGTCAGCTGGTTACGTGAATCTTGAACAAGTCTCGGATTTCAAAAATGTAATTCAGGCAGCATTTGATTTTTGAGCACTGGAGTGTGGTTCAGAAGATTGTTCAGGTGTTGCTTCTGCGTGTTGTGCTTATTGCTCTGCTCCATGCTGTTTCATACATTTTATAGAGAATCCTCATGTACATTTTTAAAGAAATTTATTGACCAATACCAACCCAACGGAGAGTTACACAAATTAATGCTTTTAGGGAATTCATCACCATTGTGAGATAAGTCTCTGTACAAATTTTTAACCAAAAATTCCTGTTCGAGCCGAAACCCTTCCCTTGTAAGTACTGAAAAGAAAGACAGAGGTAGAATTAAAGGAGAAATTTGAGGGATCGAGAAGAAGATGAAGGACGAGAGAACAGAATAGAAGGTAGCAAAGAAAGACGAGGTAAATGGAAAATATGAGAAGGAAATATTGGAGAGTAGAAAGAACTGGAAGATGAACAGAGAGCTCCTTGGCGCAATACGAATCTTAGGTTGTGTGTTTCAAGCCAGCCAGCTGTCCATTCCTATAGAGTAGTGGAGGAGGTCGTCCTGCATATCAAATGACATATAAATGCCATCCGCTTTAATGACATCGAGTAAGAGGCGCGGAAATGCTTTTATGATTGCTGCTACTCGAAATAAAACTATGGACGTTATCCCTTATCTCGCTTCGCACCATGGACAGACATATGCTAATACAAGTTGTAACCTGTTGCGAAGGCCGACACAGAAATAAAAGTTTTCTGGGAAATGCTTTCACATCTTGGCATTCTAATTTAGTCAACAATAGGAACAAATTTACAACTTCGGGTGCGAGTAGGGCTGACAAGGTATGAAACTGTGGAAGCAGAAGCGTTAAAACAATTTATAAGCTACCTGACTTGGTGAGAGAGACAAAACTGGTAAAGGAGAGAGAGGTAGTAGCTGGACGCCATCCTACACAGAGGTCCGCGAGGTTTCAGGCGTGGAATAATTACGTCAGTAGAATGATTGCGGTGAAAACGGAGTAGTTTTGGCTAAACAATGTTAGAAGAAGATAAAGATTTGGAACGTTTGTTTATATATATATGTATATTTTATTTATTTGTTTATTTGTTTGCTTGTTTCGTATGGATTGATTGTTTGGATTGTTTCTTTCTTTCTTTTTTTCTTTCTTTCTTTCTTTCTTTGTCTTTGTTTCTTTATTTGTCTTATTCTTTATTTATTTATTTATTTATTTATTTATTTATTTATTTGCCTGTTTCGTTTGGATTCTTTTGGTTGGATGGTTTGTTTGTTCTTTTTCTTTCTTTATTACTTTATTTATTTATTTGATTATTTATTTGTTTATTTATTTCTTTATTCATTTATTCATTTAGTTGTTTGTATGTTTATTTATTTATTCGTTTGTTTATTTGTTCGTTTGTACGTTTGTTTGTTTGTTTGTATGTTTGTTTGTTCGTTCGTTTGTTTGTTTATATTTATTTATTTATTTATTTGTTTGTTCGTTCGTTTATTTATTTATTTATTTATTTGCCTGTTTCGTTTGGATTCTTTGGTTGGATTGTTTGTTTTTTAATTTTTCTTTGTTATTTATTTATTTATTTATTTATTTATTTATTTATTTATTTGCCTGTTTCGTTTGGATTCTTTTGGTTGGATTGTTTGTTTTTTAATTTTTTCTTTATTATTTATTTATTTATTTGCCTGTTTCGTTTGGATTCTTCTGGTTGGATTGTTTGTTTTTTATTTTTTTCTTTGTTATTTATTTATTTATTTGTCTGTTTCGTTTGGATTCTTTGTTTGTTCTTTTTCTTTCTTTATTTCTTTATTTATTTATTTATTTGTTTATTTGTTTATTTGTTTATTTATTTCTTTATTCATTCATTCATTTAGTTGTTTGTATGTTTATTTATTTATTCGTTTGTTTATTTGTTCGTTTGTACGTTTGTTTGTTTGTTTGTATGTTTGTTTGTTCGTTCGTTTATATTTATTTATTTGTTTGTTCGTTCGTTCGTTTATTTATTTATTTACTGTATTTATTTGCCTGTTTCGTTTGGTTTCTTTTGGTTGGATTGTTTGTTTTTTAATTTTTTTCTTTGTTATTTATTTATTTATTTGCCTGTTTCGTTTGGATTCTTTTGGTTGGATTGTTTGTTTTTTTAATTTTTTCTTTGTTATTTATTTATTTATTTGCCTGTTTCGTTTGGATTCTTTTGGTTGGATTGTTTGTTTTTTAATTTTTTCTTTGTTATTTATTTATTTATTTGCCTGTTTCGTTTGGATTCTTTTGGTTGGATTGTTTGTTTTTTAATTTTTTCTTTGTTATTTATTTATTTGCCTGTTTCGTTTGGATTCTTTTGGTTGGATTGTTTGTTTTTTAATTTTTTCTTTGTTATTTATTTATTTATTTGCCTGTTTCGTTTGGATTCTTTTGGTTGGATTGTTTGTTTTTAATTTTTCTTTGTTATTTATTTATTTATTTGCCTGTTTCGTTTGGATTCTTTTGGTTGGATTGTTTGTTTTTTAATTTTTTCTTTGTTATTTATTTATTTGCCTGTTTCGTTTGGATTGTATTGGTTGGATTGTTTGTTTTTTAATTTTTTCTTTGTTATTTATTTATTTATTTATTTGCCTGTTTCGTTTGGATTCTTTTGGTTGGATTGTTTGTTTTTTCTTTTTTTTCTTTGTTATTTATTTATTTATTTGCCTGTTTCGTTTGGATTCTTTTGGTTGGATTGTTTGTTTGTTCTTTTTCTTTCTTTATTTCTTTGTTTATTTATTTATTTGTTTATTTGTTTATTTATTTCTTTATTTATTCATTCATTTAGTTGTTTGTATGTTTATTTATTCATTCGTTTGTTTGTTTGTACGTTTGTTTGTTTATGTATTTATTTATTTATTTATGTATTTATTTGCCTGTTTCGTTTCGATTCTTTTGATTGGATTTTTGGTTTTTTTATTTCTTTCTTTCTTTGTTGATTTATTTATATGTTTATTTATTTACTTATTTGTTTATTTATTTATTTATTTATTTATCTATTTGTTTATTTGTTCGTTTGTTTATTTGTTTATTTGTTTGTTCGTTTGTTTCTTTGTTCTTTTGTTTGTTCGTTCGTTTTTTTGTTTGTTCGTTCGTTTGTTCTTTTGTTTGTTTGTATTTATTTATTTATTCATTTATTTAAATATTTGTTTGTTTGTTTATTTATTTATTTAATTACTTCTTTATTTATTTATTTACTTATTTATTTATTTTACATAGTTCGCACACGATTTACAAGAGTTGACAGATATTTTGTGTCTGGCTCGAACTCAATCGTTTCGGAAGACGTGGAAGACGTGGCTTTGCTGTAGTTGAAGTGCGCGAGCACGGCTTTGGTAGCTCAATATGCGCTTTCGCTAGGAAAATTCGTATAAGAGAGAAAGAAAATGTAGCCTAACTTTCTCCTCTCGTATAACCTTAGCCACGATAATTTATCGAATGAAGGTGAAATGTGATCGTAATAGCGTACATAACAAATGAAACACGCATTAAGAACACGTTGCAGTTTCTGGGATAAATCCACACTGATATCACTGAATAAAGTGTTACAATAATCGAAATGAGGCATAATAAGAGTCTGTACAAGCGTTTGCTTTAATTTAGTTAGATATTGTCTTCTGAATTATAGTCAAGAAAATAAAGTATAAACAGGAATATAATTATTTGTAACACGATAAAGGAAGTTGATTACCGGTATCCGAAAGGCGTAAAATATAGAATGTGAAAGTATGTGTCATCTTCGTGACTTTGATTTTAAGTTGTATACGTAGCCAGTATTGTATCTCCCTCTAGTAATATGCTACAAGTGTCATGGCGAGTCCTAACAAGAAACAAGAACCAGAGAAATTGTTGGAGTAGGTTCTGTGATGACCAGAAATCAGCATTATAAATGTTGAAATTCCGTTGCAATATTCTCCACTATAAATAAGAAACCAACGGAATTTGTCCATATTCTCAACACAGAAATAAGTGTCTTAGTTTATACGCTAGCTAAACCCGTTTGAAGTTTGTCTCTCAATTTAAATTCCCCACCATATTTCGAAAGATAGTTATCCTATTAACAGTAAATGTCAAGCTATCCCGTCCGACTCTATAAATAAGCACTTCTATTTGGAAATTACGTTTTCACATCAGTATAAATTATCTTGATATAACGGACGAGAAGAAATAGCCTTCATTTCCTTACGACTAATATGTTTCGCGTTCTTTATTTGCAGTGAACGCATTTTATCTCTGCCGCTGAAGTAAGACGAGTAACACTTGTATTATTTTCATAATAAAAAACAATTAATTACTATAATATTACAGATGTTTTTATTTTAGTACAAAGTGCACTTACAGTGACTAATAGTGGAACATTACCGTATTTTCTCGAATACTCCGCGCCCTCGAATAAGCCGCGCACCTCACTTTTGAAACGCAAAAATAAATAAATAAATAAATAAAAAATAAAAAAACACAAATTACAAAAATGAAACTTTCAACAAACTAAAACCAATTGAACACAAATTTAGTTCAGTTAACAACAAATATCCTCGAACAGGACGCATTTCAAACCTATCCTACGCGTACGCACGCTATGCCCACGGATATTTCGTCCACTGTTTCGTACGTTCCTTTGATATTCAGCCCACTATATTTTTTCGTCCTCTGTTGTTTTATGTTCACTATTATTTCGTCCACAGTTTAAATGTCCATTGTGCTGTTTTGCCCTCTGAAAGTTAGATTTACATTTTATTATGTCCTACATTTACCGTATCTTTATCTTCTTTATTAAGTTGTCCATTTTATTGTCTCGGCCGATACACTGCTTCCAATATTCCTGATTGTCCATTTGTATAAATTGTTTAAACTAATACACTATTACTATTATAGCACTACCACTACTATAATAATAATAATAATAATAATAATAATAATAATAATAATAATAATAATAATATGAATGAAAATGATAAGTATAATTGTTGAGGACTAGCATGTCCCGCCTTCTTACGGTTATTATCAGCCCTATATAAGCCATTTTAAATGTTTTCACTTCAAAATTTAATATTGAGCCAATGAACTATAGTCCCGTCGCTCTTATTTCCGGCAGCCAATCACGTTGCAGATCAGCTACATTTAAACGTGTGCGTCTTGTGATTTGCTGATGATGACGTTATGCATTTCCTAAGGCTCGATAAATACTTAATATAATCGCCCGCCATTTTGGCTCTTTCGTTGACGTTCGCAAAAAGCACACGAGGACGTTATGTGCCGCTCAATTATTTGCTGAATTACAGTGCGTTTGATTTATTATCATAGGGGCTACGACATGAAAATGCTTAACGGTGCGGCAAATAGATTCCTCGTCTGGTAGCTCGGCAACGAAAGAACAAAAATGGCGAACGATACTACCTACCTAGACTTTATAGAGCCTTCTCTTTCTAAGATGTAAGCAAAGAGGAGGAGTCACGCCGGGAATAACAGCGTTGCGACTATACATATTTCGATAGAAATGAATATTGCTATGCTACAAAATAATTAAATAGGCCTACATTTTCATAGCAAGTACTTGTTACCCAGAAATGAACAAAATATTCCAGGACAAAATATTTAGTTTGCACAGAAACTAGTGGACAAAGAAAAATTAAGAAAAAATTATGGACACAATCATTTTTGGCCGAAATATTAATAGACAAATTTTTTGGTGGACGAAATGTTTGCTGGACTAATTTCCTTGGACAAAATAGCTGTGGACGTGAGATAGTGGACAAATTGTCTGATGGACGTACTGCTGTGGACGTATCTTCCTGGAAGCAACATGTCAGTTGTCTTGCTTAGTCGGTCGTTTACACAATTTTCTGCAACATTAATAGCATGCGTCAGTAAATTAACTACCTTCATTTTGTATGATACTACGTGGTTTGTTACAATAAATGACTATTACCTTCTTCATTCTCCAATTCTTTCGCCATTTAACAATGTTAACGATTGAAATACCTTAGAGTGAAGATAATGGCATGCGCTGCCACCTTAGGAGTTGCGCGGGAGGAAAATCAGGCAATGTTGCCAACTTCATTTCGATTAAACCGCGCACCCGTATATTTTACTTGTATATTTCGAAAAAAAAAAATGCGCGGAATATTCGAGAAAATACGGTATATCGACAAATTTAAGTGGAAAACGGTATCCACTATCATTATACTTTCAAATTATGCAGCAATTAATGACTTGGAAATTGTGTGGGTAGAGAAAAAATTGTTGAATGTGAACGTTAAGATAATATAATAATAATAAAATAATAATAATAATAATAATAATAATAATAATAATAATAATAATAATAATAATAATAAGGATCCTGTTGGATAAAGTGTGTCCCCACAAAAAGAAGTCATGAGCTGTTAGATCTGGGGATCGAGCTGGCCAATTGATATCTCCAAACCGAGAAATTATGCGTCCTGGGAAGATATTTTTGAACAATCGCAGTGTCTCTGGCAAAACCGGTGTGTCGCAAAATTTTGAAATTGAAAAATAAATTTTATGCCACCCAGAAAGTCTCTTTACAACGTATTTTATTATTTACAACGAAGTCTTTGATTTGGTATATTTTACTTTGAGACAGACTTTATTATCGCCGCGCTCTCATGGTTAACATTCGGCAGGATTTGAGCGGCCTCGTGCATAACATTCGGCAGGTCTTTGAAATTTAATTGTATTATTGTTTTCAGTTTCGTATGTCGCCGCTCTAATCACTTATTTAGTTCTCCAAGTGAATATACAATTAAATTCTGCATGTGGATGTGCAGGAAATAAAATAATACTAGCATTCGATGTGTTTTATTTATATAGAAAATTATTTGCAACAAGGTTCCGAAGTTTAGTATTAATTAATCTCAAAACTCTATTTGTATAACTTATCTCCCTCTACCCAAACACCATCGAAATTATATAAATATTTTTGTGTCACATTACATTGACATGAATTATTAAAAATATTCTGTAATTTGATTTTGATATGTTCAGATTTAAATTTTAAAGTACTAATAATGACCATAATAAAACCCTATGTACAAACGTACACGTACACGTAATTCATGTTATTATTTGGAACGCGTAGGCTATAGGCCTACAAATCTCCCGCTCCCGCTCTTTTATTACATCGAATTATTCCTGAAGTCTATAACCATCGCTGTATCATCGGAACAATCCCTGACGTCACGCGAATACTCCTATGAAAACTTACGATGAGTTAGGCTCTGGATTAAATGACATATACCTAATGGTCTTCTTCAAACAGCGACGTTGCAGTCCAAGAGGCCGTGGGAGCACAAGACTGTATCTACCCTCCTCCACCTAGCGACGCTACATTCACATTGTTATTCGTCAAGTCTGGTCTCTTGACAGAGTTACGTCACATTTTGTGATGTGTATTGCTGATAAAGAAGACCAAGTCTAAATGTTTGTTGTCCTTCAAGTAGGGATCGCCTCGAGTTATTCGTATTATGTATGAGATAGTAAGAACCACACCTTCGCGATGTCTCTTTAAATCCCTAGACAGACAGGCACAGGTGCAGCTGAAGATACTGCTTTACCAAGTTCCTTGAAGTTTGTATGTTCTGATTTTAGAGAGATTAAAATATAGAATTTATTGTATTACAGCTTTCATTTAGGATCTGTTTATTTACAACATTTATTTCTTTATAGATGGATTGGTTTGATTTATTTAGTTTGGATTCATTGATTAATTAATTGGATTGATTGATCGGATTGCTTAGATTTATTGATTTGGATTGGATTGATTGGTGATTGAATTGGATTGATTAATCGATTAACTGCACTGGATTGATTAGATGAACTTGAATTGATTGGATTGTTTAGATTGATTTCATTGTATTGCTGAATTGCTTTAAATTGATTTGATTGCTAGGATTGATTTGGAATGGATTGACTAGATTGATTGATTTGGATTGGCTGGATTCGCTTGGATTGTATTGCTTGGATTGATTGAATTTGAGTCAATTGATTCACTGGATTGCTTGAATTGATTATTTGAATTGGATTGATTGAATATAACTTGAAATGGCTTTTAAAGAACCCGGAGGTTCGTTGCCGCCCTCACATAAGCTCGCTGTCGGTCCCTATTCTGAACAAGATTAATCTAGTCTGTATCATCATATCCCACCTCCCTCAAATCCATTTTAATATTATTCTCCCATCTAAGTCTCAGCCTCGCCGAAGATCTTTTTCCCTCCGGCCTCCCAACTAATACATTATACGTATGCGTTTCTGGATTCATTCATACGTGCTACATGCCCTGTTTGGATTTAATGTTGTTAATTACGTTAGGTGAAGATTCATTGAATTACTTGCATTAATTGGATTTATTTGGATTTAAATTGGATTGGTTGATTAATTTAGATTAAATTTGATTTATTTAAATTGATTGGATTGCGTGATTGATTGCATTGCATTGCTTGGATTGGATGGATTGGATCGACTGAATTAATTGATTATTTTGAATTGCCTGGATTGCTTGGGATTGAAATGGATTGTTTCCATTGATTTGGATTGGATTGATTGATTCGATTACTTGGATTTATTTCATTGGATTGAATGATTTGCTTTGGATTGCTTCCATTTATTCATTGACTTGAATTGGATTGATTGAATTGCATGTATTTATTGCTTTAGATGGGATTGATTGATTGGTTGACTTGGATGCGTTGATTGAATTGCTTGTATTGATTGCTTTAGATGGAATTGATTGTTTGATTGATTGATTTAGAGTGAACTGATTGATTGTTTCAATTGATTGAATGGAATTGGCTTACTGGTATTTTTTTATTTAATTAGATTGGTTGCATTGCGTTGTATTAACTGATTTCCATTGAATTGATTAATTTGATTGCTTGGATTGATTGATTGATTAAATGATTGATTGTTATTGGAAGGTTCATGACGACCCAACATATAGTCCATTCTCCAAAGGCAGGCATGAATGCCGTATGAAATTATATCCAGATCTTCTCCTTCTTGTTGAGATGCCTTACTTATTTACTTACTGGCTTTTAAGGAACCCGGAGGTTCATTGCCGCCCTCACATAAGCCCGCCATTGGTCCCTATCCTTAGCAAGATTAATCCAGTCTCTATCATCATATCCCACCTCCCTCAAATCCATTTTAATATTATCTTCCCATCTACGTCTCGGCCTTCCCAAAGGTCTTTTCCCCTCTGGCCTCCCAACTAACACTCTATATGCATTTCTGAATTCGCCCATACGTGCTACATGCCCTGCCCATCTCAAACGTCTGGATTCAATGTTCCCATTCCGAGGCTTATTGTTAGGTTTCGTAACAAGCTGTTTTTTACGGTGATGGGTTGTTAGCCCTTCGCCCAACCCCCAAGCTGGAGGACCAACCCTTATCGGCTGTCCACGACTGCTTATTCAATATAGTCGCAGCTACCCTCCATATCTGGAGGCCGTCTCCTCTATCCGCAACCTGAGGACGCGCCTTGCCGTGGTGATAGGGACCCGCAATACATGGCTTGTTGAGATGCCATTAAATTTATTTCATTATGGAACCATGATTCAAATATAAATATAATTAATGTAATGTTGTTATATATCAATATATTAAAATTTCTCAATCTTATGGCTTAACGTAAAATATAAAACAAATTGCTGTGTTTTATATATTTACATTTGTTGTATTATTCTACTAAAGTTTTCATCCTCGTAGGTTGAGAAATTTTAATATATTGATATATAACAACATTAGTATTGGGCTTAGCTGACCATATCCAATATGAATTGTAAAATATTAATGTAGTTTTGTCCTTATGCTGCCATTCTAGATTGATTTTGCGTGATTTCCACGCTATAATTTCTCTGAATATTAAAATATTTTAACGGTTATGACTTTTATGTCTAGTTTTCCATATTTATTTATTTATTTATTTATTTATTTATTTATTTATTTATTTAGGGGAGAGTCGGGTAGTATCGGACATCGGGTAATATCGAACAGTGAGTTTCTTTCATCTACCACACTATGATAGTACCTGATTGACATGGTTACGTTTCTGTGATGTCGCATAGAGAAACGTAACCATGTCATTCAGGTACTACCATATGGTGGTAGATGAAAAAAACGCACTGTCCGATACTACCCGACTCTTCCCTATGTATTTATTCACTCATTAATTTATTTAATCCGATGGAGTTACGGTCATCAGGCCTTCTCTGCCACACCATCAGAAATACAAATACAAAAAGAAAATAAATCTTCGGGAACGAAGAAGGAAATGAATTGAAAGTTTAATGAGAAGGAGAAAGATTGACGACAAAGAGGAATAGAGTATAAGTAATTAATTGCTAAATAATTTTATTATTCGCTTAGTGTTTGTTATCTACTTCAGGAAATCTATTGCGTTCCTAGAAGCTGTTAATCACGATGTTAGCTCAGATGGAACACACACAAAGAAAAGTAATATTTGCACGGTGACGTAAGAGTCAATTATATTCTTGGGTTTGGGTTTCTGTACGTGGAGACTTGGTATATTGCTGGAATGGCGCCGTCACAGATTGGCGCCGCTAGACGGAAAACCCAAGAAACGCAGTTACAATCGCAATTGTCATAGTGCAGGAATCTCCTTCGGTTAACACCTCGTGCAGAAGTCATTTAGCACGTAGCGTCGCCATATTTTCACTTCCTGGTTCATCAGGGTACATGGACACTATTGTCCATACTCAGAAGATCGATTTCTATTTCGAGGTTTCAATGAATTCCTTAATTTTGGGGACCGTATTTTTAATGAAATAAAATGAGTGATTTCGATGTTAAGGAGAGATGGATGAGAAATAACATTATGTTACTCAATTGCCTATAACTATCACATTTTTGGATCTAGGACCTTAAATTTGAAATATTAGTTTAAAACGGAATTTTCTTTACCTTCAATTTGTTCAGAATGTCATGAATAAGAGTTTTTATTTTTCAAATTTTTCATTTTAAAAGATTAAAAAATGATGTATCTTTTTCTAAAACTTTGTTAAACCAATAAAACCTAAAACTTTTTACATGTGTTACCAATACCTAAAGTAACATTATCTTGCAACTAAATTAGTACATTATGCAACGAGCCTATAATGATAGTAATTAAGACGCGAGGATGTTTATGAAACGAGCGCAAGCGAGTTTCATAATTTTCATACGAGCGTCTTAATTACCATTATAGGCAAATTTCATACGACTTTTTATGCTTGACCATATTTCTAATTTGAAATTTGAAAGTATTCATGTTATGGTTATGTGACTGGGAGCGAACTAACCTTGTGCAATCTCGTAAATTGTGAGATATGTGCAGACGCGAAATTATTGATTTTTTCCGGGCAAGGAATGTCGACGACCTTGATATAACCTAGAGAGTAAGATAAACGTTAAACTTGATATAACCTTGAAATTGAATTCGACATTGAAAAACGAGATGACAAATTGAATTTATTTGAATTTTATTTACAATTAACGCTAATTATTATAGTAACAGAACATAACCTTCTGCGACAGTATTGGATTTCCAGCCTGCGTGACGTTTTGCTAGTTGTCTTTCGATTGCATATCCGAGAATAATAGAAAGCCTGAACTTTAATGAATAAGTGTACTTTAATGACATGCATTAAAGGACTGCTACTAGGTGTATAATTACTACATTTCGGCATGGTCGAGCATAAATTTTATTTAGGCTTTATATTATTTTAAAATATATATTAAGTATGAAACACTTTAATTTTTATTTTGTTCCAAGTTTGTTAATGTATGTAACTCATAAATTAACAAATCAAAATTTTTGTTACAGGGAATTATAGCTAATACAATCAAAATTTCATACTTTTTCTTCTAATAGTTGCAGAAAAAAAGATACCGGTACATAAGCATTGAAAAATGTTACGTAAAATGACGTTTAAAGTTATAGTACTACCTATCTATCTACTATCTCATCTCATACAGTGCACTCAATTCTCTCCATATCCATAAGGAAATAGTAAGCCACAGCCTTCCTAGCACTGGTCAGATAGTTTGCCTGTCTAAATTTCAAGAAAATTTCTATAACAAGAAACAATTTGGAGTCCTATAATACAGAAAATATGTACTATTTATGAAGGCAATTCTTTACCTTCAATTTGTTCAGAATTTTATTAATAATAGTTTTTATTTTTCAAAATTTTCATTTAAAAAATTAAAAAATGATGTAACTTACCTTTTTCTAAAAATTTGTTAAACCAATAAACCTAAAACTTTGCACATGTGTTACCAATACCTAAAGTAACATTTCCCTGCAACTAAGTATTTTATTTAGACTTTATATTATTTTAAAAAATATATTAGATATGAAACATTTTAAATTTCCTAAGTTTTATAATAAATATTAACAATAAAAATTTTGTTACAGGGAATTATAGCTAATACAATTTTAAGCTTTTATGCAAAATTCCAAACTTTTTTTCTAATGGTTGCAGAGAAAAAGCTACATAAGCATTGAAAAGTATTACGTAAAACGACGTTTAAAGTTAGAGTACTATTTGTCTGCTATCTCCTCATGTAGTCCATTCAATTCTCTCCATATGCATAAGAAAATAGTAAGCCACAGGCCTTCCTACTATTGGTCAGATAGTTTGCCTGTCTAAATTTCAAGAAAATGTCTGTAACAAGAAACAATTTGGAGTCTTCTATTAGAGAAAATATGTACTATTTATTAAAGCAATTCTTTATCTTCAATTTATTCAGAATTTTATTAATAATAGTTTTCATTTTTCAAAAATTTCATTCAAAAAATTAAAAAATTATGTATCTTTTCCTAAAAATTTGTTAAACCAATAAACCTAAAACTTTGCACATGTGTTAGCCATACTAAAGTAACATTACCCTGCAACCAAATATTTTATTTATAGCTTATATTATTTAAAAAAATATATTAGATATGAAACATTTTTAATTTTTTCTAAGTTTTGTAGTGTATAAAACTCATAAATATTAACAAATCAAAATTTTGTTACAGGGAATTATAGCTAATACAATTTTAAGCTTGTATGTAAAAGTCATATTTTACTCCTAATGGTTCCAGAGAAAAACTTACATAAGCATTGAAAATGTAAGTTACGGAAAACGACGTTTAAAGTTATACAGTAGAAGATCGATTATCCGAATACTGATCAACCGAAACATCGGTTAACCGAAAGCGTTTCAGTCGGAAAATTTGAATTTGCGCGCGCGCCAAGTAGAAGTTTCGCTAGCGCTGTTTGCGTGATTTATCGGCACGAAACGAGTCTCAACTCTGAAGCAAAAAATAAAAATAAAATAATAATAATAATAAAAATAAAAAATAAAAAAAATAATAATAATAATACTAAAAATAAAAAAATAATAAAAAATTTGACTTCTTTTCCTATACTGTAGGCCTACTTTAATGATCGTTTTGAACTTGTCAAACTAGGCCAGTCAGTTTTCTGTGTCATAAGACGTGTGATACAAAATATAAACTGTACAGTATGTACAGTTTTGTGTTTAATATCAGTGTTTCTTTGTTTCATACTGTCCCTATGACACCGGTACCATTTTTTTCGTAAATGATCGGTTATCCGAAATATCAATTATCCGAAAACTCCAATCTCCAATTGTTTCGGATAATCGATGGTCTACTGTAATACTATTTATCTACTGTTTCACTTCATACAGTGCACTCACAATGTTCTCCATATCCATAAGGAAATAATAAGCCACAGCCTTCCTAGCAGTGGTCAGATAGTTTGCCTGTCTAAATTCCCAGAAAATTTCTATAACACGAAACTCCAAAATGGATACTGAAAGGGGGAGTGAGACATTGCGCCGCGCTGTGGTTTTTAAATTTTAAAGACCACTTAGGTCCTTCAGATAAGCAAAATATTTCAGTATTTAATACAGAAAAGTATGTACTATTTATTAAAGTAATAAAAAAATTTCCGTCTGTTTACCCTTAAACCTGCCACCATTTCGGTGAGTATTTTGTGAAATAAGTTGTCAGTTAAATGAATTACGTTATGTTTAATATCCCTATAACTCTTTGTTACCTTTTTTTTTTTTTTTTTTTTATACATATCTCCATAGCCAAAATATAATCTAAGCATGGTTTCTACATTGTCCACACGAAGATTTATGTGACAGTCACTGAGTATTTTTGTGTACACAGAAAAGCCCATCTAGATGTAGGGAACTATAGTCCCGTCGCTCTAATTTCCGGCAGCCAATCGCGTTGCAGGTCGGCTACATTTAAACGTGTGCGTCTTGTGATTCGCTTATGAAGACGTTATTCATTTCTTAAGGCTCGATAAATACTTAATATAATCGTCCGCCATTTTGGCTCTTTCGTTGGCGTTCGCAGAAAGCACACGAAGACGTTATTTGCCGCTCAATTATTTGCTGAATTACAGTGCGTTTGATTTATTATCATAGGAGCTACGACATGATAATGTTTAACGGTGTGGCAAATAGATTCCTCGTATGGTAGCTCGGAAACGAAAGAATAAAAATGGCGAACGATACTTCCTACCTAGACTTTATAGAGCTTTCACTTCCTAAGACGTAAGCAAAGAGGCGGAGTCACGCCGTAAATAACAGCGTCGCGACTATAGTTTGTCTGCAAACAATTCAGAACCAAATTCATTGTGATCCTCGACTAGTCTCACCAAAACCTCTTCGCATCAAAATATAGCCTCCTGTGCGGTATGGCATAATTGCGCCCCGAAGAAACCAGGTAGCAGAAGGGACATGGCATAGTTGCGCCCCGAAGAAATCACACGAAAGTGATTGTCATAATATAAACAAATTACTTACAAATATTACAGTGATAGTTGCATTGAAATCAGGTAGGCCTAGCATATGATCAATTTTACTATTTAAAATAACACTTTTTTATCGATCACACACAATAAATGAACTGCATTTTTTCTTTGTACATCGATATATGTTAACCCTACGGCACAGGGTTTCGAAAATTGAAACTTAGAACCATTGTGAATTATTAACTCTTTACCCTTTTCACTAAACTTAATATTCATTTTAAATTAACCTCAGTATACCCCACAGACGGTGTGAAAATCATTAATTAAATGTCAAGACTGCTAAGCCCCCATATTCCAACGGCTCACTCATTTCAATATGTCAGTTAATAAAGAACTGCCAACTTCATGGTGTTCATTTTAACGATAGGCTATTGATAATCACTGCATGAACAGTAGAAAAACAGTTAATAAAGTACTGCCAACTTCATGGTGTTCATTTTAACGGTAGGCTATCAATAATTACTGCATAAACAGTAGAAAAACAGTTAATAAAATATTGCCAACTTCATGGTGTTCATTTTAACGGTATCGATAATGAATATTAAATCGCATAATAAATCAGTAAGGTTGGTTGATTACGAGGCTCGAGTTCCCGTAGTGTCTTTTTCTCTACCTACTTCATCGGGGCGCAACTACGCCATCCCTCTCTATCTGATGGGAACGGGGCGCAACTATGCCCACAAAACAGGGACCCTTTTTTTATCTGCTGCATTTTATCTTACCGTGGGGCGCAACTATGCCCTGCTCCTCCTGTGTATAACCAGGGTGCGAATTACCGGAGGGGGGGGAAGGGGGGTTTCCCCCCTATTGGAAAGTTATCCCCCTCATAAATTCATATTAACATCCCTGCCACAATATAATTGTTTTAATACGAGTATATGTACTTAAAGTAAGCAAAGAAAATATTTCTGTATTATCATCACCGACAAGCTGACAGCAATCAGTAACTTAGGAATTACACATCTTATCTTAAGCCTGCTCATGGATATTATTATTATTATTATTATTATTATTATTATTATTATTATTATTATTATTATTATTATGATCAAGATGTAAGACAAGCAACTCAGTGCGACCAAGCGTTGAGCCGTTTCGAATGAGGATAATAATAATTTTATGTATGGTATTCTCTGTCCAGAATGCTATCTCCCCCCCCCCCCACATAAGAAATCTTAATTCGCACCCTGTGCATAACATACTGCATTAGTCGATTAGAGAAATCGATCTTTTTTCGATTGCCATATATAGGGTGAAAATGAAATAACCCAGCAGATTGAAAGGGGTTATAGACCTATAGTATACTTAAAGGAATTATTACGTTTTGTAATTAATGTACGGTTAGTTAGAAAATTAAGTTTCAGCAGATATTACGAAAAATATCAAGAAGAAAAGTATAAAAATATTGAAAGTGACCACAAACTGGAACTTAATAAAAATTTTTCTGATGTATGTGGAATTAATTACGAATTATATTAATTTTCATTTCTAATTTTTAAATATGAATCGTCATCTCATAACAGTTTATTACGCACTTTCTTTCCTTTGCAGACTGCAATATCTGATGAAAAATTAATGAAATTATCAGTTACCTATAAGATGTCCCTCAAAATTATAAAGACATGGCATCCTTTCTGTGATAGACTTTTTATTAAGAGTTGTATTCTAGACGCTCTAGACAAAATATCTCCCATTGGTGTAAGAAAGTACGAAGAAATATATTTTTTTATCCAGAAACATTGTAGCCAAGAGGATACAAGAATTATCAGGAAATACTGAAGGAAAAAATTAGAGACTTATGTAAAGAATCTATTATTTTGTTTCTCATTATTTCTTTATGAAAGCACAGACGTGTCTAACACCTCGCAGTTTGTAGCTTTGTTCGTGGTATAAAATTACCTCACACTTACAGAAGAACTATTACTGTATTTCGAAATCGGTGAAAAACATAATTTAGATTTTGGATAGTACAAATATATAACTGGGTGTTGAACACAGTGTTACTTTAAAGTGCTTGCTATGTTTTAATGTGACATTATACACGTATTTTGTGAGAGAAATTTGTCTGTTTGTGTTGTTAATTTCAATCGTGTAATATTCAATTATTCTTATATTGTATTTTATAAAATGAATGTAGAAAATACCCATTGATATTGACGCATTTAAAAGTGTTGTTCATATTACATTTCGTCTATGAGCTTGACGCCCGCGTAATGTTTGTACAGGAACATAATTTTATTTACTTCAATTTTTATTGTGCCTAAGTTTTTTAATATACTTTACTCCCACCTTTTCTACTAATGAAGTTCAACTGTCCTCCACATAGAACCAAGGTCGCATATGCAGTCAAAGTCGCCTTACGGTCTTAGTAAACAGTACTGAGTTACTGAGTATAGTACGTACCAGAAATAAGGTTGCGTTTTTCAGTGAAGAAAGAGCTTTCAATATTGAATCATATTTTCGTACAGATACTGTGCGTCCGTTTGCTTACGTCGCATCCCGGTTTCCGCCACCTGCTTTTGCTCGCCCGTCTGTAAAGACTAGTGGTTGGGCTGTCTTAGCTTTTTTCAGAAAACATTTTCTGTTAGGAATTGGACTTCTATGTAATATTATACAACTATTTAAACTAACTTAAATAAAGGGCCTCGTTAAGTAATTAACTGTCACGTGATTTCATCCCTTTCTACGACCCTGCAACATAATCACTTGGACGGACAGCGGATAGCATGTCTGAGTAATTTTATCTTTTCGGATCGGCAAAAGTGAAGATTAAATTTACAATACTTAAGGTAATCTTTTATATAGTAAGTACAGAATTATTTCAACATGAGTTACTGGTATGAAGGGCGAAACTGGAAATTGGAATTAGGTACAATAGTATACAGTGCAATAATATGCACAAAAGAACTGAAGCCTGTATCCAAAATAAAGGCCATTATTTTCAAAAATGTGCTTAAATATCCATATTATGATTATTTTTCAATTTAATTTCATTCTCTATATTGTACGCTAATGTGCTGTGCTGTGTTAAATTGGAAAAATCATATTAAAGAAATTACCCCCAAACTAAATTCAGCTTGTTGCTACTAGATCTATGCAGAAGATAGTAAATATCAATACCTTAAAAACAATATACTTTGCATACTTCCACTCGGTAATGAGTTTTGGAATAATATTCTGGGGAAATTCCACAGAGAGTAACAGTATATTTATATTACAATAAAGAATAATTAGAATAATAGTAGGTGGCAAATCTAGGGAATTGTATACGACTATTTTCAAAAAACTACAAATAATGCCCATGGCTTGTCAGTATATCTTTTCATTAATAATCTTCCTCTTATGTAATCGTGAAAACTTTGTAACTAATTCAGCAGTTCATAGCATAAATACACGTCAAAAATGACTTTCATACTCCATCGGCAAGTCTATCGTGCTATCAAAAAGGAGTGCGTTATATGGCAGTAAAAATTTTTAATAGTCTCCGTACCGATATAAAAAATGAAACACAAAACATAAGATTATTTAGGGCCAAATTAAAGAAGTACCTAATTTCTCACGCCTTCTATTCTGTAGGTGAATTCATGACATTCAATAACACTTCATGAAAATGATACTAAAACTATGTGTTGTACTAGTAGACTGTATTGTAAATCTCGTCTGTATATATTTGATCTAGACTGTGACTATAAATTAAGACGTTATAATAGTATTAAGTGTTTTGACTTGTTCCATATTCCATATTCTAGCTGTAAAGCAATGTATGAATACCATGGAATGTTAATAAATACAATACAATATAATATACACTGCATAATGAATACGTCCGAATGGATAGCTCAGTTCGTGAGTAAAAACACTTACTGTTAATACTGTACTGTATTTTGATTAAACAAAAACCTAATGAAAATTAAAATCGTTATATTTCCTAGTTTACGTAAATGGATGAACTACTTTTCTTCCCTCATATACCTAGTAAAGTGATTTGTTTGTATTTTACGCTAGTATAATCAAACTTCGTTCGTGAAAGGGGGTAACACAGTGTTTCCGGTTCTCTCAAAGGTATAGCCAGGTTAATATTAGAAATGTTAGTAAAAATAAAATGATGTCCCTGTATAATTGTAATTATTTATTATCATTTTAAACTATATGAAATATCTAGAAATGATGAGAAGAAAGCACGCATTTCGAAGAAAATTTTTGACAAAATTTCACTCTGATTCTAATTTATAATTTTTTCTATAGTACGTATGAATAATTATTCCATCATGTGTGAGTAGTCTCTGCAGTTGAAAATAGATGTCAAATGATTACCTTTTACTATAACATGCTTACTCACATCTCCCTGCACGCTCTACATATTTTTAGCCATGGAGATGCAGAATCTTCCCAGATCTAGGTGACATCATATCGCCTGAAATAGGAATAGTGTTAACAGGTCTGTTAAAATAAGAAAACCTCTAGCGCACTGGCACTGGAAGGTGACACAATTTGCGTGTGTTTCATGACCGTGTTCGAAATACATTAATCAAAGCTCCGGGATACGTGTCTGTTTATTTGAATCTTGTCAAATCACATCATGATCAAAGAGAGCAATTTTCAACTAGCATTGAATATGAAAATGCAAGCTCTATTTCTTCCAAAATGTACGCTTATACTATCAACAAAAAATATTTACTTCAGAGTCTGATTGCAAAAAGAGAATGTTATTAATTCTCTTTACGTAATATTGATTTATAATTCTAGTAATATAAAACTGGAATAAAGCTCAGATAATAATCCACTTGGTACAGGATGTTTTGGTACGTAAGTATCGGGTTTTAAGAAGCCAGGAAAAACACGAAAGTCCTCTATGTATGTTAAAAAACAATATTGATAGAAAAATAATAATACAATTTTGTTCAAAATAGAATACCGTATATTCAGATATAAACAAATTTCCAAACAGAACCATCGCACCATTCACATCTTTACCCACGAGATTTGATCCACCACAATGTTCTTATCTGTACTGTTCTCCAACCAGGAGATTAACCGTGAAAGGAATGTGCTTATTATTGCGGCATCTATTGGAGCGAAGTAGACAGATAATATTACCGTTATAACGTCAATTTAAAAAACATGCGCTCTCCTGCATTTGTTATTTCCTGTATGGAGGGATTAAAAGACCAGGAGATTAACAGTGATCTAATTTTGTAACTAGGGTAGTATAAGATGTGTGTATCAGTGTTATCGTTTGTGCTGTGAGAGTTAGCCAATAGAGATACGTGTACCCACGTGTGTGACCTTTTGACATCAACATTCATTCACAGCATTCCCCGCTGCGTCTCATTCCCCTGAGACATTCTCCTGGTTCGAGTATAGTAATTTTTACAAGTTTGCACAATGACGACAAATTGCAGGGTTTCTAGTTTATGAATCTTGTCAACGAACTGGAGAAATCTCTATTGCATTCACATGTAACTCTTATAAGACAAATTTGCTTCTCTAGAGGAAAATCCTTAATTTCTTGTATCAATTAAAAAAAAAAAAGCCAAAGCATAATTTGAATTGCTGATTATTTCATTTGCCATAGGAATAATAGTGAAGCGGAATAGTCTTCAAATGCACTATTGTACCATTTCATCATTACAAATATTCCGTTAGATTGCAGTAGTGTGTTATGATCTGCTGTTCTCTTGTTACCAGTTCAATTCAATTCAATTCAATTCAATTCAATTTATTTGGCCATTAGACATACAGTTTTAGGCTTCGTCAGAATACATTGAAAAACATATAAATACGTTTTAAAAAATACTAATAAAAGAAACAGTAAAATTTAAATAATACAATGAAAACATGAAATAATTTGAAACTTTTAAATTAAAGAAAACTAAATTACAATTAAACTTATTTATTAAAATACAATTTCATACAAATTTGTGTTGAAAAACTCAGCAACAGAATAAAAAGGATTATTTAATAACCAATTGTAAAATCTAGCTTTGAAGCTGTTGATTGGTAATTTATAGTATTGACTGGGGAGCTTATTACATAATTTCATCCCCGTAATTAAAAAGTTTGTGTTGCTCTTGTGTAATCTACAATATGGAATATTAATTTGTTCACTACTTCTAATTTCATGATCATGTATATTGGCCACTAATGAATAATTGTCGATATTCTGTCGAGTGTAAAGTACTAGATCACATATATATATATATATATATATATATATATATATATATATATATATATGGCATATTATCGGATTATCGACTGAAAGAAAGAAAAGTAGGCATATCTTAAATAATTTGGAGAAACTCAAGTCGTTAATTTCTTTAACAAATACTAAATATTGTGCAAATTATACAATCTTCATTGAACTCCATGGACGATTACTAGTAGTGAAGAAGGCTTTGTTGATTCAGTTTCACTTTTATTAAAACAGTTGCATTCCATTTCAGTTATCAATATAATTATATATTAAACAATCACTGATATGTGTCTATCCATAATCTCATACAGCAGAAGCTATAATCTTTTCGCTGTAAGAAAAATCCTAATGTAAACAATAGCACGTGACTGAAGTGAGGCTTCATTGGCCGCTTTTTGGCGCCATAGATTCTCAGTACATGTTCCCGCCTACTGTTATACATTCTGTTTCATGTTAAACATTTCCCGTTACTCGTCAAGTAGGCCTAACCTCACTACTATGCATTCGTTTGCTTAGGAAACATTTACTTTATAATTACTGTGATTAAAACTCACATAACTTATTATATACATTTAAGACTACTATTTGTTTTTCTCCGCTTTTGAGAGGGTTTCTACTCTTATGTTTAATAACCAAACACACCGAGGATGCAGAAGCCATAGTTCAGTGCCACGTGCTTACGTGAACAACTACAGCTCAAGTGACGCCAGCATTGTTACAAGAACAGACTACCTTGGTATTACTATTTGTATTCATCCGCGTTCATAGTAAATAACAAAACATAAAAGTAGCTTTTTTTTACATATCATTTTACATTATGAGTGAAGTTAATGTTTCATTGTATTTAAGAACTAGAATTTAATTTGTTTATTTTCAAATAATACAATATTATGGTTTCCAAATGCGGACTATATTTTCCTGCGTCGTGTGAGTGTTTCGACTGTGAGCCAATCACGGGTATGACAGCCACGTGCTTTTGTTTACATTAGGATTTTTCTTACAGCGAAAACAGTATATAACATAACCTAAATAATATAAACAAGATAAACGATAGAAAAGTGTTAATTAAGGGTTAGGAAATAAACAATAAATCATTTTAAAAGGTACAATTATTGAAAGTACAATGTTTGCAAAGACACAATTAATGCTAGGGAGGTGATAAGAATGATCCCGCGCCGTAGATTCGCGGTCTAAGGCATCCTAAGGACTCGCGTTAAGGAATGCGCGCTGGTTCGAGTTCTCATGGGGGAAGAAATTTTCTCATGAAATTTCGGCCAGTGTATGGGACCGGTGCCCACCCAGCATCGTGATGCACTTGGGGAGCTACGATGGGTAGCGAAATCCGATTGCGAATGCCAGCTATAACGGCTGGGGGGATCATCGTGCTAACCACACGATACCACCATTCTAGTTGGATGATCGTCCACCTCTGCTTCGGCATGTGGGCGTGAGGCCAGCAGCCGGCTGGTCGGTCTAGGCCCTTCACGGGCTGTAGCGCCACGGATTATTATTATTATTATTATTATTATTATTATTATTTTTATTATTACTTACTTACTTACTTACTTACTTACTTACTTACTTACTTACTTACTTACTTACTGGCTTTTAAGGAACCCGGAGGTTCATTGCCGTCCTCACATAAGCCCGCCATTGGTCCCCATCCTGAGCAAGATTAATCCAGTCCCTACCATCATATCCCACCTCCCTCAAATCAATTTTAATATTATCTTCCCATCTACGTCTCGGCCTCCCCAAAGGTCTTTTCCCCTCTGGCCTCCCAACTAACACTCTATATGCATTTCTGGATTCGCCCATACGTGCTACATGTCCTGCCCATCTCAAACGTCTGGATTTAATGTTCCTAATTATGTCAGGTGAAGGATACAATGCGTGCAGCTCTGCGTTGTGTAACTTTCTCCATTCTCCTGTAACTTCATCCCTCTTAGCCCCAAATATTTTCCTAAGAACGTTATTCTCAAACACCCTTAATCTCTGTTCCTCTCTCAAAGTGAGGGTTCAAGTTTCACAACCATACAGAACAACCGGTAATATAACTGTTTTATAAATTCTAACTTTCAGATTTTTTGACAGCAGACTAGATGACAAAAGCTTCTCAACCGAATAATAACAGGCATTTTCCATATTTATTCTGCGTTTAATTTCCTCCCTAGTGTCATTTACATTTGTTACTGTTGCTCCAAGATATTTGAATTTTATTATATTTATTTTTATTATTATTATTATTATTATTATTATTATTATTATTATTATTATTATTATTATTATAGATGATAAGAATTGTAGGATAAGCAGCCATAATAATTGGTTGAAACAACGTTCTGTACCTGTTTTATTGATCAAAAGTAGTATGACGTAGTAAAAGTGTTAATAGTCATCTAAATATCTGTTTTCTGATTATCTTTTGTCAATGCCGTTGTGCTCATGAACTAATTTGCACAAGCGTCTGTCCGTTTTCAGACACGATCTGAACTTGATCAAATCAAACTTTGCTTCAGGTCAGTTTGCACGAACTGTATGATAGTGCAAACATTGTTAGTCGCATTCTGTTTAAATAAGCTATTATACAAGCATACTCATAAAATAAACGAACAAACTGCGATTGTCTTCACTTGAAGTCGCGTTGGTTGTCATGACAACGTTTGGAGACCGGCGCAGCCGGCGTCGAGTGACCCAGACCCCACACTCCATGTTCGGATGCAGTGATGGACACGTACAAGACGCGGAACTGCTGCTGACACTATTTGCCACACGCTCAACGCCAGTCACTTGTCGGCATCTCTCAGCGCACCCCTAGTACGCCATGTAGATTGTTTTTTGTTCTATTCCCGCATAGCGCTCGCTGCGTAGTAACATGGAGGGGAAAATACAAATTACAGCCTAGTACAGGGACATCATTTTATTTTTACTTCAATTTTTATTGTACCTGCGTTTCTAAATGTACTTGACTCCCACCCCTTTCACTAATATCCTTGCTAACGTCAGTCACACAAACTTACGGTCGCTGTTGCTAGCAGTGAAATAAACAGTACAGAGTACAGTGTGTTTCAGAAATATGTTACATTTTCTGTAGAAGAAAAAGCTTATATTATCGAAGTTTATTTTCACACAAGTATGGTGTGTAGCATAACTGAATTTATCTGTGTGGACTGAGCACAAGTGAAGATTAGAGTTACCCTATAATATGGTGCGGTACTTAACAGCATTATTTAAACAAGAGTTTTGTTTTACTGTTTGTAGGTATGAAGGACGATGATGGAAAATGGAATTGCAATATAACCGAATGTGAACAACAGTTTTTCTTTTTTTCTTTTTCACAATTTCCTGATTATATCATTACGGAATATTTTCGTAGAAATGTCATTAATCTGGTAGATAAATTTAGAGCAACAGAGTGTACAGAAAGGAAGAAATGTGTAAGATGGCCAACAGAGGTGACAAAAGATGCCGTAGAAGATGCTAGAGAAAGGATGCAGCGAGGTCCTAATAAGTCGGTCAAGAAGTTAGCTGTAGAAATTGGGGTTTCTTACGGAAGTGCTCACAAAATTCTCAGGAATAATATGCTGAATAAAGTAGACATTACATAATGTATATGACCGCCTGAGGACTTGAGTTTGTGAAAAAAAAAAATTGTTACTATTCTACTGTTTTTTTGATAAAATACTGTAAAGTAATGACCAAACTGAAAATCGTAATACTATATTTCCCTGTAACATAAATGGATACACTACTTTTCTCTCCTCCTATAGCTAGTAAAATGATTTGTTTACATATTGCACTAGCAACTCCAAACTCCTGTAATGAGAGGAGGGTAACAGTGTTTCCGAGTATAGCCAGGTTAATGTTAAAATTGTTGGTAAAAATAAAGTGATGTCCCTGTATATACAGTCACGATTGAGTTTATGAGGGTACTAGGAACAATAGACTGTGCAGATACTATTTCGCATTGTGTGTAATGAGGCGATAGTAGCGACCCTAGTGGTTACCAACTATCTATGGATGCATATTTACTACATATTGAGCCTCGTGACTATATATTAGACCAGGCTGCACAAACAGCGCTCAACGAGCGCGCGCGCTCCTTCGGAGCGAGAAAGCGGTGTTTACCGCTCGCCGAAACGGAGAGGAAGATACTTCAGAATGACATAGACTTGCTGTAGGTAGAGGAGAGGGAAACGACCACTCAGCTATCTAGTGGAGTGCAGTGTGTAGGCCTATTCTCAGTAACTGTTTCACGTCGCTTATCTACTACTACAGCACAGTATGGAGGAATCTAAAAGACGGAACATAACATTTAACATTTAACGATTTACAGCCCGGACTTATTGATCTTCAATATGACCTAAGGGCTAAAGATCGTTTGAATAATACTACTAGCCTGGTTGAGTTTTACAAGACTAAACATTAACAATACTACACAGGCTGGCTGTGAAAATGATTGCTATGTTTGGCTCAACATTTATATTTGTGAGCAATTGTTTTCTATATCAACTTTAATAAAGGCAGACATCGAACATCTGTAACTGATGTTTCATTACGATCAGTAGGCTACTGTTCCTTTCAGCTGCCAACAGCATAAAACCTCGTTTTGATGTACTGATAAATAAAAATATAACAAAATGATATTGTACATTTAAGCAGCTATAGAATTTCTATTATTTCTGTAAAATAAATATTTCTTTATTAATTAATAATAGTGCAAGATAGTTTTGCAAACACTGAACGGGAATTCATTTCATGAACACCTTGTGTACATTTTGTACGAGATCACCCCTTCTTCCAGTCCACCCTTATACAGAGAGCATCTAATACCTGCATTCCACTCATGAGCTGTGAGTCGGCTCGGAGAGCGCAAATCTTGTGCAGGCCTGTACTAAACTGTGATACAAATCGTGTTGGCTTAGCAAAATAATATTTCGTGTATTTGCAGGCAGTAACTACATTTGGAGCATTTTAAGAGAACTACATACTTTGAAAATTAAATAAAATGTTATAAAGTGAATCAAACTTTGTATTTAAACGCTTCAAGATAGGACTCGAAATGGACCTTCTGTTCGGTTCGTGAATCACAAGAACCTTTCCATTCTTTCTGCCGATCCCGATTCTTTTGATTTTGTATTTCAATACTTTTTTTAGTTAAATGTGAATTAAATTGTTAAAAATACTAACGATACTGTCAGTGCTATTTATTGCATTTAGCATTCGTATAAGCCATCGCTAATTTATAACCAGTGAGGGAAGTGAGACAGTATGTGCCGGTATGAAATACAGCCTCTGGTTTCTATTGCCACAAAACATACCGTTACTGAAAAATTACATACCATCAGTGAAAAAAAAAATGTGATCCGTAAAAGTTTGTTTATACAATCCTTCACAGCAAAGAATATCTGTTTACTTCGTAGATCTAAACCACAACCTTCTGGAACCGTACTCAATGTCTATTTAGACACGTTTATTTGATAAGTCAACCCCTGGAATGCTTAACAACTGTAGCATTTCAAGTATAGAAGGCTGTGGTCTGTAGCTTGTGATGGCCATTGTTGCCAATTTAGTGACTGTGTCATCAGATCTTATTCTTTCAAAATATTTGTCAGTGACAAATAACGTTACTTATCTATTATTTAAATAGAGTTACATGCAACACTATTTAAGTACTCGTTAGTGATCAAAATTAAGTTTTAATCATTAACACTATAGAAAGTAAATTATTTTTGTGCGATATCGTGCGTATTTGCTAGGTTTTGCGCACAAAACCAATCCGCGGAAAGTCTAAAATTCCACATTCAGTATTCCCAACCTAACACACATAACAATTTCCCTCTTACCGCTTAAGTGACCTATTGATTTTACTGCTTTAGGCTTTTAACACATTATTTTTACAGACGTTCAATATAGTAATAATTATAAATTGGAAACTTACGACTGCAATTTCACCTAAATTGCACTGTTAATTATTGTTTTTAAATATTTGCAAAAATTAAGTAAACTCTAAACTCCACTAAAGTTACTGCATTCGTGATGCAAGTAACATTAAGGAAGCCGTGAAAAAATCAACAAGATTCCAGACTCATCATAGACTGGGGAAAAAATAAGACAGACGTATATCACGTCCTGCTGGAGTATAGTAAACACAGAAAACATTTTAAAGCAACAATATTGAAGATAGATATTTTTGTTTTGCAAATTTGCCGTCATTGAACAGAAACCAAGATGGAGATTTCATTGCAACTAATTAGAAATTCCTCTTTCAGGTATGTAATAAACGATCTTCACACAAAATAATGTACGATACACGAGCGGTATGTTTTCCTTCAATTCTCGGAAATTAAAAAAGCTCAACTACGTTTCGCTTTTTCAAACTTTTTCTCGAACATGAAAACTTCAACATGCCGCTCTTGTAACGCATATTACTATTGTACCGCTGTTTAGCAATTTTCCGTTAAGCAGTATTAGCATTGTTTGGGCCTCAACTCAGAAGGTAAATTTCTGTTTCAGCATACTTTCGTAATATAATTTTTGTTGTTGTTGCATTTTTTATTAATAATTAAGTAAGACACTTTGAAGATTTAACTTTATCTTAAATGATAACTGTTATTGGACATTGAAAATAATTAGTAAACAACTGAAGTAACTTGAAATTATTTTATTAAAAAATTTAGTATGTTGCATAAGCTTCAAAGATTCGCGTTGCTGACTGCACGAAACGATTTATTGTAGCCTATCATGTACGTCTATGTTGTATATGCCTGTTTAAATCCAGGTATGCTGGGGGAAAAATCTTTGGGTAGCATACCGCCTCTGGTTTTTTCCCCACTTCCTCCCTGTTTATAACACTCTTGTAGCATGCCTTTAATATATTGTTTGACATGAGTAGAGGGCGGATTTTGGCATATTTGCATGTTTTATTCCTTGAATGTTAGAGGACTGTGATTCATGCTATGAGATATCAACGGAGGAAGTTTTATAGTGCATATACTGTAAATGCATATTCAGGGAGTTAGTGCATATTTCTCAAATATTTGCATGTGGATGCATATAGTACACTTTTTACTCGAAGATCGTTACTAATTAATGACTTCTTAAACCTATATTTAAATATTCACTGTTCACAATCCTCTACTCCAACACAATAGCAATCATTCGTGATCGTTGAAATTTTAAAATTGTTCCATAACTGTGAGGATGACATTAAAGGGGAGTGGGTAGTGATGCCTGTGTGATTAAAGAATTTCAGTACAAAAATTTAGGTCAATATTTCTAGGCTTTTATTGTTTAAAGTGGAATAAAAACTTCCATGGTTGGTTATACAATCAATCATTCTGAATTCAGTGCTATAAAATACAGCTAATTAGTTTCGTATCCGATTGCAAAAGAAAGGTCCTAACTGACAACCTGTTTTCCCACTTTGGTAAGTGTACCTCATTTTTCAGGTGCACGTTACTTACTACAATCTTCACTCATATATCTTGTATTTTTTTAAGTTGTCAAATAATCTATAATGTAAATTCTCGAAGCAAAATTTAGTTAAATATTTCACCCCTAGTGAAACAGAAAAAAATATTGAACTTTGTATAACATTTTTTGCAATTTTTTCATGCATATGTATATTTTTTCAGGTGTTATGTGTGTGATATTCTTAAACCCGTAGGTCTACTTTGTAGAATATAAGTTGCAGAAAACACTGTAAAAATTTAATCTAAATTGATTCAGTAGTATCAGAGAAAAATGCACTTAAGTTTGAAAAATATCTGCTTATGGAAAACTGCATTAAAAAATATAAGGACATATGAATCACATGTACCGTCAAATTTAAAGAGGCCATTTAACAGGTTTATCTGCAGAAATACCCTCACAATATATATTGTTTTAAAGAGAAAGTTTTGTACTTTTTTAAACACAAAATAAAAAAGTAATAGTTTTGACCACTAATCATTACCTGGTACCCTTAATAAAAGTGAAAAAAAAAAACAAGTTTAAGTTTCAAGACAATTCAATATTTTTACACCCAAACTGTCATTTCTTTGTGTATGAAACAGTACCATAGTGACAATACCCCTCGTGGACCAGGTATCAACAATTATAAATATTTAGAAGTCAGTAAGCAAAACTGATGCCGCAAGGGAAAGCACCAAGAACGTGCTTCCAACAATGGACAGTTTATTAGTAGTCGGCCAAAACCATTGATTGAATTCACAATATGCTCAGTCAATTTAAGAGATACGTAAGTGTATTATGTTAATAGATGATTGAAAGAATTTTAGTTTTATCCTTTATATGTGCAGATATTTTAAAAATTTGTAGCTGTCAAATCGGGTGAACGCGAAGGCCAAACAATGTGGCCAAATCGAGAGATGATGCGCCCAGGAAATAATATGTGCAAATCCGCACTTTACGATGAGGCCGCCTCGGTAACCCAGTTGGCAGAGCGCTGAATTACGACAGCACACCACGTACGGACTAATTCCTGTATAGACGTTATGCACAATGGTAGGAATTTCTCCTCAAATTCCCTTTCATTCTTTATACACGTTATTTAACAACTTCATAACAATTACAAGGTTATACATATGATGGAATGCATAATAACGAGAAAGTATTTTGGTGGGGTGAGACGGAAGATTCACCATTGAACTACCTGACATTTGAATTACAGATTGGAAAACCTCGGATAAATCATAAACAGGTAATCAATCGAAACGGGAATAGACTTCACGTCCGAACGTGAAATACTTTTACAATTTTGAGCCTCTAATAGTTAGCTGAATTGATTTTTTTAACGAATGAAAGAATCAAAGTATGGAAAGAAAATGAATCAGTAGAATGAATAAATGGTTGGATACACATGAGGATGAAATAAATAACGTTCGAGGATATCCGAATATCTCGTAACTACAGACCGGCACAATATGAAGATAATTTATTCTAAAATATGGCAAAACGAAAATATAAATGGAAATATTTTCAGTTCAACAATATCTTCGTTCTAAAAAATTTACAGCAGGTTTCCATTATTATTTACGAAATGAGCCTTTAGATGTTAATAATTTTGTGTGAATTTAATATACTACCGAATAAAATACAATAAATCTACATAATTAAACTGTTTTTCAGCATCATTAAATCTTTACCTGAATGCAAGAAATAGATAATTCAATTTTTTACACTGAAGAGAACAAAAAAAAAAAAAACAACAAAAAAACAAAAAAAAAAGTTCTTACATTGGATGAACTCAATACTAGTTACATTAATATAAATAGATCTAACTTTGCCGTATTTTCTGGCAAAAGATTACACTTTCTTTCAGTTAATATTGTTTTGTACGCTGAGAAACCAATGAAGTTGCAAGAAGAGGAGGAATTAAGTACGCAGCAAAATTGATGGGTGAAATCCGCATAAAACATTAATTTATACGTACATTTAACGGCAAAAAGAATGGGCCGTCTGTTGGGGGTGAATGTCATACGATGGGGCACGACTTCTGGAACGCATCCACGGTCGGTTTACGGCAGAAGTCTACGAACACATTTTGGCAAATGTACATAATGATCCCTTCCTCCCGAGAACGATAACCAGAAGAAACACTTCTCTTCCAGCAGGATAATCACCCGGTACACACCGCCAACCGGATTCAAAGATGGTTTACGAGGAGGCCTGATGTCGACCTGATCGATTGGCCTCCAAATTTACCAGATATGAATTCGATTGAAAATTTGTGGACTGCAGTCAAACGGATCCTATGCTCTAATTGGACAGAACAACCACCCATTCGGACAGCTAACGAATTGTGGGACAGAGTTCTAGATGCGTGGGAGGAGGGGGCCATGAATTTAGACCTGTTCCATAATCTTGTGGACTCCATGCCGCGCAGAATGAGGGCAGTTGTTGACGCAGGTGGTTTGTGGACGAGATACTAGTTCCCACACAGGCCTTTTTTGGTTAATATATTAAGAAATTGTTTGTTTTTTGTTCATTTAATTATTTATGTTTGATGTGCGTCCGGTTTTTTAAGATGTGAAACAAGTATTTTTGTTTATACAGGCCAGGTCTTGCCTGTAAATAGCCCACAGGTGATGGGCAATAATATTTTTATAAGGTATGCATAACGAAGTTTATTAACAAATGCTATTTCACATTTAAACTAATAAAATAATTAAAAACTACAATTAAAAAAAAATAATAATTTTACCGTAGGCCTCCCGGGAAGCGAACTCACAACCTCTGGTACATCCTACCACTGGGCGACACACAACTCGTAAGGTTGACTACATTGTAGACGGACGACTTTTAATTAAGAGAGACTACAGCAGTGCCTTGAAGTGCAGTGCGTTTACACGAGTGAACCGCGCGATAGAACTTAGCATTCCTGTCGACCAAGAGTCGGCCCATTCTTTTACCGTTAAGTGTACATGCTTAAAAGTAGACATGAAGCACTGAAAAAAGCTATCACTGGATCCGAAATAATGAGCAAAGACACCATTTTTTGTTTTCTTTTTCTTTTTTTGTTTTGACTTCTCGAATTCATTGGCGCTACGAATCCAATGACTGTGAAGGGAAATTTGGAGATTTCACTTACTCTTACGAATCCAGGAATGTGAGTGCAATTGAATGGCTTCAGATTTCTTGGAAAACATCTCTATTAACTGGAATGACTGGTTCAGCTGTAGTCTATAGAAATGTTAATAGTGCCAAATAGTGCCAAAAATAATAAATCATTAGATATGGAGATTTCTTGGCCTTAATTTCAATGTACACATCGTGAATTTTGAAAATTCTTGTTCCCATAACGCTAGCGGGAGTAATTTGGAAGAATATGAAATTTCATATTTTTCCTCTCTCTGCATGTAACATAATCTTCAGGCGTAGCTTTGTTAACCAGCCAGTTCACTCCCATCTTTTGCAGCTGTGCTTGTGAGGCCTGGGTGGCAACGAGACAAATCTGCTCGTAGTTGTCGACATGACTTCGCAAGTCCCTCAACACGTGTAGACGGCCCGTAAACTGCACGTTTAAGTAGTTTCTCACTTGGCTAAACCCGCAGAACCTGGAACCACCGCCATTCATATAAACGACATTTAAAACGTGTTATGTTTATTCATTGATTATTTAATGTGCAGTCAGTTTCCACCGGTTATGTTGGCTGCGTTCGAATGTTCATTCTTGAACCTAACCGTTTCTTGAATTACAGCATATATAATTTTCCTCTGCATACAGAGTGTTAATTGGGAGGCCGGAGGGAAAAAGACCTTTGGGGAGGCCGAGACGTAGATGGGAAGATAATATTAAAATGGATTTGAGGGAGGTGGGATATGATGGTAGAGACTGGATTAATCTTGCTCAGGATAGGGACCATTGGCGGGCTTATGTGAGGGCGGCAATGAACCTCCGGGTTCCTTAAAAGCCAGTAAGTAAGTAAGTATAATATTCCTCTTTCTGTAAGGCAAAGACGGTAGTACTAAACCTGCTGACGACCCTGGTTCAGTCCCCCAACCAGACGCTGTGGAATTAGTATTCAGAAGTCCGTTTAAGAGGTTAGGTACAGCTTACAGCAGTAAAATTTTTAGAAATATTCAACATTTTTTTCTCCATTACTGTATTTGTACAATAATGAAAATTGGTATGTGTAAAACACTGTCTTTCTGCTATATGAAAAAAAATATATATATTTTTACGATTAAAAAAATTTATATATATATTTTTTTCAAAATTAAAAATGGTGGCAGTTTACTGTGCAAAGATGAAGCGTTTCCCTAATAACTCATAAACTTGTTAACTTTTTCATGTTCTCTCTCTTTTATTTTATTACTGAAACTCATGTTTACAATATCATGCTTTTTAAACTACATTTCTTAATAAATATATATTTTTATATTGTGTTAGAAGAAAGTACTGATTATCGACCATTTTTAAATGAATTTATTTTTTATCAGACAATCTATCAAAGGCAGACAATTACCTTACATCATATTGTAGATATGACATGCATAAATACACACAAAACATTTCATCACAGAATGTTGGATGGTTTTTTAGTTATGTGGGAAACGCTTCATCACTGCACAGTGAACTGGATTTTGAAAAAAAAAAAAAAAAAAAAATTGTAAATATTTTTTTAAATTGTAAATTTTTTTTTCATATAGCAGAAGGACAGTGTTTTACGCATACTAATTTTCATTATTGTACAAGATACAGTAATGGAGGGAAAAATGTTGAATATTTCCAAAATTTACTACTGTAAGCAGCACCTAACCCCTTAAGTAAAGAGTTACAATTAAAATGATATTCTTATCGTTTCTTAATTTTTTCAGTACTTTAAAAGGAATGTTAAATAAAAAGTTACAAATAAAATGATATTAAAAGGAACGTTAAGTAAAGAGTTACAATTAAAATGATATTCTTATCGTTTCTTAATTTTTTCAGTACTTTAAAAGGAATGTTAAATAAAAAGTTACAAATAAAATGATATTAAAAGGAACGTTAAGTAAAGAGTTACAATTAAAATGATATTCTTATCGTTTCTTAATTTTTTCAGTACTTTAAAAGGAATGTTAAATAAAAAGTTACAAATAAAATGATATTAAAAGGAACGTTAAGTAAAGAGTTACAATTAAAATGATATTCTTATCGTTTCTTAATTTTTTCAGTACTTTAAAAGGAATGTTAAATAAAAAGTTACAAATAAAATGATATTAAAAGGAACGTTAAGTAAAGAGTTACAATTAAAATGATATTCTTATCGTTTCTTAATTTTTCAGTACTTTAAAAGGAATGTTAAATAAAAAGTTACAAATAAAATGATATTAAAAGGAACGTTAAGTAAAGAGTTACAATTAAAATGATATTCTTATCGTTTCTTAATTTTTTCAGTACTTTAAAAGGAATGTTAAATAAAAAGTTACAAATAAAATGATATTAAAAGGAACGTTAAGTAAAGAGTTACAATTAAAATGATATTCTTATCGTTTCTTAATTTTTCAGTACTTTAAAAGGAATGTTAAATAAAAAGTTACAAATAAAATGATATTAAAAGGAACGTTAAGTAAAGAGTTACAATTAAAATGATATTCTTATCGTTTCTTAATTTTTCAGTACTTTAAAAGGAATGTTAAATAAAAAGTTACAAATAAAATGATATTAAAAGGAACGTTAAGTAAAGAGTTACAATTAAAATGATATTCTTATCGTTTCTTAATTTTTTCAGTACTTTAAAAGGAATGTTAAATAAAAAGTTACAAATAAAATGATATTAAAAGGAACGTTAAGTAAAGAGTTACAATTAAAATGATATTCTTATCGTTTCTTAATTTTTTCAGTACTTTAAAAGGAATGTTAAATAAAAAGTTACAAATAAAATGATATTAAAAGGAACGTTAAGTAAAGAGTTACAATTAAAATGATATTCTTATCGTTTCTTAATTTTTTCAGTACTTTAAAAGGAATGTTAAATAAAAAGTTACAAATAAAATGATATTAAAAGGAACGTTAAGTAAAGAGTTACAATTAAAATGATATTCTTATCGTTTCTTAATTTTTCAGTACTTTAAAAGGAATGTTAAATAAAAAGTTACAAATAAAATGATATTAAAAGGAACGTTAAGTAAAGAGTTACAATTAAAATGATATTCTTATCGTTTCTTAATTTTTCAGTACTTTAAAAGGAATGTTAAATAAAAAGTTACAAATAAAATGATATTAAAAGGAACGTTAAGTAAAGAGTTACAATTAAAATGATATTCTTATCGTTTCTTAATTTTTCAGTACTTTAAAAGGAATGTTAAATAAAAAGTTACAAATAAAATGATATTAAAAGGAACGTTAAGTAAAGAGTTACAATTAAAATGATATTCTTATCGTTTCTTAATTTTTTCAGTACTTTAAAAGGAATGTTAAATAAAAAGTTACAAATAAAATGATATTAAAAGGAACGTTAAGTAAAGAGTTACAATTAAAATGATATTCTTATCGTTTCTTAATTTTTTCAGCACTTTAAAAGGAATGTTAAATAAAAAGTTACAAATAAAATGATATTAAAAGGAACGTTAAGTAAAGAGTTACAATTAAAATGATATTCTTATCGTTTCTTAATTTTTTCAGTACTTTAAAAGGAACATTAAATAAAAAGTTACAAATAAAATGATATTCTTATCATTTCTTAATTTTTTCAGCACTTTAAAAGGAATGTTAAGTAAAGAGTTGCATTTAAAATTATAAGCTCATCGTTTCTGAATTTCTCCTGTACATTAATAGGGTTGTCCAGTAAATAATTACAATTAAATTAGAATCCCATCGACTCTGAATGATATATTTCTCAAAAGGGCATTAAAGAAAATTATCGTCTCATAGTTTGTGTAAAGCCTCTCCTGTTTAAAAGAAACGTTGAAAACAGAATTACAATTTAAATTACAATTATTATTATTATTATTATTATTATTATTATTATTATTATTATTACTAACTCATCTCATCTGAAAATCCAATGTATTTTAACATAGGTGCTAAAGGTCTTGTAATTGCACTCATCACCTCTAAATACATTTTTAGATCAACAGAAGCATTAAATAAATGAATACCGGTCATAATTAAAAATTCATAATTTGTCAAAAAACTTTGTTTTTTTACTTAAACATTGAATAATAAATTATCGCAGTTAACAAATCATCGCCTCACACGGTTCGCCCACTTTAATTTGAGACTTATTGTATTTTGTCCAATTTTTAAGAGCGGAGGTATACCATTGGCCTGCAGAAATTTTATATCTCAACTACTATAAAAGCTAATTGAACAAAACTTTTCATGCTTAATGTACATACGAGGGAGAGCCAAAAAGTAACCTTAATAATTGTTTTATTAATTGAATATGTACAATAAGACTACAAACACTTCATCACTTTTCAACATAGTATAACAGGAACACTTGCATTGAACGTAGTTGGGACTGTGTTGAAAAGTGATGAAGTGTTTGTAGTCTTATTGTACATATTCAACTAATAAACAATTGAGGAGCAGACATGGAAAACGGTATAAGTGCCTCCGAGGTCAAATTTTGTTTTTGTCATGGAATGTGATATATGTAGCAGCGCCAATGTTATAGTAATGAACAGGGAACGGATTTATATGGACTAAAAATATATGAAATATGTAAATATATATGTAGTTATTTTTACCAAAATATGGAATTAAATATGGATTTTTACCAAAATATGGAATTAAATATGGACTTAAAATTATAAAAAAATGACTATGTACGTTAAATATTGGTACATTTTAATCAAACTAAACAAAAAATATAATGGACGTACCTTATCTTCCAATGTAGTTTCAACAAAAGACAATTTTTATTGTCTGTTACCATAACAATAGGTTACAAACATTTCTTTCAAGTGCTGAAAAGTGAATCTTCTTCTATTGTCTCTGAGGATAGATTTATACTGACTAAAAGAGCGTTCGACGTCACAAGAAGTAACTGGTACATAATTCAATTTCACAATGTCTGCTGGGGATAAGTCCAAGTTAATCTTCACTGTTGATTCACCACTCATCACAGCAACAACCTTTTGTAGTTCTTCATATCCAGGGTTTTTGAAAGTACAGTGTCCACCTTAGCTCTTACTGCATCTGCAACTTTACCTCTACCACGATTCAGTTGTTCCACAGTACTATTTATAATTTCAAAACTTTCAGATAGTGAAAGGTGCCTATTTTGGAGACTTTTGAGCGTTTTTATGATGCATGAAAATGTATGCTGAATGTGAGCTAAGTCATTCTTCACACTTATGTCACAGGTAACTGTTTTCGCAGTATCAATTGAGACTGCATCTTCAGAGTCCAATGCAAGGAGAACATTGTTAATAGAGTCTATATGTTCGGCATAATATTCAACTGCTTCTAGCCATGTACCCCATCTAGTTAAAATTGGCTTTGGTGGCAATGGAATTTCAGGGTACATTTCTTTCAACACGTTAACTCTACTGGGAGCTTTGAGAAATACTTTTTCCACTGATGAAATCAACAAATCTACTTTAGGGAAATTGTCTCTGACCACTTCTGCCACACGATGAAATGCATGCGCCACACAAGTAAAATGAGTCAATTTAGGATATACAACAGATAATGCTTGTCCAGCTTTGACCATATAAGGGGCAGCATCGCTAATAAAGAATAACACATTATCGTACATAATACCCTTTGGCCACAGGATACCCATAGCTTCGTTGAACAGTTTAACTATAGTTTTGTTATTGCACTTTTCTAGAACATCACAATGTAAAAGAATTCGTTCAGAATATTGTTCACTTAACAAACCGATAACTACATTACCAACAAGTCTACCTTCTTTGTCGGGAGTCTCATCAATGGAAACCCAAATTGAACTATCTTTAATTTCATCTCTTATCTTCTGTATTGTCTCATCGTAGATGGATGGAGCATACGTCTTCCTAAGTGTTGACTCATCCGGGATTGTATGTTGAGTATATTTTTCAAGGAATTCCCTGAAGACCTTATTCTTTAGTTTGTAGAGAGGAATATCAGCAGAGATGAGAGAACGGCACAGGTCGATGTTAAACTCAGATCTTACATTCGATGTTGTTGGTTGTGTTAAAAACAATTGTCTCTGCTTGGAATTTAGTTGTTTGTTGGCCTGATGTTTACTAGTTGTAATGTGTTGTTGCACCAGGAACTTTTGTGTAGATGATACTGCACACTGACACAAATTACAAAATAATATTTTATTGTCAGTTGATAAACCATCTTCTTTAAATTCTGAAATGTAACTTGTTAGTTTTGATTTTAAATTGACTGAATGACGTACTTTTGGCATATTTACCGTCTTTATAGTATGATTTACAAAACTGAACCTATGTGTACTCTGACTGGCATTTAACTGTTGAGCTGCACAACTGAAGTCTGTTAAAAATTTTAAATTAAATTAATACAGTTTTGTAACTTACTTTCCCATTGTTGATAGGACTGCTAATTTTCAAATAACTCTGATGTTAAAGGGATTACTGAACATGTGTTTAAATCTCTATTGTTGAAATGTATTTTTAAAAGTTAATGGAATTTTGTTTTGTTTTATTGTTAAACCTAATATAATATGGACTGTTTTATATGAAATATGGAAAATATATGGAAATTAACGAAAATATGTACTAAACTCTAAAATATGGAAAAATATGGAAAATAAAAGTAGGATTTTTCAACCCTACACATTGTGAAACATAAAGATAATGCAAAATATAAATTATATTAGCTTTATAAGTAAATATGTATTTACATATAAATCCTTTCCCTGGTAATGAATATATGTGCCAAACATCCTTACATATAGTCAAACGGGTGCATTCTAGATGGAACTCGATATAAGTCCCGGTAGATTTACTGGCATGTAAAAGAACTCCTGCGGGACAAAATTCCGGCACATCCGGCGACGCTGATATAACCTCTGCAGTTGCGAGCGTCGTTAAAAAAAAAAACTAAACATATAAGTCCCGTAGTATAGTCCTGATGAACGATATAAGTGCCACCTAGTGTATGTTCTGTGGAAGGTTACTCGCTGTGTTGATCTGCAGTGATGAACTTCATATACCCTTCCTGGTTGCTCATATCAAGATCTACAGACTACATACAGGAACAAGCTACTTCATCATGCCAACTCGTTACTAAGAGACTTAACATAAATTCAAACAAATACTTCCGTCTTTGACGGTCTTAGTAATCAATTTTCTTTAACAAAACCTATTTACATTTCAATTTATAAAATCATATTTTTGTAAAAGGCAAGGGTCCAAGAGACCTGATACTTTTAATAAAAACATCTTAAAAAAACTGCAGTGAATGTAGCGGTTTTGTAGCATTTATCATGGATAATAACAGGCTACTAACTATAAAAGTATCTAAGGCAAAGAAGTGTGTAGAAAATAGGAAACTACGGCAGCAAGGGAAGCCATACACAACTGCTGAGGGAGAGGGTTTGTAAAGCCATGGTTCCTGATGAGATGCAGGACATTGTAAGGTCCGCCAGAATTAAAAAACCATTCAAATTGATTTCAATGAAATCTGAAGACTTCTTGGATGTGGCTTCAGAAGCTGATAGGGCTCTAAATACGTTAACATTGCGCATTACTCAAGTATCATGGATTCGAGCTGCTTGTGATCATCCAACATTGGTCCTTACCAGGAATATCTTGAGTGATTCTGAACAGTGGAAGACATGTCAGGTTCTAAGAAGATGACGAACACTGCAGTCTATTACAAACCTGGAGAAGTTTGCTATGCTGACTGCTAAGAACTCTTTAAAGGCAGAGAATAAAGACCTTCTGGCAATGCTAGATTTCATGGACAGGAAATACCATAGTTTTCATAAGGACCTGTGCCAGTAAGAAAAACAAACAATTTCTCATTTATTTATTTATTTATTTATTTATTTATTTATTTCATCAATCTTTGTTCTCGTCATGGCGGATTATATGTATTCCAGTTCTTAATCCGCCAACACTCTCTATACAAATATAACAAAAACTAATACATAATGGACCTATAAGCATCCTCTGTTTACAATAATAATAATAATAATAATAATAATAATAATAATAATAATAATAATAATACACAACTAATAATAAGTATAGCTCATGTATTTAAAACTCCTACCTTAGCTTTTTCATTTTTTATGCTCAATCTCTTAAGAATTATTCTGCTAACTTCATTGACTACTCTTCGTAGTTTCTTATCGTGTGACTACTCAACATTTATAATTCCATCTCCGTTAGAGCTTTGACTTTCTCTTCCCATCTAATTTTAACTCTAAAAAGAAAAAAAAAACAATTTCTCATGCTTACAAATCAAATTGCTAGTGTACCTTTTAATATTCACAAATCACTCGAGTGTTTGTACCGTTTTCAAGGAAATTATACATGACACTTTTATCGTTGTCAGACTTTGATAATGTGGGAGCCAGTTACAATACGTAATATTATCAGTAATGCGTTGTTTCACGGCTCAATATGTTTGCAGGGAACTTAGGACCTAGTTGGATGTTGAGACACTTTATGTTGAAAAAATTAAATAGTAATTGCAAGTATACAGTTTTTTGCGTTTTCCCACACGTTGTCATTTTGGCACATACCGTTTTCCTTGTCCAGTAGTCCACAATGAATTACTAAGGATAGTTTTAGACTCTCCCGCGTACATTACACTTCACAAAACACTATTCAGAATATTAAAGTAGCTAATAATTACCTGCAAAATAATATAAAATTTGTATACTTTTCTTTGTAACCGCAAATCATTTATATAATAAAATATACTTACAATTAATGAAATATCTGCATGATTCTTTTACTGGAATGTTTTAAACACCCACATCCACAACATAGTGTAGAATCTTTTACCTATTCCTTCAGAAAAAATATATATTTTTTCTTAATCGTTTTCTTCAATATTTAATTGTCTAAAACTTTTGATGAAGAAAAATATATTTCCTGAAGGAATAGGGATACTAAGCAAGGTGGTATTTGGCGAGATGAGGCCGAGGATTCGTCATAGATTACCTGATATTCGCATTACGGTTGAGGAAAACCGCGGAAAAAAACTCCAACCACGTAATCAGCCCAAGTGGAAATTGAACCCGCGCCCGAGTGCAACTCCGGATCGGTAGGCTGTCGCCTTAGTCGACTGAGTTACGCCGGTGGCTTCGAAAAATTATCTTACATTATAATACCACAGTCTAGTATATACAGTCACGAAGCTTGAGTTGTTGAGAGTACTAGGAACAGTAGACTGTGCAGGTACTATTTCGCATTGTCTGTGATGAGGCGATAGTAGCGATCCTAGTGGTTAGCAAATACCTATGGATGCATATTCCCTACATATTGAGCTTCGCGGCTGTATACAGTGAAACGTCTCATTTACGGACATCGAAGGGACGTAACATGAGAGTGGAAGGAACAAAGAGAAGAGGAAGACCAAGGATTAAATGGGAGGATACAATAGAAAGAATAGGCCAACAGAAAGGAAAAACAATGGTAGAGATGAAGAGAATGTGTAGAGACCGGGAAAAATGGATGAAATGGACGGAGAGGGGCGAACCCGACGCTTAGCAGCAGAAGGGACTGAAGAAGAAGAAGAAGAAGAAGAAGAAGAAGAAGAAGAAGAAGAAGAAGGACGTAACAATCTGTCCGCATCTGGGAGGGGAGTTCTTTATTGGGAGGGAGGCTCCCCAATCTAACAGTAAATTTATAATATGCATTATGTATCCCTTGACGCTTTAAATGAAATGTATTACTGTAGTTTAATTCTAAATACAGTCTACTGTACTACAGTAAATTCTTTGCAACTTTGAACTACAGTAGATAAGACCGAAAAAGGAAAATACAGTACTGTGCCATGCAATTTTTTCTAGGTCTACAGTTATGCAGTACTGTAATTTACAGTTTTCAACTTAACCTTTACGTTCAGGTGCCATGTCTCTCGGAACAGAACAACTGATTGAAGTGAAGAGAATAATCCTACTAACCCTACCATGTGTCGAATACAATTTCACGATCGCGGAAACCTTGGATCCATCAGACAGATTAAATTTTATGATTTTGTTTATTCACCCCCTTCCAGCAACAAGGGGTAGCAGGCTGGGCAAGTGGTAGCCGAAGGGTCCTTATTGTCTTCTTTCATGTTAAAGAATTTCTGTACAGTTCTCAAAACTAAATTGTAACACATTAGGTCTTGAAATCCAAGTTCTGTCCGCAGTCAGGAGGTAAAGCAAGCTTTAGGACTGTGAAACAGCTGTCCGTGTCCGTGTCTGAGAGTGTCCGTAAACGAGAGTTAAATGTATTATTATTATTTATATATTATTTCATTTGAGACAAAAGTCTGTCCGTATATGAGGAGTGTCCGTATCTTGGGGTGTCCGTAAGGAGAGGTTTCACTGTATCCTAGACTGTGATAATACGTCCTAAGGCCCATTCACAATGAAAATTAAACATAACCGTAACATAAACACAGAAGTTTGCGCCCAGGCTACCAAATGGGATCATTCACAATGATTCACATAAGCATTGACATAAACATTACCGTAAGATGTTAACATGAAAGTTTGCGAACTCCAAACTTTCATGCTTATGCTTACGTGATTTGCAAACAGAACACAATCGTGGAGCGCTGAAATATACGACAAAATATGAGGAAATGGCGTCGTTGTTATGTTTCCATGGTTACCAAGTATCTTTGCGGTTATGTTTATGTTCCCATCGTGAATAAACTTGATTTTACCGTAACGTTTATATCCTTAAGTTAACACTTACGTTATTTTTAATTTTCATTGTGAATGAGCCTTTACTGTAGTTCTGCGTTGTAAGTACCTAATTGAACCAATCTCCTTCAGTTACATAGAACCCACATTCTACTATATAGTCTCATCAGCGAATAGGGATTATAAAGAATGGACACTTCGCGTCGGTACCTTTGATGTAGTCGGACGGATTTCAATGACCTTCAAGCCAGCTAGAGCGTCAGATTCTGCTTTCTCCCTAGAGTTGGCGCTGACATCACACCAGCTAGCAGTCGACACAGCGGAAATATAACACATAATTAATACATCTAGGTACATTATGTACTCAAATAAAATAAATTGGATCCATAAAATAATAAATCCATCATTATCTGCAATGTCTAGACTCTAGAGTTCCTTTATAATGAGAGTTGAGACGTTGACCCCAACAACAATTAAAATATGTAATGATTTGATAGCTCTGAAAATGGAAAAACAAAACTCTTATGAGAAGTAAAACCATATACCTATATTATATTATATACAAATATTAAACGAATTTGATACATAATTTTATAATGTATTATATTATTTTATAATATAATTTATTATATCTGAAATATAAAAAAATATTATTACAACTAGTTCGTCACTGAGAAATAAGGAAAAGCTGTTAACTTGAATTTATTTGAAGCAAAGCGTTACTGGATTATGCAATAAGATAGGCGATGTTTGAATCCTATGTCTCAACTCTATTCTCAATTATTATCTTAGCCTATGCTCGATTACACTAACCTCTAGCGCTTGAAAGTAGAACTAAACGCTGGCGCACAGAGAAACAAAACACACGAAAATTCGCTCAGTGTCCATTCTTTATAATCCCTATTCGCTGGTCTCATCGTCTGTGAATAATCCCTGTAGCTTGTATTTTAGAATTTGTCAACATTTTCTTAGATTGGCAAGAGAATTTGTATGGACAGTGCCATTTTTTTTCCTGTTTGCGAATTTGAGATGTTGTGTAATATCTTGCAGTATACGTTTCGTGTCCGCTCCGCGATCTGCAATCCGATAGCGCTGTAGGTCAAGAGCGCAGTGGGCCGGACACGTTTCAAGGTGTTCCTGTGAGAGGCTGCGCGTGTTTGCGCCTCCGGGGCCCGCCACAAGACTTCTCCCTCCCGGGGCCTGCCTGCCGACCTTTCCTCTCAAGTTCTGAAACACGACTCCGGCGCTGTGATAAACACACACTCTGCCGGTTTGCATTTCAATATCACACACTGCCCTAGGCTGCGTATAGCCCGTCCACAGCCCAGTCAACTCTACTGCACGAAAAACAGTTTGCTAATAATGACAATTCTACATTGAATCCTCTGATAACCAAACGGGGTGCAAATACACCCCTACCTCTGTTTCTTAAATAAATTATACAGGGACATCATTTTATTTTTACTTCAATTTTTATTGTACCTGAGTTTTTTAATGTACTTCACTCCCACCCCTTCTACTAATGAAGTTCAACCGTCCTCCACACATATCCAAGACCGCATATATAGTCATAGTATGTGTATGTATGTATTTATTCACACTGCAATGGGTATATACCCGGTGGCAGTGGTAACTAATTACACTCAATAATGACAATAATAAACGTGTTAATTAAAAATGTACTTAATAATAATACTAATAATTAATACAAATAATTAATACTAACAATAATTTATAATAATGATGATGATAATAATAATAATAATAATAATAATAATAATAATAATAATAGGGAATATCCTAAATTAAATGAAGCACGATCACTTAAAATAACATTTAAAATAAATCTAATTTGTATCTTAAATCTAAGTTCGAAATAAAACCCACGAGTATGATATGTTCGTATCTGCACAAGTACCTTTCCACATTACACTCATTTCGCTGTCAACTCACTCACTGCACTGGAACTACGACACATTTCACTGATTCTATCCTGATTTCACTAACACTTCAAAAACATTTCACTGTTCAAATACTTTGCAATGCCACTATAAACTATAAAGCTTCCCTGATAGGAACACGTTTCACTGACAGGAACACGTTTCACTGACACAACACACTTCACTGACACAACATAATTCTTCACTGATACAACACTTCAATAACAAAATATCATTTACATCCTTTACATACTGTGTATAATTACCGTCTATTAGTAAAGTCCTTAAGCCTATTTTTAAATACGTTTTTGGTTGTTGGTAAAGCCTTTAGTAAGTCTGCAGGTAAAGCATTCCAGTCTCTGATAGTACGATTGAGAAAAGAAAACTTTCCAGTGTCCGTCCTCTGTCTTCTTTCCCTCAATTTATATGAGTGGTCGTTCCTTGAAGAGTAATTTGGCGGTTGCAACCTATTTTTTATTTCTATCCAGGCAGGCTCACCTCTGTAGTCTTACGATAATAGTAAACAGTACGTTCCAAAAATATGTTCGCGTTTTTCAGTGACGAAAGAGCTTTCAATATTGAATCATTTTCGCACAGGTACTATCGTCCGTTTGCGTACGTCGCATCCCGGTTTCCACCACTCGCTTCTATTCGCCTCTCTGTAAAGGCTAGTGGATGGGCTGTCTTAGCTATTTTCTGAGAACATTATTTGCTGTTAGGAATTGAACATCTACGTAATATTATACCCATACAACTGTTTAAAATAACTTAAACAAAAGGGCCTCGTTAAGTAATTAACTGTCACGTGATTTCCCACCTTTCTACGATCCTGCGACATAACCACTTGGACAGTAAATAGCATGTCTGAGTAATTTTATCTTTTCGGATCGGGCAGAAGTGAAGATTGAATTTACAATACGTAAGGTACTGTTTTATAGAGTAGGTACAGAATTATTTCAACATGAGTTACTAGTACGAAGGACGAAACTGGTAATTGGAATTAGGTACAATAGTCTATAGTGCGATAATATGCACATTAGAACTGAAGCCTGTATCAAAATGAACGGCCACCATTTTCAAAAATTTGTGTTTAAATATCCATATTATGATTATTTTTCAATTTAACTTCATTCTCTATACTGTACGCCAGACGTGTCGAAAATACCATCGTCCTCCGAGCCACTGTGTAAGCTGCAACGTGCATAGCACCTATGGAGGAAGGCGGACACCCGAAGGGGAAATAGAACAACTGTCTGACTTATTAACGGATTTTCATTTTTCTTACGTCAAGCACTTAAATAAAATTATATACAGTACAAGGCTACAAACTAATGTTTAGTACGTGTAACGAAGAAAGAAATGAACAAGAAAACAAAGGACACATTATCACAACCTGAAATTAATTGTCTTCAGAATGTCTCTGCGACAGAGTTTCAAAATCAGGAATTATGTCACTTACTGCCAGTCGTAGTTGTTCACGAAGTCATGATCTAAATTTGATTTTTACTATTTTCATCGTTGAAAATAATTTTTTACAAACGTAAGATGTAGCGAACATGGCTTCAACAAAGCAAGCGAAAGAACGAAGCTTCAAATATTTATTTTTTGCCAAAGATTTGAAAAGTTCAACATTTGTTAAGTCCTTACATCTAGCTTTCATTTAACATCACATAGTAAATCTGTGAGTTTAAATTGAAGATCTAACCGCATTATTCGTACATCTGCTGAAAAAGGATGGACGTACAGAGATAATAATAATGATAATAATAATAATAATAATAATAATAACACTTAACCTATTAATGTTTCATCAGTAACATGTAGTAACTTATAATGCCGTTTTATGTTATACAACCGTTTTCCTCGTAATACTTGTGAACAAATCATACATTTAATATTGTCAACATATTGTCAGCAAAAAAATAAAAATGCATCCTCCCATCCTACTTGAAACTTTCGTTTTTATAGAGGTAATCTACATGGTTTCGAGAGAGACATTGCGACGATATGCCACTCGCAGGTCAGAGACAAATACAAATGGAACGGAGTTTACTCCAGTGAGTGAGAGGGTGGGGGTTGTAGGTAGGAAGCGAGAGAAAAGCACTGCGAGCCACAATGTGCTCGTGAGTCGCATTTTCGCCGCGGCTTCTGTACGCTAATGTGCTGTAGACAGTATAATATATATTATGCATAATGAATACGTCCGCATGGACAGCTCAGTTCGTGAGTAAAAACACTCATTCTTAATACTGTACTGTATCTTGATTAAACAAAAACATAATGAAAATTATCAAACTCAAGAGCGTGATATATTCTAGTTTACGTAAATGGATGAACTACTTTTCTTCCCTCCTATAGGACCTAGTAAAGTGATTTGTTTGTATATTACGCCAGTATCATCGAAGTCCATTCGTGGAAGGGTGTAGAAAACGTGTTTCCGGTTGATCCAGAGGTATAGCCAGGTTAATATTAAAAATGTTAGTACAAATAAAATGATGTCCTGTACTCTAAATTGATAAGGAAAATACCCACGTGTTAGTAATATGTCCTTCACTCTTCTTGCATTCATTCAGTCACAGCTTTCTGTATAAAGGCAGGTCTTTCACTGCAAACCCAGCATTCTTCAGCCATTTCTATTTTTCCCCTGTTTTCTTAAATCTCCGCATACGATCCATATATATCAATGTTTCTTCTACACGGAACTTTTCTCCCGTTTATCTTCCTTCCACAGCATCTTTCAGTAAGCAGCTTCTGTGTCTCTTATCTAATTGCAATTGACTTACCGTCACTCACTGATGTCAGCTGTTTAATGCTGCTAATCCTGTTGGTCATGTCATATGAATCTCTCAACTCGCATTGTTATTCAGTTAAAAGAAAACTCAGACTTCTTACAAAACTACCCCTTTCGGCCGAAACCATTACAATTAAGACACTGTTATTATTATTATTATTATTATTATTATTATTATTATTATTATTATTTATAAAACAGTAATTTTACCGGTTGTTCTGTATAGTTGTGAAACTTGGACTCTCACTTTGAGAGAGGAACAGAAGTTAAGGGTGTTCGAGAATTATGTGCTTAGGAAAATATTTGGGGCCAAGAGAGATGGAGTTCCAGGAGAATGGAGAAAGTTACACAACGCACAACTGCACGCATTGTATTCTTCACATAGGGTAATATACTTAGGAATATTAAATCCAGACGTTTCAGATGGGCAGGGTATGTAGCACGAATGGGTGAATCCAGAAATGTAGTCGACCTGGTTGGCGAGTTGATATAGCGCTGGCCTTCTATGCCCAAGGTTGCGGGTTCGATCCAGGGCCAGGTCGATGGCATTTAAGTGTGCTTAAATGCGACAGGCTCATGTCAGTAGATTTACTGGCATGTAAAAGAACTCCTGTGGGACAAATTTCCGGCACATCCGGCGACGCTGATATAACCTCTGCAGTTGCGAGCATCGATAAATAAAACATAACATTTAACATTCCAGAAATGTATGTAGAGTGTTAGTTGGGAGACTTGATGGAAAAAGATCTTTGGGGAGGCTGAGACGTAGGTGGGAGAATAATATTAAAATGAATTTGAGGGAAGTGGGATATGATGGTAGGGACTGGATTAACCTTGCTCAGGATAGGTCCCGATGGCAGCCTTACAAGGGAAGGGTTTCGGCTCGAACAGGAATTTTTGTTAAAAATTTGTACAGAGACTTACCTCACAATGGTGATGAAGACCCTAAAAGCATTCATTTGTGTAACTCTCCGTTTGGTTTGGTATTAGTCAATAAATTTCTTAAAAAATGTACATGAGGATTCTCTATAAAATGCATGAAACAGCATGGAGCAGAGCAATAAGCACAACACGCAGAAGCAACACCTGAACAATCTTCTGAACCACACTCCAGTGCTCAAAAATCAAATGCTGCCTGAATTAAATTTTTGAAGTCCGAGACTTGTTCAGGATTCACATAACCAGCTGACTGCCAGGAATACTGAAGCATAGGGCGGTACACCGGAGTAGACAACTGGTTATGAATAACAGAGTGCATTTTCATTATAAACACTCGATTTCCCAAGTTAAGTTCTGGATTCTCAGCAAGAGTCCTTATGCAATCTGTTATTCTCCGAGCATATATTTTGTATTGTTTAAGGAAATAGATATCCAGAGGCTGGATAGTTTTTTTTTTAGGTGGAATGATCATACATTCCATGTCCTAGGCTTGGAATGGTTCATTTATTAAGGTTGTGTCCTTGTGCGCATTCAATGACTCACACAACAGTCTACATTTTTGATTAGCTGCAATTTTTTCAGACAGAACGTTGGAGAAAAAATAATGTTATTAAATGGGCTTTAGACATATTACCACTCGCACTAGTTTCTAGGCTAGGCTAGGCTGACGGGTAAGGTGTCCCATCCCCTTCACTTGTGCAGTGCTCTCTCCACCGCTCAACTTGTACAGTGCTCTAACAGACAAACCACACATTACACAAACGAATGCTTTTGGGAGCTTTACAGAGATGTAAAGATGGGCCTGTATAGAAATTTTGGATACGAAATTCCTTTTCGAGCCGAAACTCTTCCGTTGTTAGTGAGGGCGGCAATGAACCTCCGGTTTGTCTAAAAGTCATTTTTAAGTAAGCATTATTATTATTATTATTATTATTATTATTATTATTATTATTACGATTTATAACGTCTGTTGGGCAAGTCCGTGATCCAGAAAACCCGGGGGTTTTCTCCGGGAGCTCCGGTTCCCCTGTGGCATCCCAACAAATCTTCATCATCTCATCTCATCACGGGTGTAGCGTAGACCAGCCTCTTACGGCGCACTTTGGGGAACGACTCTGTCGGTAAATTTGTTTACACATCTGGCTTCTTATGGATGAGTGGCAAAACTCAAGTAGCCGCCATTAGTAAAAAAAATCTCAGAATTGTTGAAGTTATATTGTTATGTTACAAAAATATTTTTTTATATTTGGTCAGATTAAAGGAGCAAGTGAAGAACTGCTTTGGTTAGACATCAATATTTACTGCACATTACTTATTTTTGTGCATATCTAAACAATTGTAAGTGCATTAATACATGCATACTTCTTATGTTTTATGCATAAACTTTCACTGTCTTGTCATCACGTAACCTTTGGAAGAAACATTGAGAAGGTACAAATAAATGTTTTCTATATATTACTTATTATATAGAGTGTAATCAAATGTGTTTTATAAAATCTGAAGGAAAAAAAGGACACATTATGATCACGTACATATAGTTTCGAACCTCATCTTCTGAAGAACAAAAAAGAAGCACTTCAGAACTGTTCTTTACCCAAAATAAAATTCTCACTGCTTTATATATATACTACATTTTTTTTTTTTTTTTTTTTTTTTTTTACATTTCATCATGATGTTGTTATTACAAAAGCTGTGGAAGTAGAGACTATGGATATTGACGTTAAACCATGGTACAGCATTATCATGGCTGTATTTTGGTTTCTAATAGTAAAACACTGATGTAGGCTACAACATTTGTAACTGTGGTAAATCTTGTTTTTTCTTTGCCTTCTCTACAATGACTAAAGAAATTTAGTTACACTCTGCGTATAAAATAATTCACTAAAAGAAAGACAAATCAGGAACATTACACATACCATAAAATTGTTTAATTTGTAAGTTAATATAATTCCATGTAAAAAAGTGTTCTTTATCAATAAAAAAGATTTCCTTGCTAATTTTAAGTTTGATTAATTCGAAATTGAACATTGACTATTACTTTAATTTTGCTTTTTGTGGTTCGCAGTTCTAGTAACTCGAGGCAAACCGACCACTGTTAACGTGCTATCAATTTCTTTGGGTTTATTACGAAAACTCAAATTAGGTGGTCCGATTTTTGACGTTCGAATTTTTGTCAGAGAAGTTTGAGTATTTTTGTTGTCTTGCATGTTCTTCCTGCGCCCAGGTGATACTGTCTGCAGTTTGTTTCTCACTCTGTTTGGTGATACTTGAGACTTATTATGTTTTGCTTCTACTCCAGATTTGGTACGGTCTCCTTCTGGACTATTTCGAGATAAACTATTTTGTATATCTTTTGAATTCTTGCTTCCGTGCCCTTCATAAGGTGGCGACACATATTCCCCTCCAGATTCCCTGAACATGCTCACTCTAGTTGCTGGTATCAAGGGTTCAGGTTCATCACAAGAAATACGATTCGTATCTGTTATTGGTTCTTTGCAATTTTTATTTTCTGTTGAGGGTAGTACAGGCCTATTACTTTCTTCAGCTTCTTCCACCAATCGTTCTTTTCGAAATTTTGGCGATAGATAAGAACCATGTGCTTCCTTTGATATTTGATTGTGTCCAATTGGCGATTCTATGCAGTCATGTTTGGTTGTAGGTTGAATTTGTATTTTCTGATCTTCTGTTCTATCTTTCATGTATTGATGAAGGTGGTCTGGCATTGGTGACATTTCAGGCGATTTCCTTGTCACCTGAGGTTTATAAACGTTTGAGTCTGCATATTCGGAGTTTATTTTCTCTGACGTACGTCTTCTACTATCGTCACCTTCTTCTGTCTCGAGGTTGTGAATTTTCCGTTGTGGTGATATTCCACGCACGTTTCTGATCATTTGAGGAGCACTTTGTGATGGTTTTGTATAATCTGGACTATGTTTGGCACAAAATGGTATCTGCCGTTTCTGAACCTCAGTTCCAGCAGCCATATTTTTCTCATGGGGACATTGTGATACAGAATTTTTTTTACATTCCTGATGTACTTCAGATTGTAAACATTCTGCACAGCGTTCAACTGATGGTATTTCTTTTTTCTTGTATTCTTCTCCTTGCATAGTTTTATACTGGCTGTGTACCGATGGCTGCACTCCATGTGTGTGTCCTTCCAATGGAGGAGAATTAGTATATGGACCCGATGCATCTTGTCTTCTTTGATTCTCAGTATCATTGCTTGCATGGTAATGATATGGTGTCGATGTAGGTACTCCATATTGGAACTTCACTAAAGGATTGTACTTCTCTTCTGGGTGATAATGACGATCATAATCCTTAAAAGAGGATTCAGGAATATTTGATGGAATTCTTTCAAATGTATCATTGGTCTCAGATTCATGTTCTTTCTTTGTAGCTGCATGCTCATCTGCAACATTTTCATTTCTCTCGTGGTTCTGATGCTCTGGACTAAGAACGTCCTCCTTCTGCCTCCTAGTTGTCGGTTGAGATCTTAAAATTGCTTTACATGTATCACATAAACCTCCATCAGAAAGACCGTTACGTTTGTTACATTCACAATTTTTTAAAATGACACTTCCACGAATGGCTGGCTTTTTGGGAGATGTATCCATTTCAACCTGGGCTACGGGTTCATCAGATGGAATTTCATTCTTATTGTCTGTTTTTTCTAGCATATGAGTCGCACATTTCTTTTGTGTTTCAGTAGTACCACACTTCCTGTTGAAGCTTGCTGGTATCGGCATACTAATTCTACTAGGTTGTCTATTTAACTCCCTGCACGCGTTGCATCTAATTGATGTAGTAGACTGTTGAGGTTGAATTGGTTTGTTTGTCACTTTTCTTCTTGCACTGTAACGAATCGGACTACGGAAGTTATTTGCTTGATAATGGTCATAGTTTTTGAGCCTCTCATTCAAACTCTCATGAGCTGCATCACATTCATGTTTGTCACCCGTTATTTGTTGACAGTGATTGTTGGTGTTCTGAAATTCATTGACATGATCTTTCTGAGTAATTTCTTTCGTATGACAGTGGAGATCTTCATTAAATTTTGTTCCTTCCGCTACCTCATTAAGTTTATTGTCATTGGATTTCTGTTTATTCTGAAATGGGTGAGTGTATTTGGCATCATAATGATCTGCCATAAATCCTCTGTCGAGATTCTTGTGATTGTGGTTGTATGTACAATGTTCCGTGTTGTAAACTTCATTATTATTGTCAGTAATCCCTTGAGATGTACGAGAATTGTATGAATTATGATTACAATGAATATGTTCTTCGAGCTTATGATCATCTGGACGAATTTCTCTTTCAAGTTGCTCGCTGTTTTTCATGTGTAAAATTCTATGATTCACTGAACTCTCAGCATGAGAACTTTCAGTGTGAGTTTTATTTAGACCGACATTTTGTTGATTGCTAATGTGATTACAAGAAATTTTAGTGTAGGGCGCGTAACGTAGTGGATATGTACTTGTGTTTCCATTAGCAACGGGGTTTCCATGTGTTTTTTGAAGATTATTCGACTTCATATTATTTTGATTTATTGTAGGTGGATATCCAAAAGGGATTTCATCAGTATCATAATCACAAAACACTGTTCTTTCATTACAATTTTTTACACATGACATTCCCTCTTCGGCTTCACGATTTCTGCATGAATATTGTATATCATTGCAAGATTCATCAGTGTCCCCGAAATCAATTTGTTCTTGATGTGGCTTGTCACAACACAGCTCTGGTTCCTCATTTACCATTTGAATTCCATGAATCATGTCAGGTGTGCTTTCTTCATTCAATGGAGTTACTGTTGGTGGGTATCCAACCATTCCTCGGTTCTCATATGGGTCTAGAGGCGGTAACTCTGTACGATACGTACTCTGAGTGATTTCTCTTTGTGAGTGTACTTGTCTTTGTTCAATTTCCTCTCTATCAGACTGAATATTTTGCCGATTTTCATAAACATTTCCTGTAAAATGTTGCTCTTGTGACCCACATCTGTGGTCAGATGGACTGTGATTCTGACAACAACTTCGATGAGGTGGATTGTCAACGTATGCATCAATTCTTGCCAGATTTGGGTCGTCTTCGAATAGTGGCTGCACAAGTTCCTTTTTATACGCCATATTTTGGTCATTTATGTTCTCTTCACAAGATGACTGTGGGTGAACACTGTTGATTTTATTCGGTAGCAACGCTTGATTGCCTTCATCTGTCTGTGTTGTTTCTTGTTTTCTTGTGCATTCTTGTAGGTTTTTACTGGTTGTTCGTGGTTGTTTGTAATTCGGAGCCTCTGCCCGATATGTAGAATCAGGTAAGCTCGTCTGTTGCAGACGTGGAGAAGGTGGTGGTGTTTCGATAGGTTCTTCGTGAGGTCCGGAACAGTATTTAGTAGCACCGTCCTGCAGTCCATTACGCGTGTTACATTTGCATCCCTTCAGTATCTTACCGCCGAGTATACTGGGTCTCGGGGATTCTGGACTTTCAGTCATTTTCACGTACTGAAACTTAAAAAGAAATTATATAAGATACATTTCAATGTGCAATCAAAATATGTTTGTGCGAGATCGTGCGTATTTGCTTGTTTTCCGCACAGAACCAATACGCGGTAAGTGTGAAATAACACATTCAGTATTCCCAACGTAACACACATAACAATTTCCCTCTTCTTACCGCTTAAGCGCGACATTCATTTTACTGCTTTAGGCTTTTAACATAACATATTATTTTTAGAGACGTTTAACATAGTAATAGTTATAAATTGGAAACTTACCACTGCAATTTCACCTAAATTGCAAAGTTAATTATTGTTTTTAAAATTTGCAAAAATTAAGTAAAGTCTACTACTCCACGAAACTTATTGCATTCCTGATACAAGTAACATTAAGGAAGCCGTGAAAAAAATCAACAAGATTCCAGATGGCGATGTTATTACTGCAATATGTTATATAAATAATATTGTTAAAATATTAAAATGAAAAATAAATCATTACGTAACCTTACCGTTTGTTTTAAGTTCGCATTTATAGACTGGGAGGAAAAAAAAGACAGACGTATATCACGGCCTGCTGCAGTATAGTAAACACAGAAAACATTTTATAGCAACAATGTTGAAGAAAGATATTTTGGTGTTCCGAAGTTGCCGTCATTAAACAGAAACCAACATGGAGGTTTCATTGCAACTAATTAGAAATTCGTCTTTCAGGTATGTAATAAACGATCTTGGCACAAAATAATGTACGATACACGAGCGGTATGTTTGTTTTCATGTTCTCGGAAATTAAAAAAGCTCAACTACGTTTCGCTTTTTCAATCTTTTCCTCGACCATGAAAACGTCAACATACCGCTCTTGTAACGTATATTACTATTTAATAACCATTTTATAAAGCGAGAGTTTATTATTCTATTAATTCCGAGTCGATCTCTGTCGTCTAATGCAGTGACTCTCCACTGGAGGGGCCACGGCCCTCTGGGGGTCCTTAGAGCAGTTAATGGGAATCGGAACAAAATGATAATGATAACGGTAATCAATAATAACAGTAATAATTATAATGAGAATAATAATTAATAATTTTTAAAAGTCGTTTTATTAAAATTTAAACATACAACTGTTTTGCATTAAATAAAACATAATTGAATTGTTTTATTTTTAAATTGATACCAGATTTTGTATTACGATGTTCTGGCCACACCGAATTAATATGAGGAAAAGGAGACGCCTAATTATCAAAAATTTGGAAACATTCGTGTAGAGTGATAGGCCTGCTATACAGTATTCGGAATTAAGAATAAATCGTGGGCTCGAGGTTTGTTACTTTGATGGATCATGCATAAAGATTTAGGTAATTTATCAAAATTAAGTGCCCAGACTTAGTGCTATTCTGTGCGAGAATCGATACGTATCATGTCCAAAAGTTAACTGGAAAGTTCAGAATGAAAAAGGACGGGATCTTGATTATAACGTTGTTCAAGGGACCTAAAAATTATTGTTATAAGGGAGTGTCATTGTTACCAAGATATATAGTACAAATGTTGTACTAACATCCATGGAAGGCGGAAAATTATACAATTTATTACTTAATCAAACCAAAGTTACAATTTTTACATTTTTACTTTGTAATTTACAGTTATTTAATTAGATTTACGGTATATTTTAATTTCAGATATATAAAAAATATTCATTACACATCAGCACTATGCGTGCATTATACAGGGACATCATTTTATTTTTACTTCAATTTTTATTGTACCTGCGTTTCTAAATGTACTTGACTCCCACCCCTTTCACTAATGTCCTTGCTAACGTCAGTCACACAAACTAACGGCCGCTGTTGCTAGCAGTGAAATAAACAGTACATAGTACAGAGTGTTTCAGAAATATGTTGCATTTTCTGTAGAAGAAAGAGCTTATATTATTGAAGATTATTTTCACACAGGTATCGTGTGTAGCATAACTGAATTTATCTGTGTGGACTGAGCACAAGTGAAGATTAGAGTACGGTACCCTATAATATGGTGCGGTACTTAACAGCATTATTTAAACAAGAGTTTTGTTTTAGTGTTTGTAGGTATGAAGGACTATGATGGAAACTGGAATTACAATATAACCGAATGTAAACAACAGTTTTTTTCACAATTTCCTGATTATATAATTACGGAATATTTTCGTAGAAATGTCATTAATCTGGTAGATAAATTTAGAGCAACAGAGTGTACAGAAAGGAAGAAAAGTGTAATATGGCCAACAAAGGTAACACAAGATGTTGTAGAAGATGCTAGAGAAAGGATGCAGCGAGGTCCTAATAAGTCGGTCAAGAAGTTAGCTGTAGAAATTGGGGTTTCTTACGGAAGTGCTCACAAAATTCTCAGGAATAAATTAGGTTAGTAATATGCTGAATAAAGTAGACATTACGTAATGAATATAACCGCCTAAAGAGTTGAGTTTGTCAAAAAAATTGTTACCGGTACTATTCAATCTTTTTTTGATAAAATACTGTAAAAGTAATTATCAAACTGAAAATCGTAATACTGTATTTCCCCGTAACATAAATGGATACACTACTTTTCTCTCTTCCTATCGCTAGTAAAATGATTTGTTTACATATTGCACTAGCAATTCCAAACTCCTGTAATGGAAGGGGGGTAACAGTGTTTCCGAGTATAGCCAGGTTAATGTTAAAAATGTTGGTAAAAATAAAGTGATGTCCCTGTACCTGTGACAATATCTCTGCGCTTCGATGACGTCCGAGCGGTAGTATCTCACTACAACTCACAACAAAAATATAAGTTCAAGCACGCAGATTTAGCGTTGGTTTCGGAAGAGGAGTTGCATTATTTGTAACAGGAAAGTAAGCTTTATAACTTTTATTCTTAGAATTTCTTCCTTACTCCTATTTTATTTTAATATACACCGTGCCCGGCTTTTAAGTTTAACATTGTAAGAGAGCACATATTTCAAAGTAACCATAATTTAATGAAAAACTGATGTTGTCTAATACGGAAACTCTTGCATTGTAAGTTACATTCAAACAATTTCGATATATGTACCCCCCTCATGGTAAGACAGTCAGCAGTAGGTACAGATGGAGAGGTGAGATCTGGCAATGAACTGTGTGAGAGGGGAAAGAATGAATTATCAGAAATAGAACTTATTTAATGATGGTTAATATTATACAAATCTATCAACACGGAAGTTCATCTCAAGACTAAAACTTTACTTTCCCTCTCCATACTCATCGGTGATATAGCTACGACACATACGTTCACAGGAGCCACGGTGTAGTATTTTCATAAACTGCCACATCATTATATCATCACATATGCAACAATTTTCAATCGAAATTTCATACAACGAAAGTTATATTTGTTTCTGATGTCGAATCTACAAACTGGACACTATTGTTTGCTGACGACATTGTACTTTTAGCAAATTCCGAAGATGTATTGCAGAGATTGTACTTTTAGCAAATTCCGAAGATGTATTGCAGAGATCAATATACCAAATCACAAAGAATATGTCAGGAATATAGTATCTGCCGAACAATCTGAAATAGTGGAATTTGAAGGGAAATCACAGGTCCGTAGTAAAATTTGTATAATATGACAAACCTGTTGAGCAGTAAGTTCTTTCAAATATTTAAACTCTAATATATCCTGTATAAAAGAAGATATTTAAGGACAAACTTAACAATATAATTCAGCCGTCTCTCCGATACAGCTTACTTCGATTAATTTTTTGCAGATACTGTTTTATATTCTGTAATGACATTTCCAACAACATTTTTTACCTATAAAAAAATAGACACGCAAGTTAAAGAAAAATATAATATCTTGTTTAGAATTTTATTAGACCCGTTTCCTAAAGTTCTGTCGAATACTCCATAGATGAATAAACAACACTTAAATTTACAAATAAATTTATTTAAAATGGACTTAAGCTCCATATAAAGAGAGCGAAAGCATTCAATCTTAGGAAACCCACTTTTTCTGAGTAACTTTCAAATGTTTGACATCAAAATTTTGTACGAAAATGTTTCATTAGCACAAAAGAATCATGCTTCACTGCCGTATGTCAGCATAGGTCGAGCCATTGTCTAATAGACTTTAATTCTGGTGTCTTTTGTTTTTTACTATGTTTGGCTTGAAGATTTACTCGCTCTATTCAGATTCAACCTGTCGACTGCTGATTGTTGCTGAATTGAGATTGTAGTCTGATTCGTTACGAATCATTTCACACCTCTGTGGACGTTCTATCGCTTCGCATTCTCGATTTACACCGCCTAGGATGCCTCAATTTCCCCCGCCCGTGTATTGCCAGACAACGTCACCCCTTCAACTCAAGGTCACGTTGGATATATTGATCCTTTATCTGTCGATCGCTGTTTACTTCATTGTAATATGTCGTGTAGTTTAGAAATAAATGACATTCTAATACTGGAGCGAACTTACAGACGTATTCACATCAAAAACAAAAGAAACGCATACGCGTAACACCTGAAATTTTTTCCCCAAATAAATGTTGCTTATGCATTCAGTGCCGCCAAATTCTATGGGCCCGTGGGGCCTCAGCCCATCCAATATATATATTATTATTATTATTATTATTATTATTATTATTATTATTTATTTTATTTATTTATTTAACCTGGTAAAGATAAGGCCATCAGGCCTTCTCTTCCCCTCTACCAGGGGATTACAACTACAATATTAAGAATACAATTACAATTATAATTACAATTAATATTGAATTTACAAATACAATAAAAATCAAAGTACTAAAAGATTAACAGAGTAATAAAAGCTAGACAGTTCATTGTAAAAATTAAGAAGAGGGAAAAATTTTTTTATTAACTAAGTAAAAATTAAACCCACTCTACGCAGTAAGAAAATGCTTAATAAGTTTGCTTTTGAACGCTACTAAATTCCGACAGTCTCCGATGTCACTGGGTAGGGTATTCCACAAGCGCGAGAGCGAGATTGTATATGATGATGAATACGATGATGTCTTATGTGTTGGTATGGTTAGTATGCGGCTATTTTGCGTGCGTGTGAAGAGATTATGATATGATGACAGGTAACTAAAACGGGAGGCAAGGTAGGTAGGTGTACAGATGTGAAGGACTTGGAAAAGGAGAACAAGTATTATTATTATTATTATTATTATTATTATTATTATTATCTTTTCCATTCTTTCTTGGCTCAGTTATCTCATGCGTGATGCCTTACTGATGAGGTACAAACCTGTCTTCGGACAGTTGTCTAAACAAAAACATGATATGTGATGGTTGCTCATTGAAATCAGTAAATTACAATAAGTAAATTTTCAGTAAGTGAGCTGTTCAGAGCAGAAGTGGTGTAAATCAAGATTGGGTAATGAGGATTAAACTAAAAATTCTATAAAATACAGCGCAAAGTATCAATTAATATGTCCTTCGTGCTATTCACTGACTACTAATAGTTTAAATAAACTGAATATTAATTGCTACTTTGCGCTGTATTTTACAAAATGTTTACTTGAATCCCCATTACCCATTTTTGACTTACACCACTTCTGCTCTCAACGGCTCAAGTAAGGATGCATTGTTGGTGTCCACTTTATTCACCTTCCTACCGACAGTCAGGTGCCACATACGGATAGTGCTGAAAAGTTAGGTTTAGAAGATGTTTGTGACGTATTTATAGGGAGAAACACATTTTGCATCATCCGTGCTACATAATAGTGAATCCACTTTCGTATTATCAATTTATAGTTAGAAAGAATTCAAGTCCCCAAGTTAAAATGCTTATATAATTGTAACGTTCTATTTAATTACTAAAAATCGATAATTGTGCAGAACAGCTGTGCACAAAATAATGCGGAGATTTTTTTGTATATAGTTACTAGTACCTACGAAGGAACAAATTGGTATTCACATAAAATCCAAAAGAATGTCACCTACAAGTAAATGGAATATAGTACCTGAACCTTGTACTAACTACATACATTGCAAAATCGTTCTTTGGTCTCAATTTTGTTATTTTTAGCATTCTACTGTATATTGTATAGGCTTGTACTATCCGTAGTCACATCAATATTACGAAAAATGATATCATTAAAGGGAGGATTTATGAGATTCTTTTGAGAAATTATGATCAAATGTTTGAGCCCAGCCAATGTTTTTAAAAAGTTGGCGCCACTGTATGAATTAAATGTTTCTAAATTATTATATAATATTAATTCATTTTTGCATTAAAATACAATATTATTCTAATTTATAATCATTCGAAACAGCCTTCTGACTACCAAGTGTCCTCAACTAAGAGTTATTGTTTCTCAACACAGCTTTCCAAAGAAGTTTTCACAGCCTTACAAATTAGTGTGGACAGCAATTCTTTTTATACTTGTCTGTCTGCTATTGAGCAGTTTGAAGACAGATTTCGATATGAGATTATTAACAGTTCCCATGTAAAAAAAATACGTAAGTTTAAATCCATTCATTACGCTATTTCTGAATCTGCAAGTTTCCTGCAATGTGAAATATTCAACAATTGAATAGTATGATCCCAAAACTCGCTTAGTACATTGGGCCATTTTTATTATTTATACATATTATGTATAATTTTTTAAACCTCTATCATTATATTTTAACGATGAAAGAGTAGTGGAAAGGAGAAAAATTCTCTCCGGCACCGGATTTGAACCCGGGTTTTCATCTCTACGTGCTAATGCTTTATCCACTAAGCCACACCGGATTCCCATTCCGGTGTCGGATCGAATCGTCTCAGTTTAAGTTCCACCTCTTAGGTTCCCTCTAGTAGCCTGCCCTCTGCACAACGTCATAGATGTCTATGAACATAGGAGTAATGTCCACATATGTGCGGAGGTGCACTCGTTATGAGGGACTGATTGGCAGGGATCCGACGGAATAAGCGCCGTCTTAAATCACAAGTGATTTACGCATATCATATATATTATTTTAATGTACCGAAGTACATATGAATTTTCCATGCAGGTATTCTGCGTGTGGCTTAGTGGATAAAGCATCAGCACGTAGAGCTGAATACACGGGTTCAAATCCCGCTGCCGGAGAGAATTTTTCTGCGTTCCACTACTCTTTCATCGTATGATGACGCAGAATATCTGCATGGAAAGTTCATATGTACTTCGATACATTAAAATAATATATATTATATTTTAAGCTTATTTTCTTAAAAAAAAACAACTCCAATCCTTGTCTAAAAGTTTATGTTATTGTACATGTTACTTGAAAACTGGCTCAGTCCGTAGATCTTTAGATAAAAAGGTAACTAGCTCAGTCCTTTAGGCTAAAAAAATGGACTTAACATGTTTTGGGATCACATTATTTAATTACAGAATAAAATGGATGTAAGGCCTAAATAAGGCGATATTTAAAACATTAATTCACATCAGATAACGTCTACAACAAACATTGTAATATTGCAAATTCGCTCGATGACAGATTTCTTCAAGCTACTCCTGTACTTAATAATAAAACAAGGAATATTCTGGTAGTTTCACTGATAACACGGATATTGATAGAATATCCAAGAAGAAGGTTTGTTGCCAATTAAATTTCAAACATTGTACTTCGATGTCGTTAAAATAAATGTAAAATAAAATTATTATTTGCTATTAACAGAAATAGAAACACAAAAGCACGAAGAAGTTTAGACGTCTTGTTATATACCGTACTATTTTGTTATATAATATGAAGCAACACTTTTGTTTGAATCTAATACCGAGCTTTATTCATGGGTATCTTCTTATATTGATTGAATTTACTCTAGATATAATATAGTTTATTTGACATTATTAAACCCTAAACCAATTAATTTTTACATTATAAAGATTGGCATTAAATTAACACTTACCTTATAATAACTAAATGCTGATCAAGTTAGAATTTTGCAATTAATTTCTGAAATTTACTGTTAAGAATATTAGCACACAATGGCAACGTAATAAAAACACATTCTGAAATACGTTCTAGCATTGAAACAATATGTTACATGGCCTCCTATAAGCATCACAGTCTTCGAAGTCTTTCATTATTCTGGAGAGATATTTTAATAGTTTCCTATTGTTTCAAAACATTGAACGGTTCAAAATATGTTATCTTTTATTTTCAAATGAATGAAATATTATGCATTGTGAGGTTATATCAAATACCTTACTATAATAATACCGGACAGCTAGCAATTTTACTTGCGAACGACGCTGGTGCTGCTACCTAGGCGGCCGGTGTGGTGATACTCGTGAAACAAGCTGTAATGAACTGCAATGTATGTTGTTGCTGGGCTAGTTAATAGTTTTATTAATTAGTGCTGTGTTAAAATGTCAGGGTTTATATGTGCTGTTTATAATGATGCTACAAAATCACAGCATTACAAATTGCTCCAAATCGTGCTTTCGAATTCCGAGGGATCATAAAACGTGAGTCAACAACATTCTTTAGTAGGCCTAATTCCTTCGTCTTTGTGTTGATAGAAAAATACAAATTGGATTTTTTTATCTAGACGTAATAAATGAATAGAAGTTAAAATGTGTTGGAAATTTTAAGGTTTTATCAAATTAAGTTTTTTTTTGTTGTCCACATGCCTTTACTAATTATTACAAGCATCATATTACTATCAATTTTATCTTTGCAGTTGTCAGCAATGCGTATATAAAGCATTATTGTAAATTCATTCCTAATATCAGAATTGATTTTGTCTCACTAAACCTAAGAAAAAATATGTAACAATTAATTACGGAGAGTAATATGGAATATGCAATATTTCTCATAATATGCAGCTTTGATATAAGATAATAATTTTGTGCGAGATCGTGCGTATTTGCTTGCTTTCCGCACAAAACCAATACGCGGTAAGTGTGAAATACCACATTCAGTATTCCCAACGTAACACACGTAATAATTTCCCTATTCTTACCGCTTAAGCGTCATATTCATTTTACTGATTTAGGCTTTTAACATATTATTTTTAAAGACGTTCAATATAGTAATACTTATAAATTGGAAACTTACCACTGCAATTTCACCTAAATTGCACTGTTAATTATTGTTTTTAAATATTTGCAAAAATTAAGTAAACTCTACAACACCACAAAAGTTACTGCATTTGTAATGCAAGTAACATTAAGGAAGCCGTGAAAAAATCAACAAGATTCCAGACTCATCATAGACTGGGGGAAAAAAAAGACAGACGTATATTACGGCCTGCTGCAGTATAGTAAACACAGAAAACATTTTATAGGAACAATGTTGAAGATAGATATATTTGTTTTCCAAAGTTGCCGTCACTGAACAGAAACCAAGATGGAGATTTCATTGCAACTAATTAGAAATTCATCTTTTAGGTATGTAATAAATGATCTTCGCACAAAATAATGTACGATACACGAGCGGTATGTTTGTTTTCATGTTCTCGGAAATTAAAAAAGCTCAACTACGTTTCGCTTTTTCAATCTTTTCCTCGAACATGAAAACGTCAACATACAGCTCTTGTAACGCATATTACTATTACATTAAATATTAATCAACATTTCTTAAGTGTTTCGTATATTTCTCCACATTAGTAACTCACGTTTTAAACAATAGTCAGAATCCCGGTATGTTAATATTTGTATATGTGAACGTAATTCCATCCCGCTCCGCTAGATGTCAGGTCCGCGATATTTCGCACTCACGCCAATGCTGCTAGTACACAGCTGTCCGGTATTATTATAATAAGGTATTTGGTTATGTTTAAGATGTAATGCAAAATTTAATGCATCTCACTTTCAACGAATTTAGTTCATAAAAAAACTTCGTTCATTTTTCTAATGAGGACATTAACAAAATTTGTCTAACGGTATTGAGAGATTCATTATCCATTTTACACAATCACTTGTATAACACTACGTAATTTTTTTTACTTCAGTTCATTACTCTTCATTGTGCTTTCATCCATGTTTCTCCGGTACTTTGTTTTTAAATTTATCATTGTTCTGTATTCTCTCCGCAAATCATATTGTATTTTATTTTTAAGTTAACCTCTGTATCACTTAATCACTTGTGTAACACTACGTAATTTTTTTTACTTCAGTTCATTACTCTTCATTGAGCTTTCATCCATGTTTCGTCGGTATTTTGTTTTTAAATTTATCATTGTTCTGTATTCTCTCCGCAAATCATATTGTATTTTATTTTTAAGTTAACCTCTGTATCACTTAATCACTTGTGTAACACTACGTAATTTTTTTTACTTCAGTTCATTACTCTTCATTGAGCTTTCATCCATGTTTCTTCGGTACTTTGTTTTTAAATTTATCATTGTTCTGTATTCTCTCCGCAAATCATATTGTATTTTATTTTTAAGTTAACCTCTGCTTTGTATTCTGGATCCTAATGGTCAGCCGTAGATGTCGGCCAGATGCCCAAAATTGTGGAATTAGTAGTAGAATATCAAGCATAGTAATGCATTGAATGAGGAAAATGTAATTGTTCGGTTTGTCGCTATTATTTTCAGACATTTTCTGAATGACAAAGACTTCTTAATTCTGCTAGTATGACAGTGCGAATAAATACATTTCTCAGGCGCTGAGCACTCGTAATAAGGATGACGTAATGAAAATTTGGACTCTCACTTTAAGAGAGGAACATAGGTTGAGGGTGTTTGAGAATAAGGTGCTTAGGAAAATATTTGGGGCTAAGAGGGATGAAGTTACAGGAGAATGGAGAAAGTTACACAACACAGAACTGCACGCATTGTATTCTTCACCTGACATAATCAGGAACATTAAATCCAGACGTTTGAGATGGGCAGGGCATATAGCAAGTATGGGCGAATCCAGAAATGCATATAGAGTGTTAGTTGGGAGGCCGGATGGAAAAAGACCTTTAGGGAGGTCGAGACGTAGAAGGGAAAATAATATTAATATGGATTTGAGGGAGGTAGGATATGATAATAGAGAATGGATTAATCTTGTTCAGGATAGGGACCGATGGCGGGCGTATGTGAGGCAATGAACCTCCGGGTTCCTTAAAAGCCAGTAAGTAATGGAAATAATGATGATGATGATGACCCCAGCGGAGTTAAATTATGACGTGGATGAGAAAACTGTGGATAAATTTTGACTGGAATTCTCTCTTTCAGGAATAGGGTTCTTTTATATGCAGTAAAACTGTGGTACGAGTCTCTAATCGTCATTTTCCTCCCGGAAGAAGCCATGCGAACGGTTTTACTACCCTAAGAAATCTATCGTCCTCTCCTACATATAAATCCGTGAACCTAGGTTCTAAAGAAAGCCTCATTAATAATTCATTCATTCATTCATAATGTTCTGCTTTGTCAGGTCTTTCACTACAAACCCAGCATTCTCCATTCCCTATTTTACCTCACTCTTCTTACTCTTTGCATATTATCCATATATCTTAATGTCGTCTATTATCTGATATCTTCTTTTGCCCCGAACTCTTCTCCCGTTTTCACCATTCCTTCCAGTGCATCCTTCACAAGGTATTGTCTTCTCAACCAATGAACCAGAATAATTATTAATTAGGAACAATAACTGTATATCGAAGTTTTTCATACGATTTTATTTATAACTTCATGTTACTGTTTTGGTACGTTCCATTAGACGTTTGTCATAAACGCAGAAAATAAAGCCTTATTTTTACCGTGTGAGCAAAACATAATAATATGTGTATCTTATCTGTCGCCTTCCATACAGATAAGACATATCGGTGGGATGACCTTGTACTGTACTTCTATTTATTACGAGCGTATCACGACCGATCTTATCTCGCTCGAGCGTACGACATTCGACCGAGTCCAAGCGAGCGATTTAACTCCAATGCAGCACTCTGAAAGAAGGATAGCAATGGCCAAGGAAGCTTTGAATACAAAGAGGAACATCTTCTGCGAACCTCTGGAAAAAGAACTAAGGAAGAGACTAATGAAATGCTTTGTGTGGAGTCTGGCATTGTACAGGAGCAGAAATATGGACATTATGACGAAGTGAAGAGAAGCGACTAGAAACATTTGAAATGTGAATATGGAGAAAAATGCAGCGTGTGAAATGGACAGACAGAATAAGAAATGTAGCTGTGTTGGAAAGAGTAGGTGAAGAAAAAATTCTGCTGAAACTGATCAGGCAGAGAAAAAGGAATTGGTTGGATCACTGGCTGAGAAGAAACTGCCTACTGAAGGATGCACTGGAAGGAATGATGAACGGAAGAAGAATTCGTGGCAGAAGAAGATACCAGATGATAGACGACATTAATATTTATGGATCATATGCGGAGACTAAAAAGAAGGCAGAAAATAGGAAAAATTGGAGAGTGCTAAGTTTACAGTGAAAGATCTGCACTTGGGCAGAAAACTATGAATGAATCATCTTCATTATTAACCATTACGAACTAGAAAATAAATCTATGTCCACCTCATCTAGTGTCTCTTCATTGGTCTTCGGGGAAGTCTCCAACCAGTAGGATTATGATTTATCATTTGTATATTTTATTGTTTATTTGATAAATCCGTTGTAACTAATTGTTTTCTATTTTCGAACTCTTATCTTAGATGATGTCACGTTTAAATTATTATTATTATTATTATTATTATTATTATTATTATTATTATTATTATTATTTTGTAGGTGATGTTCAGTCCCTTTTCTTACAATTTCATACTCTCAAGGAACTAACAGCAATGATATTAAACATTGCTTATGTTTGCAAATACACCAAAGAAGTTGTTCGACAATTAGGATGTAATGAGCAGAGCTATAAAAATACAATTATTGTAGTAGCTGTAACTTACCTTGGAAACGCAAATACATTTTCGAATATTAAATTCAATACCAATCACAACGATCAAACATCTTGGACGCTGAATCTTAAAATTTCTCGTAGAAGATGTCGAGAATTGGCATATCTTGTAATTGCAAGAACACCAGATCGCAAGAGGTAAACTGTCAGTTGTATATCATATTTTAGATATTAATTCGTTATTTTTTCACGAAATGTGTTTCACAATTACGTAATAAACAACGTGCATTATTAACTCTTTGCAGTTAAAAGCAGAAGTTACCGAAATGTGATGTTGTTGAAAATTATTTTGGATTTTAGTTAGTAAAAATGTATTTGTTTTGATTATCTTAAGTAAACCTACCTCTAACTTCGTCATATCTTAATTATGATTTTGGGTTCAGTGTCTGTATTGTACTTTATATACAAGTTTGTATGCCGGTACACGACTTCGCAACAACCTGGCACCACGAAAAATACCATGGAATCACTTATAACCTTCAAAATTAAAAAAAACTCACCATGTCAAATAGTTCACCACATGAAATCAGTACAACTGTTACAGAATACATTTTAGCTCACATATTGACAGGAATTGCGAAATCTGTCGATAAGATTGGTTCTGAAAAGTATGTAAAATAAAAGATGGCACTGTAAAATTTGAGAATGTGAATAAAACCGAATTAATACATTTCAAAATATAAAATATACAAAACCTCTAAGTTAGATTGTATTTCAGCTACAAAATAAAATACATGCCCAATTTAGACTATGAAATGATATGATTACGGTTATTGTGAAAAAGATTTCAAGTGCTCAAATTTTTAATTGAAAAAAATATACTCTTTTTGTATAGTTTTGACATATCATAACATTAATTATAAGTTTTGTTGCTTTTTTCAAACATCTATTTGTTCAAAAAGAACTTATTTATTATTGTTAAAATAAAAAATAATCTAGTTCTATTAACCTACTCGTACTTGTAGTGAAAAAGTGCCCAAGTTTAAAATATATATATATATATATATATATATATATCTGTGTGTGTGTATTTTAGGAGCACAGCTGTGCAAAAGAAACACAAATTGAGGACCTGAATTCTAAAACATACTAACTCTTGGTGCTTTCTAAATTCTATATGTATTAATTACAGGAACATAGAATGGTTTATAATGAATTCATGTGGTTTCTCATGAGGCCAATAAACTTGACAAAGAACAAGTATTTAACTGTTTTTAACCTACGATCAGAGTCTAGTATGTACAGTCACGAAGTTTGAGTTGTGAAGATGCTAGGAACAATAGACTGTACCGGTACTATTTTGCATTGTCTCTAATGAGGCGATAGTAGCGATCCTAGTGGTTAGCAACTATCTATGGATGCATATTTACTACGTATTGAGCTACGTGACTACTAGACTGTGCTACGATATCATACGCCGAGATATATCAATATCGTATGTGCTTAACTCAATTTTACATATTTTGAAGTCAGCTTGTTTTAGAATTCAGGTTCTCAATCACAGTTTTTTACGCGTAAGAATTAATTTTAAATCCGAGAAGGGTCTTTGTTGAAATCGGCTAAACATGTGCTATACAGACGTAGGCCTTTGTACTGTACATATGTATCACATATACAGAATGAGCCGTAAGTAATGTCATTAATTTCATGGGGTCATTCTTTGAGATATTTCAAACAAAAGGTTTAGTACAATTTTTCTCGTTTTTTCTTTCTTTTCGAGATAAAAATTGTTAAATGAATATTTCATGGCGTGTTTTGTGAAGCCATTGATTTAATTTCCAATATGCTCAGTCAATTTAAGAGAGCAGTGTATTATGATAGTAAATGATTGAAAGAATTTTAGTTTTGTCTTCTAAATGTGCAGACATTTAATACGAACAAATTTAACTTTTCGTTCTGAAATGGAATTTTAAAAATGTTACATTTGTTCGGATCAAATTTCTGCACATTTAAAGGAGAAGACTAAAATTCTGTCAATAATTTATTATCATAATACACTGCTCTCTTAAATTTGACTAAACATATTAGGAATTAAATCAATTACTTTCACAAAACACGCTATGAAATGTTTCATGTAGAACAATTTTTTCTCGGAAAGGAAGCAAAAACGAACAAAATGGTATGAAACTTTTTTGTTTGAAATATCTCAAAGAATAACTTCCTGAAATTAATGACATTACTTACATACATACGTGTATACACATACATGCACATACTAAATCTCTGTATAATACTCTGAACGTAAATACAGTAATATATATATCATCATCATCATCATCCTTCACGAATTAGGCCTCTGTAGACCTGTTTCGGCCCCATCTAGCAGTCTTCTTAACGGATACTGCTTGTTTGAGGCTTGAAAGTAATGTAGTTTTCCCTAAGATAGGTTACTAGCCTTATCGTTAGGTAGTCCAGTAGTGGGGCTGCCACTTTTAGCCTCTGGACAGGCTTGTAATGCAGCATTTCCTCTGCATTTGATGAAACAGTTATACCGCTGTGACTCGGTCGCCATTTCCTCGTTGGTAGAAACAGGGTGGACCACGGGAAGGTGAGGATGGCATTTGGATAGGAGAGGCTGTATGTTTCGCGTCACTATCCCTTCTTCACCCCATATATATATATATATATATATATACACACATATATACAGAGACTCCGACATAACTGTTTTCTTCTGCCATCTGTGGAATAGTGTAGGATGTATCTTAATAACCTTGCATAGTGAAAATCAGGGAATACCCAGTTTCTGTAGCAGCTTCAGAAATCGTTGGCTTCTGCCATCTACAAGCAATTGACGCACTTATTGTGCACGCTGTAGTTTGTGCCATCTGTGGTGTAATTTGAATACTTCTATTGTACGCTGTAGGTTCTGCCACCTGGACGGCAGCCTCAAGGACTACGACTGTTCCTTCTCCGTGGCGGATGCAAGTGTAACAGACGCAATGGCCTGAGTTCGGAATGTACGTGTCCAAACGCAAATCGAGGCTTAGAAGAAAACCAGAAATTAGAAGTCGAATTGCAGATTGAAAATACAACGAGATCAGAAATCGACGTCGCAGAAAGCACGATGCATCGTTCTGGGTTCCCCTGTCCTCTCTGTGAGCCACCTAGAAAACGTGATCCCCCATCTTATGATGTTCCTAATGAGCATTCAGTTTAGTTTCGTCTGCATTTTGTACAGATTTAGAGATGAAAAATATTTACTTAGCTATCATTTTAACGGACACTAAATTGGTCAAGTTCTAGATTATGACAATATTATATTCAGAAACTTACAAATGTATAAAAATTTGCTGTATTCAGAGCAACGACAAATAAATAAATTTTCTTTCACCGTTTTGTATATTATTGTCGACTCACTATATGAATTATAGGAAAGCTTGGGATGCTGTGTAATTATTTTTATCCATGACCATATCGAAAAACATGCCTTTATTAAATACTTTTGCGTTTGTAAAGTAGGCTTTTATCCAACATTACTTTATTCCACTAGTGAGATAAAGACTTTACCTCACAGCTTGAACTTTATCTCACAGTTCATTAGTATTTTCCTAGTACCCGGGTACACACCTATACATACACTGAATCTCCCTCTCTTTTCTCTATCTACTGCGTAATTTGTGCATTGCATCCATATCTAATATATATTTTTTTAATTTGTAATAATTTACCTTATGGAAGGCGAGGAGACTTGAACCTGCTAATTTGGGTTTATAGGATTTTATATTTTATAACAACGCGCGTTAGTCAACTGAGCTAGACACGATAATAAATTACGTTTTAATATTCCTCTTAAGTTTACAGAAGTAAAATGTGAAATTATTTTAATCGCATTAGTCCCGTGAACAATTCTAAATAATCCCTGAAACTTCAAAAAGATGAAAATACACATTTAAAATGAAAAAAATATAATATATATTAAAATTATATAATTAATTATAATTTGTTATTTATCCAACGCCTTAAATACCATTCTTCACTAATCACGGCCTCCTACATCATAACCTACCTAGTACACGTATCGATTCTAAAATCCATGCCATGGTATGTGATTATATGAGGACTAATTTTCAACATATTGTCTTTTATAAAACGTAATTTTTCGTTATGGTCATGGACAAAATTACGTATGGTATTTGTGAGCATGATCTTTATTGCGCTCGTGTAATTTAAACACTCAGTTGACGCCTCGTGCTTAAATCTTACCACTCGCGCAATAAAGATTCACTTACCTCACAAGTTCCACAAATAACTAGTATTTATTTAGACTAGTCCTACAAGGAGAGATATATTGTAAAGTTTTGACATGAAACGTTTTCCGTAAACTCTGACATCACTCGTGATGTAATGGAAACAGAAGACTGTTGTATTTTCTTACATGACCTACTATATTTCAGTAAACTCTGTCATTCGAGGTCTCTTTAACTCTCAGGATGTGCCTAAATCACTCGCGATAAAATAAGTGCAACTATTTTGACGAGTCCATTATTACACGGAGGTGCATGTATATGAATAACATATAGGCTATTGGGCGAGTCCATTAATATGGAGGGGTGTTTAAATTATTTTGAAAGGTAATATATATCAGTAATGCTTCGTCATGAGAACTGAACGGACATATCAAATAAAAACACTTACTTACTTACTTACTTACAAATGGCTTTTAAGGAACCCGAAGGTTCATTGCCGCCCTCACATAAGCCCGCCAGCGATCCCTATCCTGTGCAAGGTTAATCCAGTCTCTATCATCAATTCATCACACACCACCTCCCTCAAATCCATTTTAATATTATCCTCCCATCTACGTCTCGGCCTCCCTAAAGGTCTTTTTCCCTCCGGTCTCCCAACTAACACTCTATATGCATTTCTGGATTCGCCCATACGTGCTACATGCCCTGCCCATCTCAAACGTCTGGATTTAATGTTCCTAATTATGTCAGGTGAAGAATACAATGCGTGCAGTTTTGTGTTGTGTAACTTTCTCCATCCTCCTGTAACTTCATCCCCTTAGCCCCAAATATTTTCCTAAGCACCTTATTCTCAAACACCCTTAACCTATGTTCCTCTCTCAGAGTGAGAGTCCAAGTTTCACAACCATACAGAAGAACAATAAAGACACTATAGTGTTAAAGAAAGTACATATTATATTTTATTACTTTAATTCCGGTATAGACGTTTCACGCAATCATTGAAATTTCCTTAAATCGCCTTTGAATTTTTATGTACCTGAATAAGTTTTCACCTCTTTTGACAGTGGCATAAGGAAAAAAATGAGTGCCAAGAAGACAAAAGTATATTCCCATTACCATGGGTGGGCAACTCGTGCTCTCAAAGTGTCAACATAATCTCAGTGCAGGTAGAACGGACCCTGTACTGTCTGTGTGCGATTCTTTCGAGACACAAGTTCGATCGCGTCTGCAGTAAGTGGCGGCTCGTTTTAAGTGAAAAACAATATAATTTCCAGATCATTTCTCTTTAGTTGCGAGTAAAAAGATATTTTTTTATTAAGAAGAGAATTAAAACTTGTATTCTATTACACTTTCTTACGCATGACATTTTATGTAACAAATAAACAGTGAAGGTTTTAGTAAAGAAATACTGTCTGCATCTGCTTTAGAACAGCTGAAGGTAAAAATGAGATATCAACAAAGTGAGACTGATATGAAATATTAGTACGTTGTGCTTGCGAATTACAGAATTCCAAGACATATAATCAACTAGCTAAGAACATTTTTATGGGTAAATTTGAAATATGGCAGTATCATGTAGAACATAGACTTCACTTTCTTTGACTATAAACTATCTTGAAGAGTGATAATAAAATCTTCTTATCAAATATAAGACCCTACTTCAAGACCTACAGCAGAATTCACTGCTAAATTTGGAGAAACAGTGACAATTGACAAGGAATTGAAATTTTTCTGAAATCTTTTTGGCTTACGCCGATAGAAAATCCTGAAAACTTATAGCTTGAATTAATAATTCTACATAAAAGCACGCCACTCAGATTCCAGCAAAATCAGGAATCGAACTGTTCGTAATGTTGCCTAAGTCAGAATTTCCAAATATACTCTTTGCTTCCATATATACTGTATGAGCTTGAGGCAGAGTTTAATACAAGAAAGGAGTGTAAAAGCTCTAAAAGTAAAGAAAGAGCTCAGAAATAAGCTTACTTAATCTGCCGTGACATGTAAAAAGCACTTTCTTGAATTTGTTATTGTTTGCGAATACAGACTATTACCCTTCTGAGAACAGAGGAATACTCTTTAATGTATAAAGACTTGTAAATTCTCGCGTTCTACGTTTCAAATAAGACATGTTAACAAATAGTGTAATAATAAATAAGTGTAGCGGCTATATTTGTTGTATCTTGAAAAGGTTGTATCCAGTTTGTGTTTCCAGTACTAAACTAATTTACAAAGCTAGAACATAATATAATTTTGTTATGTGTTCAGGTACAGTCTGTCTAAAATTACTATAATTATTGTACCATGCGTCATTCTGAAATTCAAATCATGGAATAGATATCACGATCACCTGCATGAGCCGCCAGAGCACACCGTGGCTTTTGCAGCGAAACTACAAACAACTTGTAACTGCTGCGGCTGACTCCGTCTGCCTTTCTCTCTTTCAAGGTTTTTTTAGCACTTTGGGAGCACGAGTTGCCCATCCATGCTCATTACACTGTTTACATTTTTCGTAACTGTTTAGCTATTTTGATAGTTTGGTATGACCGTTTATGGTTTGTACAGGGACATCATTTTATTTTTACTTCAATTTTTATTGTACCTGCGTTTCTAAATGTACTTGACTCCCACCCCTTTCACTAATGTCCTTGCTACGTCAGTCACACAAACTTACGGCCGCTGTTGCAAGCAGTGAAATAAACAGTAGAGAGCACAGTGTGATTCAGAAATATGTTGCATTTTCTATAGAAGAAAGAGCTTATATTATTGAAGTTTATTTTCACACAGGTATGGTGTGTAGCATAACTGAATTTATCTGTGTGGACTGAGCACAAGTGAAGATTAGAGTTACTGAAAGTACGGCACCCTATAATATGGTACGGTATTTAACAACATTATTTAAACAAGAGTTTTGTTTTACTGTTTGTAGGTATGAAGGACGATGATGGAAACTGGAATTACAATATAACCGAATGTGAACAACAGTTTTTTTCACAATTTCCTGATTATATCATTACGGAATATTTTCGTAGAAATGTCATTAATCGGGTAGATAAATTTAGAGCAACAGAGTGTACAGAAAGAAAAAAAAGTGTAATATGGTGACAGAAGATGCAGTAGAAGATGCTAGAGAAAGGATGCACCGAGGTCGTAATAAGTCGGTCAAGAAGTTAGCTGTAGAAATTGGGGTTTCTTACGGAAGTGCTCACAAAATTCTCAGGAATAAATTATGTTAGTAACATGCTGAATAAAGTAGACATTACATAACGAATATAACCGCCTGAAGAGTTGAGTTTGTGAAAAAAAAATTGTTACTACTGTACTGTTTTTTGATAAAATACTGTAAAAGTAATGATCAAACTGAAAATCGTAATACTGTATTTCCCTGTAACATAAATGGATACACTACTTTTCTCTCCTCCTATAGCTAGTAAAATGATTTGTTTACGTATTGCACTAGTAGCACCAAACTCCTGTAATGGAAGGGGGATAACAGTGTTTCCGAGTATAGCCAGGTTAATGTTAAAAATGTTGGTAAAAATAAAGTGATGTCCCTGTAAATATATACAGAGTATTTCAAAAGTGATTGTCAATAATTTACAGATAAAAAAAAGCTCCAATACACATCGGTCCGCAATTTAACAGTTGTCGAGATAATGCATATTTTCTGTTGAGACATCCCTAACTGAATTCAACCTAGAGCAGGTGTTCAAAACACTATCCATGCATCTGAGCGCAACGCTGTGCTCTTGTCTGTAGTGAGCCGCGAATCCTGTCGGGCAGTCCTGGATCATTCCTTATTTGCTGAAAGGCACATTCAATTCGAAACCGCAATTCCTGAAGTGTGTTGACCTTGAAGTGTAAAATGACCCAAAACACAGACATTTAAAGCCATGATTTGGGCAATTTATTTAAAAAAAATAATATGCACATGTTATTTCGAAGAACAAAAACATATTCCTGTAAGAGTCTAAAACAAATTTCATTAAACGCGAGTGATGCCTTATTGTTGTCACTTTGGAGTTCAGATCAGTCTTCGAAGTCAACAGCCCCGAAGACTGGTCTGAACCTCACAAGTGACACCAATAAACCATCACTCATAAAAATTGACGTTAAATTTTCTTTTTCAGAATTCTATCATTCCTACAGGGACATCATTTTATATTTACTTCAATTTTTATTGTACCTGAGTTTTTTAATGTACTTCACTCCCACCCCTTCTACTAACGAAGTTCAACAGTTCTCCACACAGATCCATACAGTCATAGTAGTGTTACAGTCATAGTAAACAGTACGTTCCAAAAATATGTTCGCTTTTTCCAGTGATGAAAGAGCTTTCAATATTGCATCATTTTCCATTTACCTACGTCGCAACCCGGTTTCCCCCACCTGCTTCTATTCGCCTCTCTGTAAATGCTAGTGGATGGGCTGTCTTCGCTCTTTTCTGAGAACATTAATTTCTGTTAGAAATTGGACGTCTACGTAATATTATACCCATACAATTGTTTAAAATAACTTAAATAAAAGGGCCTCGTTAAGTAATTAACTGTCACATGATTTCCTCCCTTTCTACGACGCTGCAACGTAACCACTTGGATGGACAGTACATAGCATGTCTAAGTAATTTTATCTTTTTGGATCGGGCAGAAGTGAAGATTGAATTTACAGTACGTAAGGTCTCTTTTATAGAGTAGGTACAGAATTATTTCAACCTGGTAATTGGAATTACGTACAAAGTCTATAGTGCGATAATATGCACATTAGAACTGAAGCCTGTATCGAAATGAACTGCTACCTTTTTCAAAAATGTGTATAAATATCCACATTATGATTATTTTTCAATTTAACTTCATTCTCTATAGTGTACGCTAATGTGCTATAGACAGTATACAGTGCATAATGAATACGTCCGCATGGAAAGCTCAGTTCGTGAGTAAAAACACTCATTATTAATACTGGACTGTATTTAAGTTAGATTAAACAAAAACCTAATGAAAATTATCAAACTCAAAATCGCGATATTTCCTAGTTTACGTAAATGGATGAAGTACTTTTCTTCCCCCCTATACCTAGTAAGGTGTTTTGTTTGTATATTACGCCAGTATCATCGAACTCCAGTCGTGGAAAGGGGTTTCCGGTTCTTAATCGTTGATCCAAAGGTATAGCCAGGTTAATATTAGAAATGTTAGTAAAAATAAAATGATGTCCCTGTATAATTATTACTAGGGTTAAGAATTGTATGCCGTTACATTGCGCTTCATGAGCCTCTGACTTTAGGTACCAGTACGTAATTGCTTTGGGGTGGAGGATTTCAGTGTGTTTCGTTCAGCAGTGAACTTCAGTTGATCGGTCACATTACGACCGAATACTGCTATTCGTAACAGGCAATATTCAACGTCCTGTAAAGAAGAATAATAGCAAGATGCCGAGGACGAAATTTGTGACAATTTCAATTTGTAATAATGATACAGATTTTGAGATAAATAATGCTTGAGTAAAATATTTCAAATAGGCCTATGCCCCCATTGTTTCTGCAGAAGTGGAACGAAGTTTCTCTAGATATGAGGCTGTATTTTCTAGCAACAGGCAATCATTCTCTTTTGAAAATTTGAAAATGTGGTTTTTTGTTCACTGCAACAATATGTGAAATGAAAAATTGTGTAACAAAAAAAAGCGTAATACACTATCATATTAATATAGTGAAATAAAAAGGCTGATACGTCTTTTCAATGTCATATTAGGTGTACGGGCATATCAAAAGTCCGGTAACACTTTCAATATTTTATTACACAAAAAACTACTAATGATAGCAACTTCAAACACACGTCAGTTTAAAGTCAAACTTTCAAAGTTATTCAGCCGCTTAATTTTCAGCGACGAAGCGACATTTCATACGAGAGGGAAAATTAACAAGCACAACTGTCGTATTTGGGGTACACAGAAACCTCACAGAATCATTGAACATGAGCGTGATTCACCAAAGGTGAATGTTTTCTGCGCGTTGTCACAACGAAAACTGTACGGACCTTTCTTCTTCATTGAGGCTACTGTGACTGGACATTCATATCTGGACATGTTGGAGCAATGGTTGATGCCTCAACTTAGACAAGATCTCGATGACGATTTCATCTTCAGCAAGATGGGGCTCCGCCACATTTCCACAATGCATTTCGTGCTTACCTGAATACGGAGATGTCTGATCGTTGGATAGGACGTGCTGGAGTAAGGGACAGATGTTTCATGACATGGCCACCAAGGTCACTGCATGTGACTTTTTTCTATGGGGATATCTAAAGGACCGTGTGTTTGTACCGCCTTTGCCACGTGATTTAGAGGAACTAAAAACCAGAATTCGAGAAGCTGCCACCACGGTCACAGAGGATATGTTGAAAAGGGTATGGGAAGAGTTTGATTATCGTTTGGACATCTGCCGAGTCACTCGTGGTTCACACATTGAATCTCTGTAAGGTGTAAAACGAACTTTGAGAGTTTGACTTTAAATTGACGTGTGTTTGAAAGTGCTATCATTAGTAGTTTTTGTGCAATAAAATATTGAAAGTGTTACCGGACTTTTGGTATGCCCTGTATTTTCCACAGACATAAAATAGCATGTAGTCAATAATATTGTGACGAACCTAATAGTTGGAGCAAGAAATAGGAGGAAATGTAGCAAATAAGATGGAAAAAAATACTGAATAAACATCATGGATATTTAGCTCTATGTAAAATTTGTGACAATTCCAAATGAGAAAATTTATTAATAATAATACAGATTTTGAGATAGATAATGCTTGTGTAAAATATTTCAAATAGGCCCGCATTGTTTCTGCAGAAGTGGAACGAAGTTTCTCTAGATAATATGGGGCTGTGTTTTCTAGCAACATGTAGGCCTAATCATTCTCCTTTGAAAATTTGAAAATATGGTTTGTTATTCACTGCAACAATACACGAAATTAAAAATTATGTGAAACAAATACGTAATACACCATCATATTAACGTAGTGAAATAAAATGTCTGATACTTGTCAATGTTATATTAGGTGTATTTTCTATAGATAGAAAATAAAATGTCTTTAAATTAGTGCAATTTTTCTTTAACAAAGAAAATAATGTCTTTAAATTTTTCTTTGGCAGATAGAAATGAAAAATTATGTGAAACAAATACGTAATACACCATCATATTAACTTAGTGAAATAAAATGTCTGATACTTGTCAATGTTATATTAGGTGTATTTTCTATAGACAGAAAATAAAATGTCTTTAAATTAGTGCAATTTTTCTTTAACAAAGAAAATAATGTCTTTAAATTTTTCTTTGACAGATAGAAATGAAAAATTATGTGAAACAAATACGTAATACACCATCATATTAACGTAGTGAAATAAAATGTCTGATACTTGTCAATGTTATATTAGGTGTATTTTCTATAGACAGAAAATAAAATGTCTTTAAATTAGTGCAATTTTTCTTTAACAAAGAAAATAATGTCTTTAAATTTTTCTTTGGCAGATAGTTGTACTTTCAAAGTCAAAGGAGTGGCTTTCAACCACCCAAATGCTGAGGACTAATTTACCGTTATTATAAGCATGAGTTCAAACGAACGAAAGACACTGCGTTAACTCAAACTCCCTCTCTGAGACGTGCTCAAAGTCAGAGGCACACGAAGCGCACTTGTAGTATAACGGCATATACAGGGACATCACTTTATTTTACTAACATTTTTAACATTAACCTGGCTATACTCGGAAACACTGTTACCCCCCCCCCTTCCATTACAGGAGTTTGGAGTTGCTAGTGCAATATGTAAACAAATCATTTTACTAGCTATAGGAGGAGAGAAAAGTAGTGTATCCATTTATGTTACAGGGAAATATAGTATTACGATTTTCAGTTTGGTCATTATTTTACAGTATTTTATCAAAAAAACAGTAGAATAGTAACAATTTTTTTTTCACAAACTCACAAACTTCAGGTGGTTATATACATTATATAATGTCTACTTTATTCAGCATATTACTAACCTAATTTATTCCTGAGAATTTTGTGAGCACTTCCGTAAGAAACCCCAATTTCTACAGCTAACTTCTTGGGACCTCGCTGCATCCTTTCTCTAGCATCTTCTACAGCATCTTCTGTCACCTTTGTTGGCCATCTTACACTTTTCTTCCTTTCTGTACACACTCTGTTGCTCTAAATTTATCTACCAGATTAATGACATTTCTACGAAAATATTCCGTAATGATATAATCAGGAAATTGTGAAAAAAAAAAAAAGAAAAACTGTTGTTCACATTCGGTTATATTGTAATTTCAGTTTCCATCATCTACCTTCGTACCTACAAACAGTAAAACATAACTCTTGTTTAAATAATGCTGTTAAGTACCGTACCATATTATAGGGTACCGTACTTTCGGTAACTCTAATCTTCACTTGTGCTCATTCCACACAGATAAATTCAGTTATGCTACGCACCATACTTGTGTGAAAATAAACTTCAATAATATAAGCTTTTTCTTCTATAGAAAATGCAACATATTTCTGAAACACACTGTACTCTGTACTGTTTATTTCACTGCTAGCAACAGCGGCCGTAAGTTTGTGTGACTGACGTTAACAAGGACATTAGTGAAAGGGGTGGGAGTCAAGTACATTTAGAAACGCAGGTACAATAAAAATTGAAGTAAAAGTAAAATGATGTCCCTGTATTTCTCAGGCCTAATTATTACTTTAATAAATTGTAGGCCCTATTCAGTTCGATTTTTCCTTTGTATTGTTTCACAACTTCTCTTGTCCTGAAATGATTACCGTGATTTCAGACTGTTATTGCTTTCCACTGTTGTAATTTAAAAAATCAAATATACAGAATAAAGAAATATAATTACAAAAACAAACAAAGAGAAATACAAATAAAATAATACAAGCAATATAAAAAGAAGATACAGTAGTATTAACAAAATTTGAGACCGAATGAGCAGCGCTCGTGCTCGGTCGCAGTTGTAATTGATTTCTGGTGTTCCTTTGTAAGTGAGATGTTGGTCGCTAAGTGCTTCAGTTCCCAATTACGCCGCTAGGAACGCTGTAGCTACTGAATATCTGTAATGGTTTCACTATAAAAAAAAGGCGTAGTGTGTACCGTGCAAACTTCACGAAAGGATCCATGCGAGGGGAGTATGATCCTTGCGGGGTAAGAGGAGAGGGTAAGCTAGTAACTGAGCGCGCGTTTCTGAAGGAGCAGGTGGATGAGGTGGTGACATTGGCCGGCTGGGACAAACAAGGCTCAGTCATTGGCCAGCCGCTTCCGTGTCGGGGGTTTGTTGTAAGGGTGGGGGAAAAAACTCGCATTCCTTACTCAGATCTTCTCCTGAAATGCGACCATACTCCCCATGCAGGGACCCTTTCGTGAAATTGAAGCGCGTTTTTGCAAAAGTCGATAGATGCAGAAATTTTCGATAGTGAGTTACATATGAATATCGTATGTTTTCTACCTCCGGAATCGATCTATGAAATCAGATTTACCAAAACTTGATTCATACCATATGTAGAGACTACCAAACCTTCCAGGTTTTTTTTCAAAACTCGATAGATCCTGTCACTTAGTGTAATTTCTGTAAAATCTTGACTTCTGCATCTATCGACTTTTGCAAAAACGCTCCTCAATTTGTACAGTACACACTGTGCTTTTTCCTGCAGCGAAGCCACATATTCAGTAGCTACAGCGCTCCAAGCGGCGGAATTGGGAACTGAAGCACATAGGCTTCAAAACTTTAAAAGGGTGCACCATCTCACGTACAAAGGAAAATCAGAAATCAGTCACATCAGTGGAAAGCAATCAGCCTGAAATCAGATAATCATTTCGTGTCACTCTGTAAATTCTAAGGAAATAAACATTATACAAATTAAAGAAGATGATTTCCGGGCGGCAAAATGTATTTATTACTGGGAATGCATATTACAAAAAGTGTTGTTTTTATGTTTTATACGAGAATAAACAAAACTGGGGGATATCATCTCCACAACATGCATGCATGTCGAGAGATTTTGAACATATGAATTTATACTTGCTTGCAAAATTATAGGTAAGTTAATACAGTTGTATTCTCGTACAATTTTTAGCACAGTTTTATCTTCATCCCATATATTTAAACACACGCAGCATCAAAATCCGTGCTTCTGGAACATATAGTTGATACGTTGGCGTGAGTACTGAAGAATGGACCCTGAATCCCTACGCTAAAGTAACTTTCTCTTTTTCTGGTGGCTTGATACCTGAAATGGAAACGATTAGTTATGTTGGAATTTACTCACTATCTCCGTATGCCACTTAATGTTCTTTTCTGAGGAATCGATTAATATTTTTATCGTAATTTGCGGAAGATGAATATTTAGAATAAAAGTCCGGTGTCCTTGTAAATGCAAACCAATTTGATAGTTTTGTTTAGTAAACACTCACACTAAAATTCTCTGGCATGTTTGAATACATGTAAGATAATCCATACTATTATTACTGTTGTCTGATATAATTTAAAAGATTTTCTTTGCTCTTCGTTTGAGAATTAGTACGTCAATCTTTAGTTGTTCGGAACACTAAGCTTTTCTAGGTGCCACGTAGATGAACTTTGACAGCTTTAAATTTATATAAGGTCTTGAAACTTGAAAAATTAAAACTTGAAAAATTAAAACTTGCAAATTAAAGAGAGTCGAAAGTTTGATGCATAGTCAAAAGCCTCCACAATTTGACACCTATTACTGTGTTTTGTTTTCGGCAACTTCAACTTATTAGACAACCGTTTTATGGTCATGTTTTTGAATGTTGCAATAATAATGCAAACTTTAGATTTCAACTTGCATCTTGACATAAAACTTGCATGATTTCTTCAATTCCAAATATTTTTGCGAAATAGATATTATCAAAACACTTTTAAAATGTGTGGCTGACGAATTCATTGTTACGTAAGTTGCAAGACTGACATGTAAGTACTGATTTTCTTTGCTAGTACAAATAGTATTTTGCATGTAGAATTTTTGTTTTTCTTTCTTTGCAAAACGAGTAAAGTAGTATTGTGTTTTCAAACTTATGGCATACATAAGTGAAAGTCGTAATCTGACGTACTAATTACGATTGATGAATTTCTATTTAAATTATGTTATCTTTTAGCACGAAGTTTCTGAAATTGTAAATGCAACAAAAATCTGTTTAACATTATCATACACTACGTTTGTACTTGGATTTGTGCATTAATAAGTTGTCTTCCTGTGATAGTAAATCAAGTAATCATACAGCATTAAGCTCAAAAAAACTTTTGCATTAATATTACCCAAATTCTCTGCTTGGGTTTCACTGTTTTAATTCTGTCATTAGGGGACAACAAGTGGAAACTCCTCAGAAGAAATTGCGACAGAATGGAAAGATAGCGCTTTGCAACATATATACGTTGATGAAATACCTCAACTGGTGTTTGAATTTAACTTTGAACACTGAGTTTCTAGAACAGTAATTATTCAAAAACAGAATCGTTTGTCTTATTTCCAATAGACGTTACTATTACGCTTGTATACGTGCATTGCGAAAGACTTTTTATGGGGAATTGTAGCAGCGAATCATGAATTTTGGAATTTATGAAACTATTCCAGGAATCATCCAAGTCTTTACTGTATTGTTACTGTTTGTGGGCACCTCTTAGAGCACAGCAAATAAGAAATCTCGGCAGATATTAAGGAAAGATGAGAAGCATGAAGGCAGATTGTTCAGTCACACATATCTCGATGATCCTCCACTGAAGTTCTGATTGTAGGGTTTTCTGATCCATCATGTGATCTTTTCATGGTATTTGCAAGGTACTTTAGGGTAAGGACCAGGTTGGCAACCTTTCACTCCTTTTCCTTTTCCTGGAATATAACAAGAAGCAAATTTTGTTCAAGGGTTCTGAGTCTTTGCAAACTGTGAGCTTTCTCCAGACCTCAGTATCTGAGAAATCAGCACAAGGAGTTTGTGAGACTTTCTCAGAATGATTGAAGTCTGGGGAAAGCTAGCAGTAGCGATCCTTCACGGGTTCATTCCAACAAGGGGGTTCACAGACAGGGTAGCAAGGTGATATGTAACCAGGGCCTCCACTGGGTATGCACATGGGTTCAGGCTTGGTGAGACACTCAGGGCGGCCCTGACACAACGTTCTCTTGCAATCATGCTGCAATCCATTGCGCTTATTACAATCGCAGCCTGTGTACAAAACACCACCTCTGAGTTCTCGACTCTTTACCTCTTGGAGAGGGATATGAATGTTGGAGGACGCCGGACATGCCTTGAGATCACAGGGAGCAAGGTCTTCTACAGCAACACATGGTCCGAATCTTTCTTGAGGACTAGCATGTGCATGGCTTCGATATTCACCGCCAGATCTGACAGGGTTGTTGTAACTGGTGTCCTTGCAAACGTTGGAGTTACCAATTTTATTTTTACCTGCAAGATGTGCCTTTCTCGCCGCTTTCAACATCTCTTCTTCGAACTTGTGTTGTCCTGGACACATGTACGGCTTTCTCGCTCTCAGATCTTTCTCCCTTCGATCTAATTCCTTCCTTTCTCTCTCGATTCTCTCTCTCTCCATCCTCTCTCTGATCTCTCTCTCTTGGCGCTCGCGTTCCTGGCGTTCTCTCTCCAAGATGGCTGCTGTGCAGGGACTCGCACGCATGGGTCCAGCTCCTGTTCCAGTGTAGGCCGTTGCGGGACACACAGCACCCATGCCTGCTCCCATTCCCATCTCCATGCCGTATCCGTTAGCGCACGGAGTGTAACCCCCAGCGAAGCCTCCTCCCCCGATGTTGTAAGATCCCGTGAAACCTCCTCCTGCAGTGGGTGTTCCTGCGACGAATGAAGCGGGACATCTGGGGTCCATTACTGGGCATATCGGTTTCTGTCAGGGAAAATGCAAACACATTAGTTTCAACACCGGGACATTTCAATGGAACAAAATCAACCTTGCGATTGGAGCACTCTGTCATGATTGCTACTGTCGATGACTACATGTTACCTACATTACCACTACTGTAACAAAAATTACGAAAAATATGCTGCCTGGGAAAGACAAGTTAAGAAGTGAGAAGAAACCGTGACTATCGTCATTTTATCCCTTACGGATTGCTTCCCGCTGGAGCAACTCTCAACAGGAACTGAATCGAAACTGATTCGTAGTTGCAGCTCGTCATGTATTTAGGCAGTGCTACGTCCATTGGCCCGAAAAAATTTGTGAGCCCCCCATGAAGTAACTTATAGAAATGATAGACGTTTAACAGTAAATCTGTAAAACAAAGTGGCGTGTAACATCAACTTAACATATCGATGGTGTTCAGGTAAAAGGGCTAAACCAAATTTGTTTGTAATTTGTCTTTTTACTGTAATTAGCATAGCCTAATTATTTAAAATTTAATTACAAAATGTGAAGATATGACTTTGGCAATTATGTTTACATTCCACATATTAGGCAACTAATAATAATGTCTTAAATTTTAATTTTTGTTGTTCCTGAAACATCTGTTCTGTGGGATAAGCCAGTTTACTTAAACACCATTGATATTCTACTACCCAAAGCAGACATCTGCGAATTAGGAAAATGTCTAAAATTTATTTTGAACTCGATTTTTTTCTTTTCTCAAAATCTTGACGCCCCTGCGAATTTGCCGTTCTTGGCCCTAGCCCATGCTTAAATATGGGCCTGGATTCAGCTCAATTGTATTAATGATTCGTGTCTGTTTGCACCAGAGAAACTTTGAGTTTAGTGACTGCATATTCAATATTATTTTTAGCTTTTTAGCACTCCATTTTGTAGATATAAACAGCAACTATCAACTGCAGTCACAAAAAGTTGCGTTGAAGTAAAATTGAGTTCTGGATGGCAGTTGCTCCAGTGGGAAACTTTCCTAAGAGAGTACCAAACTCGACGTAATATCTGTGTAGATAATTTTGCTTAAGTCAGTGATTCTGAAGGGAGTTTAATTGGTAGCGTTTCTAAAATAATAATGCAGTAACTTAATAGTACTAACTTATTAATGAGGCGTTTAGTTGCAAAATCAGATACATCACTAAAACATAATTTTTCAGTATGAAGGAAAAACGTTTTCAAGGAACCAAGGATTTGCAACCAATACTATTCTTTCATCTACAAATCCATGTGATGTGTTTGGCTTTGAAGCATAACAGTGCCATAGCAGTTGTAGAATCGTATTATGAAGAAATGAAATATAATATTAACTCATTTTCGAAAAAAATATTATGTATCTGATTTTGCAACTACACGCCTCTAATATGAATGTGAAAGAATCTGTTCTTGGTCAGAACTACGGGACTGTTCAATTGACACAAATTGTAGTTGCCTGTAAGGTAAATTTCCTTCCTACCTTTACCAATCACGACAGCTTTCCTAACAGTTCTTTACCAACCCTCACTCGATGTTTGTAATGGACTGTGGTAACAATAAGGTAAAAAACCAGTACAATATGAATATACCTGTTATTGTTATATAGAAGCTGAATTCCCAAATGGAAATATAACTGAATTTAAAGACGTATGTTACATGCGGTACATATCTGAAGCGACAGAAAATTTCAACACTCTCTACAAGCAATTGTTTCGTGTCAGAATATGCGAACCATCTTCTTCCTCGAACAGATCTGCAATGCGTGTCTGTGTAGTTAGTACGAGGAAGTAATAGCGCATTGAACTGTAAGCCGCTATCAAAGGATGAGGAAAAATTAGACAAAGAACGGTATAAATCGTCCAAAGTTTCGGAACTACACTTATCAGCTCCCATAACTAGGCAGGACAAGAGGAACCTATTTCCAATGGACCAGTTGTGAATCAAACAGATAGATTACCTTTGTCTTTCCTTATGATGGAACAGATATGCAAGCTCCAATGCGTAGGATGCATCTGAGTTACAATAAGGTGCAAGAACTGTTAGGTATACCCTCTCACCATCTTGAAAATCATGAAACTCTTTGATCATAAATAATTGATTAAATGGCGATCTTACTCGTGTTAATTATGTAAGCATGTGCGGCTTATAGCTGTTTCGGTGCTATTCGACACCATCCTCAGAGCCTACTAGATCTCAGCGATATCTCAACTTCGCTGCCTGTTGTGTGGGTGCGTTCGTGTGATGAAGAGTTGTGTCAAATAGTGTGTGTGTTCTGAAATTGATCTTTGTGTTGAGAATTTGACTGGTGTCTGTATATTTCATATTGTTCTAGTGTGTTGAGATTTGGTTTTTGGGTTGTATGTGTAGGATTTCTATGTCCGTATTTATGCTATTGTATGTGCGGCTAGCATTAGTTATGTGTTCGGCGTATGTGGATGTATTCTGCCCTCTGGTTATTGCTTTAATGTGTTCTTTGTATCGAGTTTGGAATGATCTGCCTGTCTGTCCAATGTAGAAACTGTCGCAACTATTGCATGTGAGTTTGTATACGCCTGTGTGGTTGTATTTATTTGTTTGTGTTGTTTGTGTGTTGAGATGTACAGGGACATCATTTTATTTTTACTAACATTTTTAATATTAATCTGGCTATACCTTTCTATTAACGATTGAAACAGGAAGCACCGTTTGCTACCCCTTCCACGACTGGAGTTCGATGCTACTGGCGTAAAATACAAATCACTTTACTAGGTATAGGAGGGAAGAAAAGTAGTTCATCCAATTATGTAAACTATCACTTTTATAATATTGCGTAGACGTCCAATTCCTAACAGAAATTAATGTATTCAGAAAAGAGCTAAGACAGCCCAGCTACTAGACTTTACATTGAGGGAACAGAAGCAGGTGGGGAAAACCAGGATGCGACAAACGGACGACAGTACCTGTACGAAAATATGATTCAATATTGAAAGCTCTTTCGTCACTGGAGAACGCGAACATATTTCTGGAACGTACTGTACTCCTAACTCAGTACTGCTTACGCGCCCTCGGCTCTATGTCGTAAACGGGTGGAAGTTTACTAGTAGAAGGGGTGGGAGTGAAGTACATTCAAAAACTCAGGTACATTAAAAATTGAAGTAAAAATAAAATGATGTCCCTGTATTTGTAGTGTGTTTTCTGTTCTATATGCTATGTTGTATTTCTGTTTTCTGAATGAGGATGTGATCTTGTGTGTGTTTGTATTTCTTGTGTTCTTGTGTTTGTGTTATGTTTTGTGTTTTTTGTGTTTGTTGAGTTTTTGTTTTGTCTTCCTTATGATGTTGTCTATTATGTTATGAATAGCACCGAAACAGTTGTAAGCCGCACATGCTTATATAATTAACACGAGTAAGATCGCCATTTAATCAATTATTTGTATTCAAGTGTTAAAAGTAGTTTATGAAAGATTCAACATGGATCTTTGATCATGCTATTGGATATGAGTTGTATTGACAGAAGCTGAAAATATGAAAAGAATTAATAATAACAATAACACATTTACTAATTAGCATAATAAAGCTTGTCAATTGTAATTAAATTTCTACGCATAAGAACAAGCAAACAGGATACTACAAATTTAACAAGCTATGAAAAATGAAGCAGCTAAATTGAAAGCTTATATACTTTATGATAGTGTCTTTTCTGTCGGCTTTGGTTGTGCAACTTAAACTAAAAAAAAGTATAATAATATTATATAATTTATTTAACGCGGAACGTTTAAAGTGGGCACTTCTGCGGAGGAAAATGTTCGTAATTTCAATAATATCTACGCGCATCTTGCCCCTATGAGGGTGCTCGTCGAAGCAACCAGCAACATATTGTTTGGTTAACGCGGGATTCACACGTGGAAATATTAAGCATCGAGGTTCGAGGATCAGTCACGTATCGGAATGTCACGAAACGACATATTTCCTACAAAGCCTTTATGGCGTAGCGACAGAGTTACTTCTACTCGATACGAAGACCAGGCTTGAAATCTCTAAGTAAAAACAAAGCTAAAATTCTTTGAATTATTTATTATCATAATACAGTTCTTTCTTAAGCTGATTGAGCATATTGAGAATTAAATCAATGGCTTTCCCAAAACACGCTATGAAATATTTCATATAAAACAATTTTGATCTCGTAAAAGAAGCAAAAACGAGCAAAATTATAGTGAACTGTTTAATTTTAAATATCTCAAGGAATAACCTCCTGAAATTAATAACATAATAGAGCAATTGAATCAGTCGGAGCTAAAAGGAACTAAGCCACTTTTCACAACTTTTCAGGAGAAGCAAAAAACATTCCACAAATGTATATATTTTTGTTATAGAAGACCAAAGAACATTTAAAAGTCTGACTTAGTTCCTTCTTCCACCGTTCGATGCATATGACATCCGTTGTTCAAAAGGTTGCATAACTAAAAAAACTGCATATTTTGACTCAGTTCCTTTTAGCTCCGACCGATTCAATTGTGTAATTTATGGACATTACCCTAGATCATATATGTAACAGATAGGTCTGCCTTATAGGCTTTGACGTTAACAACTTTTGTCAGGTTTACTAAGCTGCCATCTAGTTGTTACATAAGGAGTCACGTCATAAGTCCCATTTGTTTATTTATTAACAGGAACATCTATGGTACATGTCAGCCTGAAAAGGTTTTTACCTTAACAAAGATGATTAACAAGCAGGAACATTCATATTTTTAATTGAGGTGTCCGATCTTGACGGTAGTTACTTTATACTCTTGTTGCCAGGGCTCTTATCAGAGGATTGGGGTGGTACAGCAAGTCCTTATGAAAGTTTTCTGTAAATTTCTGTATAATGTCGTAGAATGATTCTATTTCAAGCATGTCTTGTAGTTGTTTACTGGTGGTTCTATAGTCTGCACCGTGATAGTTAGGGATACTTTTCTCTGTATAGCATGAAGACGTCTGATAATTTGGAATTTTGCGTTGCTCCAGTTTTCGCAGCCATAGGTCATTTGAGATCTTATAACAGAAGTGTAAAGTATTTTCTGAATTGCATTAGCGACTGTACTGCCATCTCGTGTTCGTTTACGGCGGACGGGTGGCGATCCTGGCGGTTGTTCTCTTCAAAGTGCAGCCGATTTTAACATAGCGATGAGTTATCTGTTAGATATATGATCTAGGACGTTACCAAGAATACCAAGTGAACATCGTATCTGTGTTTCAGTAATACATATAGAAATGTAATCATTTCAAAACATTCGAACATAAGAATTATGATAAAACGTCCTAAATAAAGACATTTCTACCACACATACCTGAATTATTACAGCTTACAGTTTAAGAAGACTTACTCTTTCCATAGGCTGGTGGTAATCTGAGGGTGGGTACTGCCGTCTCTCGCTTTTAATTGGAGGATAACACTGCTCGCAGGGCACTTCCGCCCTGTGTTCGAAATTATGGGGAGGTGGTCCTTGCGGCCTCATTGCCTTCCTTCTTTCCACCATCTTGATTCTTGCAATTCTGTCCTGCTCTTTTCTCTCTGCATCCCGTTTCTCTTTCTCACACCATTCTCTGATCTGTTTTTCCCTTTCCTGAACTGAAATCTGGCATTCGCCCCAATCAGCTAGTGGCGGAACAGAATAATCTGTTGGCTCCACGATTTTAATCGGCCGCTGGAGGAATGCTGGACAGTTGGAGTCGCCGCGCGGTGCAGGATTTATAGGTCCAAAACTTGCGGGACACATCATGTCCATCGGTGGACAGACAGGAGGTGGAGTCTGTGTGGCGGAACATTATCAGAAATGTGTCAAACAGAACACGTAATAAATAACACTTTCACTGCAATTTTGAAACGAATTTAAGCGTCCGTACACAGCACCACGCACTTCACTCAATACTTGTTTCTCTCTTCAAAACCTGTTCCCTTCATGCATAGAACGTAGCAACTATAGCTGTGACGAAAGCTTTCTTTAATTCGATGAGGAATCTACTGGCACAATACAATAAAAAATACAAAATTTGAAGCACTGAATGAAGATTTCTCTTCCACCATTTCATTGTCCCTTTCAACACAGAAGTATAGAGAATTTATCTCACTGTTATAATCTTTTTAGTAATATCAAACGAGTAGGATGATATTAATTTTCCTAACTACATTACAATGCTTTTCAAAAATTAAATAAAAAATTGAAATTATACATTCTTCTTTCCAAATTTGAAACCATAGTGTAAAATTTTATTTGAATACTTGAACATTAGATTTGAAGTTAATTATACTTGCTTCCTTGCTATTTCATTATAATCGTTTCATATTCTTTCAAATGTTGATGTTATTTTGAAATTCAGCGTCCATAACATTTCATTATTTCTGTGTCTTTGAATTCTCCCCAAAACGTTTAGTTGTATAAAAACTGTCACGTGTAATTGCATAAAAATTTTCAATTTATAATTAGACATACGATCAAACACTTTGAATAAACTTATTTTTTCATGTTCGATTTCCAATACATTTTCTCTCTTCTGAATTAAAATGTATACGAAACGCAAGTTTCCTGTTTGCCAATTTCTTGGAGTAAAATAGGAAACATAATAAAAAGTTATCCAAAATGCAGGATTCTTTTGAAATTGCTAACATTCTGTTAAAATAAAGCTCACGTATGATTTAAAACACCACTTCATTCGCAAAACACTGATTTATATTAATGCCCATACTTCAAGGCTTTGTAGGCCTACAACATTTAGAAGAATTTTTTGTGTGAAATATTCTAAATTCTTCTAGGGTACCGTAGAATTATTTCCCATTGCATTTTTAATGACACTGGATTAGACCAGTTCGCGTCTGCAGAAATAAACTTTTATTTCGAGTAACAAATTTACAGATCAGACAGGGGTAGCCTTGATTGTAACATTTCGATGGTGAAGGAAATTGAAATAAAGCAATTGATTCCAGTTGCCGATAGATGGCAGCACGTTGGAAGTACACATTAGCGGACCGGCCAGTAGATGGCAGATTTTTAAAACTGAATGCTTCAACAATATAAAATACCCACAAGCAGTTCTGATATGACCTTGCAGTTAAGGCGGTTATAAATAAAGAGAAAATAAGTATTTAAAATATATATCGCGATGATGTCAAATTTTCTTTTGGTTATATATATTTTATGTAAACTTTGTTTTAAAGTAAGATGTCAGAGATGCCAAAAGTTTCCTGATTTTTTAATAAACTTACGGATGCTTTTCCCCCTATTTTTTCAGTGTATTATAATGGTTAAAATCTAATACTAATTGTAAGATAATATCATCAATGAAAAGCACAATGCATTCGTTAGAAAAAACAGTCAATATACTAACACTAACATAATATTAATTTCCGAAGGAAAACGGTTAAAAAGACTGCGATATATAGGCCTATCGAAGAGAGCATAAGTCAGGCGTGTTCGTGAAATGCTTGTGTGGTTAGATATCTTAGAATTACTTTAAATATAGACGAAAATATTATAATGTGTAACGAAATTTACATTAAAATCCCGTACTTTTCGTGAGAATAAGGGAAATTTTAGAATTGTCTCTACAAACGATATTGTGTTAGAATTAGTCTAATTGTAAGAATTTAAAGAAACTTGCGCAGTAAAGGCAAGAGATATTTTCTTTGTGTAGACATAAATATTAATGTCCAAATTGTAATACTCATAGTAAGTACGATTCTTCAGCGTAAACTAGCCTAAGTCCTCCTGAGGCCTGAAGTTGAAATAAAGAATTTCCTGAGTGTCACATGTGTCCCACAATTCCCTCTGCAGAATATTCATATAAAATATTCTGATGTTAATGTTTAGCGATATGAATGATTTCTTCAAACTGAAATGTAGCGTTACCGGTATTTTAAAGTTAGTAACACATTTGAAATTAAGAAAAATTGAGCAATCAAGATGAATTAAACGGCTATGGGATGTGCTAAGAAAGGAATTATCTGTTTTCCGTATTCGACAATTGTATTAACTTCAGCAATGAGAGTGAAGTGTGTCTCATCTCTCCACAGTATTCCAGACAACCATTCCAGTTCAATTTCCATCTGAGCTAATATACGCCTACATAAAACAAGTTTTATCTCTTTTCATAATCAGCTTCTTTCACTTCAAACACCATTTGGAATTTATAAAGTTACCATTTTCAGAAGTTTGCGTAAAATTTCCTAAATTGTGCTGTATAGTATTAATTGAAGGGTTAAGAGCCATGGTGGGCCAAGCGCCATATATTAAAAACGTAGAAAACAAGGGTTAAAATTAAGAGATTACTTACTTACTTACAAATGGCTTTTTCGGCGTAATAGATCGACTATTGATCAGATTTTTTGTATTCGACAGATAATGGAGAAAAATTGGAGTATAAGGGAACAGTACATCAGTTATTCGTAGATTTCAAAAAGGCATATGACTCGGTTAAGAGGGAAGAATTATATGATATTCTTATTGAATTTGGTATTCCCAAGAAACTAGTTCGATTAATTAAAATGTGTCTCAGTGAAACATACAGCAGAGTCCGTATAGGTCAGTTTCTATCTGATGCTTTTCCAATTCACTGCGGGCTAAAGCAGGGAGATGCACTATCACCTTTACTTTTTAACTTCGCTCTAGAATATGCCATTAGGAAAGTTCAGGATAACAGGCAGGGTTTGGAATTGAACGGGTTACATCAGCTTCTTGTCTATGCTGATGACGTGAATATGTTAGGAGAAAATACACAAATGATTAGGGAAAACACGGAAATTTTACTTGAAGCAAGTAAAGCGATCGGTTTGGAAGTAAATACCGAAAAGACAAAGTATATGATTATGTCTCGTGACTAGAATATTGTACGAAATGGAAATATAAAAATTGGAGATTTATCCTTCGAAGAGGTGGAAAAATTCAAATATCTTGGAGCAACAGTAACAAATATAAATGACACTCGGGAGCAAATTAAACGCAGAATAAATATGGGAAATGCGTGTTATTATTCGGTTGAGAAGCTCTTATCATCCAGTCTGCTGTCCAAAAATGTGAAAGTTAGAATTTATAAAACAGTTATATTACCGGTTCTTCTGTATGGTTGTGAAGCTTGGACTCTCACTCTGAGAGAGGAACATAGGTTAAGGGTGGTTGAGAATAAGGTGCTGAGGAAAATACTTGGGGCTAAGCGGGATGAAGTTACAGGAGAATGGAGAAAGTTAGACAACTGTGAACTGCACGCATTGTATTCTTCACCTGACATAATTAGGAACATTAAATCCAGACGTTTGAGATGGGCAGGGCATGTAGCACGTATGGGCGAATCCAGAAATGCATATAGAGTGTTAGTTGGGAGACCGGAGGGAAAAAGACCTTTGGGGAGGCCGAGACGTAGATGGGAGGATAATATTAAAATGGATTTGAGGGAGGTGGGGTATGATGATAGAGACTGGATTAATCTTGCACAGGATAGGGACCACTGGCGGGCTTATGTCAGGGCGGCAATGAACCTTCGGGTTCCTTAATAAAAAAAATTAAGAGATTACCATAATTTAATGAATTATGTAGCAAGTAATATAAAGTATGCACATTAAAACTAAATGATGTCAATTTTAATTAAATTACGATATTCACTTAACTTTAATTTTATTCTCGTTTTCTCCGTTGTTAATAAATGGCGCTTGGCCCACTATGGCTCTGAACCCTTCAATCGCTTAACACATTAGCACTGCTGATTGATAACGGATTTTCTCTGTCTAAATTTAGGTTTTCGTGAAGAACATCTGAAAATCACTAATTCTTAATCACCTCAATTTTACTTCATCGTGAACTGAACCAAATTCTTCAGACTTCATAATTAGTACATGTTAAGAAAGCATGCTGCAAGGGACGTCTCTCAGATTCATTTTTGTCCGAAATTCCTACCACATTTATAATAACATTGGACCAATTCTTGTTTGAAGATTTAAAGCCATTTTCTGAACCTTGAAAAATATGTGTAGTAAATAAGAAAAAAATGGCTAACAAACTCCTGTTTATTTTTCAAAGCTTCATTGCTGCATCACGAGAAAGAAAGCATTTTTTTTTGTTTTAGCACTCAACTAAATCACTTTCTTCACACATTCCATAGCCGTTTAGTTCATCTTGATTCCTCAATTTGTTTGGCAGTTATTCTAATTTCAAATATGTTAGTCACTTTATGAAAATCCGACAAATGAGATTTTCACATGGTTTGTTTGAACAATATTATAATATTTGGAGAGTTTGACAGAGCTTGGTTATCGTAAACAAACCTAGGAAGGAGTTTCTGAGAAGAGTCCATGGAAATGAAAATAATTAACAGGAATCAAAGTTGAAAGGGTACTTATTATTTAACGAAAATCGGTAGAGGAGTTTCATAGAAGATCTGTGTTCAACAGGAAGAAACAGAGATGACAAAGAAAACAGAATATGAAAAATACTGCAGTATTTCAAACTACATACGAAATAGACAATAAATTAAGACAATAAATTATGTCAATATATAGAGTGAACTGTAAGTAATGTCATTAATTTCAGGGGGTTATTCTTTTATATATTTCAAACAAAAAAGTTTAATATAATTTTGTTTGTTTTTGCTCCCTTTCCGCGATAAAAATTGCTTTATATGAAACATTTCATAACGTGTTTTGGGAAAGCTGTTGATTTCATTCACATAATGCTCAGTCAACTTAAGAGAGCAGTGTATTATGATAATAGATGATTGAAATAATTTTAATTTCGTCCGATAATATGCAGAAATTTTATTCGAACAAATGTATTACTTTAACATTCATTTCTAGAACGAAAAATTACATATTTTTTGGATCATATTTCTACACATTTGAAGGAAAATAATTTTTTCAATAATTTATTATCTCAATACACTGTTATCTTAAATTTACTGAGCATATTGTGAATTAAAGCAATGATTTTACCAAAACACGCTATGAAATATTTAATATAAAACTATTTTTATCTCGAAAAGGAAGCAAAGCGAGCAAAATTGTATTATTATTTTTTTTTAATATCTCAAGAAATAACTGCCTGAAATTAAATACATTACTTACGGTTCACCTTGTAGTTCCATGAAACATTTTAGTGCAAATATTTAAACATAGTGGTTCAATTATTATGCAGTGAGTTACATCAACACACTTGCAAATACCAGAAATGATACAGAAGATTAAATGACTGACAATGGGCCTCTAAAACAATTTTTATAATCCTAGAAAAGTCAAATCCATTTAAAACTGACAATCCGTGTGCTTGATTGTTTAGGTCCTCTTTCGACCTATGTATTTCCCTGCAATATTCACTGCCAGTATTTTTATTAGTTTGTTATTTAACGACGCTGTATCAACTGCTCGATTATTTAGCGTCGATGAGTTTGGTGATAGCGAGATGGTATTTGGCGAGATGAGGCCGAGGATTAGATTATCGCTGAGGAAAACCTCGTAAAAAACAAACAAGGTAATCAGCTCAAGCGGGAGTCGAACCCACGCCCAGCGCAACTACGGATGGGCAGGCAAACGCCTCAGCCAACTGAGCTGTACAGGTGGTTAACCGTCGTTATAATCTGTCAAAGATGTTTGCAGGTATTGTTGAAATAGCCACCACAGTGTAGTATATACAGTCACGAAGCTCAATACGTAATAAATATGCGTCTATAGATAGTTGCTAACCACTAGGATCGCTAATATCGCCTCATTACAGACAATGCGAAATAGTACCGGCACAGTCTATTGTTCCTAGCACCCTCACAACTCAAGCTTCGTGACTGTATATACTAAACTGTGATAGCCACCAAGAATCCGTTTCATGAACAGCGTTCTGATATGGAGAATATGATAAATTTTGTGGCCAGAGTTTATGTATGAGAAGGAGCAGGTCGTAGTGTTGATTATGAATGGGAATTGAAGAGATTAGCTCAGTGACTCAATGTGACTCGATCCCCAACAGACGCTGTGATATATATAATCACTTTATAATGTCTAAATTGACTCCGTGCGATTTTAATTAATAGTGGATTAAGAGTTAACACTCAACTTTTGTGGAACAAGTTGTAACTAAAACGATAAGTACCATCATATCAATGACAGAGATCCTTTTGTAAGACAGTAATCAACATACAGTTTCCTACGATTAGGTTAAAAAAAAAATAAGTTCCGGCTGACTTATTCTCATCAACATTCATCCTTCAACCCTTACTTACTTACTTATTAGCTTTTAAGAAACCCGGAGGTTCATTGTCGCCCTCACATAAGCCCGCCATTGATCCCTATCCTGAGCAAATTAATCCAGTCTCTATCATCATATCTCACCTTCCTCAAATCCATTTTAATATTATCTTCCCATCTACGTCTCGGCCTCCCTAAAGGTCTTTTTCCTCCGGCCTCCCAACTAACACTCTATATGCATTTCTGAATTCGCCCATACGTGCTACATGCCCTGCCCATCTCAAACGTTCATCCTTCAACCCTAGTGCAAAAATCTCTGAGATGGACACTTTACGGACAGAGATTCGTGTGCAGAACAGTAACCGTAATACAATTAAAGGCTAGTTCACAATAAACCGGGAACGGAAACGGCAACGAGAACGAGAACGGAAATAATGATAAAATAAATGTATTTAAACGTGAGCGTTCACAATAGTTAATTGTGAATCCTCAGATTTAAATACATTTATTTTAATAATATTTCCGTTCCCGTTCTTGTTACCGTTTTCGTTCCCGTTTTATTGTGAACCAGCCTTAACACGATGACCTGTGATAGAGCAAATTTTGTCTGGTGTATATTAATCAAAAACTAGTTTAATTTTATCCTTCAAACTTAATGCAAAAAAGACATACTCTGAGAGATATCGACATTTGAGGAACCGAAATAGTTTACAAGATAGTAAGCATCGTTCAGTTTACTTAACTATCTGTGAACTAACAAGCTTTCAGTGGTGTATTTTCATCAGAAACTCATTCAAGTTTATCCTTACAACTTGATGCAAAACTCTAAGAGGTACGAACACTTGAGGAACTTAGATAGTTTACAAGGCACTGATCATCGTTCAGTTTACAGGATGTGAACTAACAAGCTTTCAGTAGTGTATTTTCATCAACAGCTCACCCAAGGTTATTTTTCAATTCCAGTTCAACAACCTCTGACTAAGGAACACCTAAACTTGAGCAAAAAGAGATTCTTTTAAAAAGCAGTCTACAATTGATACGATATTCCATAAAAATTATATTTTGACTAGTGCATTTACCAACAGCTCATACAAGATTATCTTTCAACTCAGTTGAAAAATCTCTACCTAATGGACAGCTAGACTTGAGAAGCAAAGCTTCGTTTGCAAGAGAGTAAGAATCATATAGTTGACGTGATTACTTTCAAAGATTAAGTGTTGACTAGTGTGCTTTATGAACAACATTCAAAGTTATGCTTTATCTCTATTGCAGAAACTAGTACTGTAGGACACTACCAGGTGAAGAGCAGATATTTGTTTGCAAGAAAGTAGATGTAATACAGAAGACATGATTACCTTTAAAAGTCTGGATTTTGATTGCGTGTGTTGGTGGTACGAGGGACTAATGGGTTACTGCTGTTAAACTGTTCTGTGAACGGCACATAACTTGTCGAATATCTGCACACAGGGTGGTTCCTGTCGCTCGTGCACTCCGCAAGGACTATTGTAGTGCTCCACACATGGCGGCTGGGACACGTAGTAGTTCTTGCAAGGAGGCGGGTCTTCGGCATCTGGAGGTTGCAAGGCATATGGGAGGAACTCCGGGCAAGGCGAGGAGCAAGGCTTCGGACACCTACTTCGAGATTCCTGGGTCTGCATGGGTCCACAATTTCCGCAACTCATCTTACCAATTTGTTTACCGGTTCTTCCCTGTCGAGACAATGCGGACATTGAGAAGTTCCAATTTGAAGACGAGGTGAACCAGCCCACGGCAAACAGCGGTAAGTCCTCCAGAAATAAATTTTGAATTGATACATTTATTTTAGGGCGTACAAACTTGGTTGTTTGGTCGATTTCTGTATATATTCTCAACTGAGTTCTTCCTGGATTTTGCTAGTCCAGCTATGTGTGGAGTGCACCTATAAAGTGATTGTTCCTTATTCCCTATGACAGGATGATAGTGAAGAATTATGGATATTAAAGTGCATCACCTTCCTGAGAAGCGACCGGTAAACTTTTCCTAAATTTCCATATTTCAGGGATATACTTTTTACGCGCCATAAATATAACACGGAACCCTTCTGAATTATACCTTATTTCACAAGAAATCAGTAGGCCTACCTTAATAATTTATCGCTTTTTATGAAATTTTATCCCGCGAACCTTGAATTAATTGCAAGCATAGAAATCACTCCATCACCCATGACCACAGACCAATCAACCAATAAATTTTGAAAGCCACATGTGCCCCACTCCAGCTACTTCTATCATTGGAGGTCGTTTACATTCCCGAAACACAAACCGAAATTTAAAAACACGGAATAGAAACTCAAAATGAGATGTTCAGGCGATAGGAAAGTAGGTAACGAAGATTTCTGAAACTCTAAGATAACCTACTAGGAAGATATTAATTAATCCTATATGATTGTGGAATCTTTTGTTTCAAAGTGAATTAAGTACAAATTTCTGTTGTTGAAGTGATAAAATCGGAAACAGTTCTCAATGTTTTTCCCAACGAAAATGTATCCTAATTATTAAGTCAAAATCTTATTTAATAATTTCAGCTACGTTTATAATTAAAGTTAGTGTATGGCTATGCAGATTATTTTTATACATAATGCATAGATGCGGTGTGAGGAACCGGTAAAAATCCATTTTAAAACATTAATTAGTATCAAACTTTTTGTGGCGAGATTAAGTTTAAATTAAATGAGATTTTTTTTAATTGCTTATTTTATTTATCAACTTAATATGGTTATATGGCTGAATGATATGAAGATGATAATGGTAGCGAAATGAGCTCAGGGTCCAGCGCCGAAAGCTACTTAGCATTTTCTCTTAATGAGTTGAGGGAAAACCCCGGAATAAATCTCAACCAGGTAACTTGTCCGAACCAGGATTTGAAGCCGGACCTGCTCTTTTCACGGTCAAGAATGCTAACCGTTACTCCACAGCGATGGACGAAAACAAGAAATAAATTCAGGAACGTGAACACGAAAACAAAGTGATCTTTTTGAATATAAAGTATCACAATTTGTTCTGTCCCTTTGCGCAGTAAAAGTATGTTAAGACGAATAGAATTAGTAAGTTCGTGCAACAGAAATATCTTTAGAGCATTAAAAATAATTTATTTTTTGACAATAATTACATAGATTTAGTATTTAGTGAAAACTGTATGTCGCTTGTTGTGAAAGACAACCTGTCACATTGAATTTAGTCCTTTTGTCTCGCTGTTTGAACACGCGTAACTTCTTCTCTCACCCATGCTTTAATAGGAAAGTTACAAACCCTCAAACCCAGTATTCGTATTACCTGCAACGTCTAATCTATATATCCCTCGAAGCCTCAAACAGTTCAGTGTCTACAACACACGTAGGTCTTTGAAACGCATCAATACAATATCACTCTTGGCACAAATATCAACGACCTGCCCGCCTCTTTCTTTTCACCAAGGTAGAATAAGTCTCGGCACTTTTTCACGTACTACTGCATGAAGTTTGCAAGGTCGTCCGAAAAATTCTTCGCAGTTGTTTATGAGCCTTTCATGGGCACCGCAAGGTTTGTTGTAGTGGTCAACGCAAGGTGGTTGTCGTAGGAACTCCACTTTGCAAATCGGTGGTTCCATGGGATCTGTGTAATAAGCAAGGTTGACGGGATGGAAAGCCGGACACGGTTCACCACAAGGCGAGGGGCACGTGGTTCTTGGAGGTTTGGGGTCAAGGCAAGTGCCACATGTTCCTGGTCTTGGCGACGGGTTGTAATGAATGTTATTTTCAAAGATAGGCATTTGTGGCTGAATTTGGTAATCAGTATTGTAACTTCCAGACGTGTTGCAGTATCTTCCAAAATCTTGTTGTTCGCCCATTCCCCACAGATCAGAGTTGTGCATTGTAGGGACCGCCTCATTCTGTAATAACTCTTGAAAAAATGCTGGGATATGGAAAAGTGATAGCTGTTTCGACTTATGGTTTTGATTTGGATTAAAATAATCGCCGAATTTTGGATCCGGTACGAACCTAGGGTATGATTGGATCGGAGGGCATCCTGCTGCTTGACCTAGAGCCTGATGGCCGCAAGGTGCTGACCAATGAGCTGGGCATATCTTGGATATATCTTCTTCTTGCGGACATTCCGGATATCCGTGCCTGAAAGGAGGATCGCAGATCTTGCAAGGAACTTCACCCCTGTGATGCATACATTCAGGTGGGAAGGTTCTTGGTCGTAGTACTTTTGGTTTTGGTTGTGGACTTCGGTACAGATAAGGACTCTTTTCACCTGGAGGTGGATAGCCCTTTTCCTTATTTGCAAGCACCCGCTGAACTATTTTTGGGTTGACGGGGTGTAATCTGAATCGATCTTCCCACTGTGGCATAAAACAGAGAAAGAATGCTGCCAAATTTAAAGGATTCTATAAAAATACCTAATTGTTTAAAGAAATTATTTTGATTATTATAATTTCAACTTTTCATTTTATAATGTCATAATTGTGCACTTTTAGTGTGAAACTAAATAACCATACAGTGGGACTTCAGTTATATGACGTCAGATAAAACAACAAAATAATTAAATTCATAACGACCACCAAAGCTGTTGGCCAGACTAAACTCATGACCGTGAATACCACGCAGCAATGCAACCCTACGCTACGGCAGATTTAATTAATTTTGAGATGATTTCAATGTGCTTTAGCAAATCAGATATGGAGTTGTCAGCAGAAGAGGAAATGATATTAAGGGATATGGTACTGGAGCTAAATGACGACTGCGAGCAGTATGGGATGAAGGTAAATGCAAACAAGACGAAGACCATGGTTATCGGAAGAAGAAAAAATGAAGGTAAACGTGCGAATTCGAAATGAGGCAGTGGAAAGAATGAACAGTATCAAACACTTGGAGCGTACTGTAAGTAGTAACATGAGCTGCTGCCAGGAAGTCATATGGAGAGAAACAATGACAAAAGAAAGCTTTTAATAAGAAAAAGAGCATCTTCTGCGGACAACTGGAAAAATATCTAAGGAAGAGACTAATGACGTGTGACAGTTTATGGGGCCAGAAACATGGACATTACGTTGATGTGAAGAGAAACGACTGGCAGCATTCTAAATATGGGCATGGAGAAAATTTGAGTGTGTGAAATGGACAGACAAAATATGAAATGAAATTGTGTTAGAAAGAATGGATTAAGAAAGAATAATGCTGAAACCAATGAGGAAGAGAAAAAAATTGGCTGAGTTACGGACTGAAAAGAAACTCCCTACTGAATGATAACACTGAAAGGAATGGTGATGGGGAAAAAAGTTCGGAGCAGAAGAAGATATCAGATAATAGACAATATTAAGTTATAAGGTATGCGGGAACTGAAAGTAAGGCGGAAAAGTGGGAAGACTGGAGAGTACTGGGTTTGCAGTGAATGACTTGCCCTTGTGCAGACAACTAAGAATGAATGAGTGGTTATTAAATAAAATGTATTTTTCCTTTTTATTGACATTAATTGTACGAAAGTCTATTGTTTCTATTCCTAGCATAAATTAAAATTTATTTCACATATTCAGTTTCCAATAGAGATTCCGTTTTTAAATATATGGACATTATAAGAAATTCAAATAATTTTGATATTGAGGCAGTCGACAAAATATTTACTTCATTGAGGATGTAATTATCTTTAATAAGAGCAACGATTAAGTCCCACCGTACCAAAACTGTGTAGCTGAAGTTGCGGGTCACATGTGTAACAAAAATTTGAACATACGTTATTCTAATTTTATTGTGAGAATAGATTTGAAAGAAACATACTTTCAAATTAAATGTCAGTATAAAATTCAACATTTTTGCTTTGTGATATTCTAGAAGTAAAAAATTGTAATGGAGGAGGACTTAAAGGCTAGATTACCTTGGGCAAATCTTCCATTTCCTTCAACCAGACACTCTCTTCTGGACCACTTTGCATTCTGAGAGCTTTGAGGTCAGATGTCGGTCGAAATTCTTTAACCTATGGCATCCGATATAGTAACAACAGAATAGAGTTCATACACATACTTTTATTTATTGTATTATTATTGCTACTAGCGTATCTCTACTGTAATATAAATTATTGTACGTTCAATTATAATAGTTCATTTCAGAGGCTGGATTTTCAACTGTGGTGAGGTGAGATGAAAATATGTCTTGTAACATACGAAACGCATTTTGTATGTCAAAAAGAGACAGTTACATGGACATAATTATCTAATTGATTCAATTTCAGATACTCATTAATAAATTGTCACGGAGTACATTATAATCACCAACACCAAAGACTGGACTCTTTTTTTTTTTTTTTTTTTTTTTTGTATCTTCCTTTTATGAGTATTTTAAATCTACAGTATATTAGTCGATCTTTGGTTTCAGGACTTTTTAAGTTACCAGCAAGAGGAACAAGACGTTAAAAGTGATTTTAAATACCGTCGTAGATTCTAATATAATTATACGATTTGTTTATACTACTTTTTTAAACTATTACTAAATTTACTTAGAATATTGAAATCGTAAATTACCGATAAATTGCGAATAGATTTAATGAGATTATGACAAACTGTATTAGAACCTTTTTTAAAAATACAGAACTGTCACAATTTCGGTACGTATACCATTTTACATCTGTGAGGTACTAAAATCTACCGTCTTGAATATCCCCTATAGTCCTGTAGTATTATCGATATCGACGCGCTGTTTTCGCTATATTTAAGAGGACTTAATAGCTCACATATAGTCTACAGAGAATGAATGTTAATTGGAAATGAGAGTATTTTCAGCACAAAATTTTATTTTAATGGAAAAATAGCCTAAATGTAGCAGAAATTAACTTACTGGCTTTTAAGGAACCCAGAGGTTCATTGCCTCCCTCACACAAGCCCGCCATTGGTCCCTATCCTGAGCAAGATTAATCCAGTCTCTACCATCATGTCCCACCTCCCTCAAATCCATTTTAATATTATCTTCCCATCTCCCCAAAGGTCTTTTTCCATCCGGCCTCCCAGCTAATACTCCATATCCACTTCTCTCTTTTTATTCCTAAGTGTACGATTTGCTTCCCGTCTTTTATTGAAAAATATCTCTATTCGCCTCAACTGGATCCAGAAAGAATTTCAATTTTGTCTGTTTCCTTCTTTCTACTACCATGCAACTATCTTCATCAAACCACGGTTTCTTTTTCTTAGTTTCAGTAGCAGAAATTAAACTAAATAAAATGTTAATGGTAATTGCATTTATCGCATGTTTCTAATGCAAATAGTCAACGAAATAGCGCTAGGTATTAACTTCTGTTACTAAGATGAAATACCTGTATGATATAAGAAAAATAATAACAAAAAGTGTTGACGTTATTCTGTTTGCTACAATAACAATAGAAAGTGTTGGCGATATTCCCATTTTGTGATTTTATTTACTACTCGCTTTATTTATTTATTTATTTATTTATTTATTTGTTTATTTATTTATTTATTTTTTGCATGTTTTCTCTGTTTTGTTTCTTCGTTTGTCTGTCTGTTGAGTAATGTGTGGTGATTATTTAGAAAAAAAAATGGTAGACTATTTACCAATGCTGAAAAAGCTGATATCATTCTCGTTTAAGATAAATTTAGAAAAAAATTAAAAAATCTAATACTATCTTGCTATTACATTATTGTCCACTTACTTTTATTGCATTGTACAGATGTTAATAATTTACGTCTGAATTATTAAACAAAATAACAGCAACTTTTTCTCGAATTTAATCACTAATTGCATTGCCTGCTTCGTCGTCAGTCGAGTATTCGGAACTTTCGCAATAAACTCTTTACAGAGTCGATTCATATTTACAACATGTCTTGCACACGAACACTCTCTTATTTTAGAGTCAAATAGCGAGCCGTTGTAGGCGGTATCTCACACGATACTGTACTTACAACAATCGCACAATTGCATAACAAACATGAGCGCGTGCAACGTGAAGGGGAATTGGGGAGCAGAGTGGGCGGCAAACGGTAGGCTAACGCCGGTCGGCTCACATGCCATAGGTCGGTAAACCAAACTAATAACAACTCTGTAGTAATAGTTGTAATTTAAAGACCTTTTCGACTTCCGAGTTATTCAGCGTCGAAATACAACGTAGACGATAAATGGCCGAACAATTTTGACTCGAACCCTCCATAAAGGACAGGATACTTTTACGTTCCATAATTCTACAACAAGGTACACACTTTACGTGCCGGTACTTTGTTCCCGGATTTTATCGCTCTTTGAAAATCATGTGCTCTCAACAGGGTTTGAACCCATGAATGTCGAATCTAAGCTCCGAGGACGAAGCGATGAACTATAACACTTTCATTTTTTTTTTACATAGAGTCTGTAGATATTTTCGGATATAAAACAGACATTGACATTGTTAATACAATTTCAAGAGAAGGTTCCAGATACACACGAATATGAGTGTGTATGCAATTTAAACAAGGGAAGCCATATGTCAATATAAATTTATTTTGTTTTCAAATATATTTCATGCTTAACTCTCACATTTCCCCAATGCGAATTAAATTCGTTAAGCAATGTCTGTCTAATATATTTTCATTACATTTCACTGAATATAGATTTTAGCCTGTCACATGGACAGAAACGTGCATCATACTTCTTTCATTAGTATTAGGACAGCTGTAGTGTGCATTTCCAGCCCGGTACCAACTATAACAGAGGCGACTGCACTGTTTTCTATTGAAGAGTTCACTGCAGAAGGGGGATTGTCACTATTTTGTAAATAATTAGTTTAAGGTTCAAATATTATAGGCCTACATCAAAGAGTAGAATATCTCATACCAGCGTTTCTCAAACTATGGTCCGCGAACGACCTGTGGTCCTCGAGGTCTGCCCTTGTGGTCCTTAAAAGGACAGAGAAAAAATGAAATTCAAACGAATTACGTATCAAACTATAGCTGAAAATCTGAGAGTTTGGAAATGACACATGGCAATTACCTTTCACTTTTTCTTTCAGTATTGACATTTTATGAAATTTATTACCCTACCTGTCTATCGACTTCCCACTCTACTCTCAGCAACAAAAGAGGGATTTAAAGCACTATGGACGTGGTGTTTCTCGCCATCTTTTCCCTGTACATCAGGTGATGATATGTGACTAAGTACATTGGCATATTATTCAGATATATTCTCAAAATTAAACGAACTAAATCTCCATCTACAAGGTAATTTTTATACTGTTCTCAATGCGCATGAGAAAATAAACTTGGTTTGTGGGTCAGTTCCGTAAAACAGACGATTTTTTCACTATTTCCAACCCTAGAGTCGTTTTTGGTCGAAAATGATTTCATTATTGGAAAATAATGTATGCAATGACATATCTTCGCATCTCAAAACTACAAGGTCACAATTTTAAACTTATTTTCCAAGTAAATATGACGAATTTTCATGTGTTCGTGATCCATTTCATTGCGATATTGAAAATAACAAATTGTCATTGAGTGAAAGAGAACAGTTAATTGAACTCTCGAATGACACCGGACTTAAAGTGAAATTCCAAGCGGAAGGTATGGTTAATTTCTGGACCTCATCACAAGTGAAAAGAGAATATAGTGAATTGTACAATGGTGCTTTATAGATTATGATTCAGTTTGCTTTTACGTATCTGTGTGAGAAAGGGTTTTCATCACTAACTCTAATAAAAACAAAGTACCGAAATCGACTCGATCTCCGACTTAAGCTTACCAGCATACATCCAATATAGAACTGTGCTAGAATCGGCAGGCTTATTCATCTCATTAATGTGAACACCGACATTTATTTAGTTTGTTTAGTTAATAAGTTAAAGGTTTTATCCAATCCCTAATAGCCTTGATTTTTTAAAAAACGAAATAGTAATATACGTTACGAGAGCGGTATGTTGACGTTTTCATATTCGAGGAAAAGATTGAAAAAGCGAAACGTAGTTGAGCTTTTTTAATTTCCGAGAACAGGAAAACAAACATACCGCTCGTGTATCGTACATTATTTTGTGCGAAGATCGTTTATTACATATTTGAAAAACGAATTTCTAATTAGTTGCAATGAAATCTCCATGTTGGTTTCTGTTTAATGACGGCAACTTCGGAAAACCAAAATATCTTTCTTCAACATTGTTGCTATAAAATGTTTTCTGTGTTTACTATAGGCAACTCCAGCAGGCCGTAATATATACGTCTGTCTTTTTTTCCCCCAGTCTATAAATGCGAACTTAAAACAAACGGTAAGGTTATGTAATTATTTATTTTTAATTTTAATATTTTAACAATATTATTTATATAACACATTGCAGTAATAACATCGGCATCTGGAATCTTGTTGATTTTTTCACGGCTTCCTTAATGTTACTTGTATCAGGAATGCAATAAGTTTCGTGTAGTAGTAGACTTTACTTAATTTTTGCAAATATTTAAAAACAATAATTAACATTGCAATTTAGGTGAAATTGCAGTGGTAAGTTTCCAATTTATAATTATTACTATGTTAAACGTCTCTAAAAATAATATGTTAAAAGCCTAAAGCAGTAAAATGAATGTCGCGCTTAAGCAGTAAGAAGAGGGAAATTGTTATGTGTGTTACGTTGGGAATACTGAATGTGGTATTTCACACTTACCGCGTATTGGTTCTGTGCGGAAAACATGCAAATACGCACGATCTCGCACAAATGATTTTTTATATTAACATTAATTAGTTAATACTAATATAAAATTATATGAATTAAATTAATTTTAATTAATTAATTCTGTTTTAAAATATAAGTATACTGGTATTAAAATATGCTACAAAAATGATAAATTTGCTTTCCAGGGAAACAAGAGGAAGGTGGTCCGCGTAACTGTTCTGACTTTAAAAAGTGGTCCCCACTTCAGAAAGTTTGAGAAACGCTGTCTTAGACTATAATGCACTGCGAGAAGGATGATAATCTCATACCTACAAAGTTTAGAAAAAAAAACTGGGAATATCATAGTGAAATAATAAATTAACGGGGAAATTTAGGACATGTAAAATTCCTCCTTTTTGAAATGGACTTTTCTATTGGGACTTAATATGTTTATAGGAATCTAGCGAGCGGTACACGTGCCCCGACACTGCTCATGCTACTTTCCTCAAAACCCGTTCAGAGAAGACCACAATGATATTGTCTGTTATGTTTAACTCACTGTCCTGATTCATCTCTCAGAAGCACCCTATTTAGTCCCCTGTTTATTTCATAGGCTTATCAATATTATGTATTAGCCCTATACCTATGCTGACTGTTACGCATTAGATGTTAGGAAATGTTCTTCAGTGCACATCCATCCAATGCAATAGTATTAACAGAGCAGTTCTTGTGTGTGTGTGTGTATATATATATATATATATATATATATATATATTTTATGCTCGACCATGCCGAAATGTAGTAATTATACACCTGGTATCAGCCCTTTAATGGACCTCATTAAAGTACACCTATTCATTAAAGTTCAGGTGTTCCACCAATGAGAAAAAACCATTGTAGCAATATGAAAGCGCAAGTATCGATTATTCTCGGATATGCAATCGAAAGACAACTAGCGCGAGACATTTGTTTCTCGGAAAAAATCAATACTTTCGCGTCTGCGCACATCTCACAATTTACGAGGTATTGCACAAGGTCAGTTCCGCTCCTCAGTCAGATAAGAATAACATGAATACTTATGAATAATTTCAAGTTAGAAATATGGTCGAGCATAAAAATCGTATGAAACTTGACTGTAATGTTAATTAAGATGCTCGTATGAAAATTATGAAACTCGCTTGCGCTCGTCTTAATTACTACCATTATAGGCGCGTTGCATAATGTACTATTATCTCGAAAATGGGCTTATGGATTTTGATGACATAAGGTGACTCTAAAGTTTTCGAGTGCGAGAAAACGATTTAGATAGTCTCGATTTTTGGAAGAAAAAAAAACTTTACCTGGGAGTTAAATAACCACGTTTATGGCGGTTCCGTTGTTGAAATATATTTAAATTTAGAATTCCGTTATTTCTCAACGTTCTCATACGAAGGTTAAGTTCCATTGACTTTGGTAAATTTTAGGTAGTAGTCAGACTTTCAGAGGGAAAAGACTGCCGTTGGTGTTCAGAGAAATTTTCAAATGTTTTTATAGATTTGTGCTGAGTTATTTTTTTTTATTTTGTACCTCTTTTTACCATGTAAGAAATGTGGCAACGCTAGAGAGAATGCCAATAAATAACAGTGTTGCCATGTGTAGGGATTTATCTCTCGGCGTAGGGATTTTTCACACGAAAAGGGATGTGGAGATTTTTAAAAAAATTGCAAAAAATGTAGACTTTTAAGGGATTTTTTGCCTATTTATTACTGATGGATAGTTATTTACTCTTGAAACAGAACAATGAGCTAACATACTAAGAAACTCCAAGCTTCGTGATCCGAAATAGCAATGTTCTGTTGTTCTGTTCTGTGGGCAATAGTGATGAAATAAGCATTTTTTGGATCCACCAGCCTTTTAGGAATGTCTCTCTCTGTCACTCATAATCATATAATAACAAAAGAATTCTCTGCTTCTCTAATCAAAGAAGCCACGTAACTGCACACGAGGAAGTTGTGCGAACTAAATTATGCTATGTATGGCTTGTATTCATTGTAACTGATTACACTTTTAATTATTATAATAATGTTGATTAAGGCGGTGATGAATCATGGTATGTAAATTCTAATGCGGCATTTGCCTCTGTAACTGAGGGAAATCATGAAAACCTCAGTCAGGTTGACCGGTCTCGGGGGTTTGAACTTGCTGCCTCCCAAATGCGAGTCTTGTGCGCTACAACTGAATCACCTCGTTCGGCGAATGAGTATTGCAAAATGATTTACGAACCAGGAATTATTTATTCATTCCCCATATATCTTATATTATTAATCTTGAGGATTTTCACTTATTATCACAACCTTTGGAAATAACACAGCAAAATTTAAAATCTTTATAACCTCATATTTCTGTAGAAAATAAATACGAGATACACTGAGGATGTTTCATACAGCCTATTTCATTTAATTTACTTTAAAATAATGTATATAATTGAACGTACAAAATTTAATTATTTGTGTTAAACCTATATCTACACATAGGGTATATGTTGCAATGTAGAAATTCTCATTACTAGAATTTGTAGTTGCATTTGTAAATGATTTATGCTTTAAAAATGTTTTGGTTATACTTAAGATATTTTCAAATTAGTCTTTAAAGTTTGGCCTCCATTGACTTATTTCTGCAGAATGGCCTGATATCGTAAAAGATACTTCTGAAAGCTGGCCAAGAAGCATTCTAGTTTCGAGTTTTGTTACAGTTTCTTATTGGGAATTCAGTTCTTGCCACTCACTTAAAAATTTGTGACAATTTTGAATTGTAAATTTATTTGTTAATCACTTACTTCGAAATTTCGTAGGATCTTCGATTATAAATTAATTCCTTTTCACTCAATATAATGCTTGTTACAATATTGGATTATAAATTAAATTATAAAAATTGATCTAACTTTGTATTGTAAACAGGCTCACTCATCACTGTTCCCAAACGATATTAAATAGAACTATTTAATATCAATTAATTTACTGATCTCTCACTATACAAATTGTAAATTTTGGATTGTAGATGAACGGATTAATCATTCATCACAACTTTCTACAATTTCATTATAAATAAGTTATCTTAGAAATCTCTGATATATCATTTAAAGGACTTAAATTTGAATAATCTTTCTAGTCACTCATTCTAAAACGATTTGCTGTTTTATATAAAAATTAACTCATTCATTACTAATTACAGACTTTTCCAATTGTCTGTTTAACATTTTTTACTTTTCAAGACTCACTCTAAAATGTATTATAATTTTGAAATATGAAGTACGCTACTTAGTTATTGCTAATATTAAACTACATTAAAATGTTCGGTATAAATTAACAAGTTAATCGCTTGATTTAAGGTTTATTACAATCAACATTTACGCTTTAGGTATGTTTCTACCTGTAACAATTAAATTAGTACTTAAAAATTAATAATTTCAATGTTTATTTAAAATTTTGGAATGAAAATTACCTTTCTGATCCCCGATTCTAAACTCTGATCTAATTTTATATTTCAGTGTTACCAATTTAAATGTGTAAATTAACTCATTAGTCAGTTACTTTAAAAATTCGTTATAATTTTCAGCTGTAGACTAAAGTGTTAATGAGTTTTAACAAAATTTGTTGCAATAAATTACTTACCGGTATTACAGATTAACTTATAAACCACTAAAATAATTGTCACAAATGTTCAACGTAAATTCATTTTTCAGTTGCTTATTCTAAAATGTGCTTTTTTAGGGAGGGGTAAATTAATTATTAAGTTACAAACTTCAAAATCCGCGAATTTTCATCCATTTTAAATCGAATTGTGCATCAGGAATTCTAAAATTTTGTGATAATTTTAAATATAAATTAACTTTGCACCCATTCTAAAATTTGTCACTATAAATTTATTACAATTTTGGGTACTAAATGGTCCTATTAGTCATTGAGACTGTTTTAATTTTCAGTTTATTAAAAATTTTGCATTGCTTATGGTTATTCCGTTCCTCATAGAATTCAGATATTTTCTCCATAAGATAATGTATTTTAGATTTCATTTTCGAAAGTAGTTTTAAGTTAGTCTCATCCTGAAAATTTAATTTTTCTTGGCTATATTTTGATTACTTTTTCTTCCTTAACATGTATGTTTACAAAATAAAATATAACCATGGTGATACAAAACATTAGTTGTATTCCTATTTCTGTCAGACTACCGAAAACATTTTAAAATTCCTGTTACTTTGCGTTTATATCTTTATATCTTTATCATATTCATGAAGGATCAAAATCGAAACACAGTTGAACATTTTACATCGTTTAAAATTATGTTACCGGAAATATTAAAAAAAAAATCCATGTCATTTGACATTTCTATCTTTATTGCAGACATAAAAAAAATCAAAATATAGCAAAAGACTTTACCTTTTGTAGAATATAATCATCTGTTATTGTTTTATTTCTGATGGGAGATTTCCGTTTAAATGCCATATTTCTTTATACCGATTTTTTAAATCAAATTGTCAACACATTTTATGTATTAGAGCTGATTTTCGTACTTAAAGATATACAATTTTCACAGCATTATACAAACCCCCAAAAATATAAGCGTCATTCTTAATGTACGAACAAATTTGATTCTTATTGCTGAAATACTTAGTTTGATGATGTCTGTTCAACATTGAAGATGAACAGTTTCATACAGTGCATTAACATAAATTCAGGTGACTACATCTAAGTTACCTGGATATTCGTAATTAATGGTCGTTTGTTAGGGTCCAAGTAATCGGGAGCACGAGGTGGATTAAATGTCGACACAGGACCCGGATGCGTGTGGCCAGTGTGGCCAAAGGAAGCACAAGGCCCAGTGTTGCCACATGGGGACTCTGGGCAAACCGCTCGACTGTGTAACATTAAGACAATCTTTTAATACAACTCATTTAACTCTCAACTTACGTTATTCAAAATGTATCTAATTTTATACCTAAACTATTACATAATCGTTTCAAACCCCAAAATCCTGATTTTAGGACAGTATAGTATTTTGTCAATGGGGTAGGAATTAGATCGTCGTGATTTCCTGTGAAGTTTTTGGTGGATTAAGGTAGTGAGGGATAGTTTTTTCCGAGTACATAGGTTTCCTAAGGTCTCTTATTAATCTCCACGGTTTAAGCGGTGACAAATTTCACTTTAATATACCGCGTGTCTTTACGCGGTGTTCCGCCTCTATCACATTCCGCGGGTAGTCAACGATGTGTTGCTGTGCAATACTAGACTTAATGAACTCACGGTACTTTTAGTTGATTCTTCGGTACCAGTTAATTTTTTTTTGGCTGAAAAGCTACATTTATAATGCAAACTTAAACATATGGAATAATCTTACAAAAACTAAAACATAAAGAAAATGATTTTAGTATTCAGAGTGAGGAACGTATATGTAAGGGATAACCAACTGAACCTCTTGTAGCATACATGTGTTATGGTCTTCAATATATTGCCTAATTTTCTTAGGGATTTGAAGGTCCAAGAAAAGAGATTCAGAACACAGTTAACAAAATTTCTGTATACTCATACCTTCTACTCAACTCATAAATATTGTTTTTGCTTATAAATTTAATTACCTGTAATCTATTAACTATGCATTGTATATTTCTTTATAACTTTTCACTTGTTCCACACTTTAAAGCTAAAATTTTGATGTAATGTCTATAAATTAAGTTAAATGATTAAGTCTGTTTAATTATATATTACGCAGCTTTATTGTTATGCTTATTTCTCATAAATTTATGTTGCTTCATTTTTGGCGAAAAAGGTACGAAAATAAAATACCTATACAGCATTCACTGCGGGCTAAAGCAAGGAGATGCACTATCAACTTCACTTTTTAACTTTGCTCTAGAATATGCCATTAAAAAAGTCCAGGATAACAGAGAGGGTTTGGAATTGAATGGGTTACATCAGCTGCTTGTCTATGCGGATTACGTGAATATGTTAGGAGAAAATCCACGAATTATTAGGAAAAACACGGCAATTTTACCAATAATACAAATTATATGATTATGTCTCATGACCAGAACATAGTGCGAAATGGAAATATAAAAACTGGAAATTTATCCTTTGAAGGGGTGGAAATATTCAAATATCTTTGAGCATCAGTAATAAATACAAATGACACTCGGGAGGAAATTAAACGCAGAATAAATATGGGAAATGCCTGCCATTATTCGGTTGAGAAGCTTTTCTTATTCAGTCTGCTCTCAGAAAAGCTGAAAGTTAAAATGTATAAAACAGTTATATTACCGGTTGTGAAACTTGGACTCTTACTTTGAGAGAGGAACAGAGACAAAGGTGTTCGAGAATTAGGTGTTAGGAAAATATTTAGGGCTAAGAGGGATGAAGTTACAGGAGAATGGAGAAAGTTACAAAACACAGAATTACATGCATTGTATCATTCACCTGACATAATTAGGAACATTAAATCTAGACGTTTGAGATGGGCAGGGCATGTAGCACGTATGGACGAATCCGGAAATTCATATAGAGTGTTAGTTGGGAGGACGGAGGGAAAAAGACCATTGGGTAGGCCGAAACGTAGATAGGAGGATAATATGGAAATGGATTTGAGGTAGGTGGGATATGATGGTAGGGATTGGATTAATCTTGCACAGGATAGGGACCGATGGCGGGCAGTAATGAAGCTCCGAGTTCCCTAAAAGTCATAAGTAAATATACAGCATAATTTTAATGAATTAATCAAGGATATAATAGTGAAGTAACTCTAAACGGACAGATATTATGCTGAAAACTCGTAGGTTTAATTTTGTTCTCTTTTGGTCGTATTTATTATCCTGGTGATGGAATCTGATTGTGATTTCAAAACTTGGAAATGTTAGGCTCTAGGGCATGGAATACCCAAATGTATACTTCTGAACACATGGCTTTTCATTCTTAGTTTCACTGGAATCTTCCCTATTTTTCGCCTTCCTCTTCGTCGTCCATCATCTTATATCTTCTTTGGCTCCGAATTTTTCTTCCGTTCACCATTTCTTTCAGTATACCCTTCAGTAGGCAGTTTTTTTAGCCACTGATAGTCAATTTCTTTTTCTTTTTCTGATGAGAATCGTCATTATTCTTTCTTCACGCATTTGAAAGACTAAAAAACATATTCTCTACTTTTCATTAATTTAGTATTGTGAATATGTTATTTGAGTCTGCCTTTCTCTATTTCATTTTACTTTCATTGCATTAGTTAACCCGAGAATTACATTTTGTGGGCTGTACATTATCTTGTCTGCACGTAATGGAGAGAATTGTTCACATCTCGTTAACACGCTCTTAAAATGTTATACCTCTCATATGAAACTCCATTACTTTCAGCGAATTGAGTGCATAATAAAAGTGTGTTCCACATGGGTAATCCGTTAAGTGGACGTGACTGCCTCGATGTGTTACATATCGACGTTCTCAGATATCCTATACTTTTGTTTTTGTTATCACCGATCTACATTCCACTCAAGTGAAAATCTGTAATCTAGATCATCTTCCTCCTCATTAAATTACCACGAACAAGCTCTGAAATTTCTTACACTTTCCACTTGAGTGGTATGATGGTGATGAAAAGAAATCTTGTCGGTAGATTATGATTTCATTAATGCATTTTGAAAGCATGTCTATTAGAGATGTTTGATTTACAGTGCCTCGGGGTGGGCTCAGATAATAGTCAGTTTCACTAGCCATGTTCACGGGAACTTGACCAATATGAAATGTTTAACAGCTTTAGAGATTTTATTTTGACATCTTTTATCATCACTATTCATAAGCACTTCGACATTCGTAAAATCCGTGGTCCTTGAAATTAGATTTTTGTTTGCAGCACAAGGTTCAACAGGTCTCTAAACCTGATTTTGGTGTGCAATTTGTCTCATTATCATTTTTCGTATCACGTACGGCTACTTTGCCATGTGGGAAAATAAATGTTTAATTTGTTAGCAATTTGTAATTTTAAATATAGCAAAGTCCCGATTATCCGGACTATCTGGCAGAGAGCAATCCGGATAAGCAAAAATCCTGAGAATGCTATGTGGTTTTTGGTCCTGTAATTTTAAGGTAAGAAAGTACAGCCTATCTTGACAATTAATTTAATGAAATTTGGGTGCACCGTTACTAAAAAAAATGTTAGAGGTATCCAAACAAGATTTTCAGGGAATGTTTTACAGTCTTTATTTTTAATAATACCTACTGCAAATTGAGTGTTAACAGGTACTGAGATATATTTTTTATTAATATAAAAATGTAAAACCGAGAAAAAATTATTCCGGCGTTTTTTTTTTTTTTCAAAAACTGTTCATCCAAAATACAGTTGTGACATAAAATATTCCAACTACGAGTAGAACATTTTTGGAACTTGTAAAGTTAAATTATTTTTTTTTGTTCTTAAAAAACTGACGAGACATATATTTCTCATTGATCAGACCTATATGGATGTATGGCTGTGGTATATGGGGATCTGCATCCAATTCCCAAATCAGACGAATTCAGACAATACAGAACCGAATCCTTCGTCTAATCGTGGATGCACCCTGGTACATCCGCAATGACAACCTACACAAAGACTTGAACGTGCCTACAGTTAAATCCACCCTGCGCAGCTCCTACATACGACTTCATCACTCAATGGTTAACCATAAAAATGAACTCCTTAATACCATCCCAGAACAACTTTCACCGCCTCGCCAAATAAGAAGATTAAAGAGAAAAAGACACTCAGATCTGTTGTTTGAAGATTAGCATTTTTGTTTTGTTTCACATATTGCCAGAGGACAGTCATAGGACTGCAACCTCCATACATGTTTCTTGTGTGTTTTTATAGCACAGTATTTACAATTTTTAAGCACAATTGTATTGTACATAATTGTATAATAAAGTTTTCTTATAATTGAAAAAAAAAACTGACGAAGACCATGCTATATTTGATGCTGCCACATACCATTTCAGCGAAAGCATTGTTACAATGGTCTTATGAGCAGGCAATATAATCAGTCATCAGATGCGTATATACGAATAATTAACGTAATAGTTTTTATTTTTAAGGCTAGATCAATAATTTGAAAAACAAAATATATTTTAATAAGATTCGAAATATAGACATAATTCCTTGCTTACTAAGTATTATGAGCATTTACAAACTCCCGAACTAGTTAAAATGTTTTCACTTTCGAATCGTGATATTAAAACATCGTATTCAAGCAAGACGTACAAGCTCTCCGTCTTTATAACACAGAGAAACAACGGTTGGGTAACTCGTATGATTGCCTTATCATAAGCAACGTTTGCCAATCCCTGGCCAGCGCATGTATCAAATGAAGGACTGTCGGAATTAGAGGCTGCTCTGTTCTTTAAGAAAGTTCGCGTCACGAAGTTGATACTCAAGTTATCTGTACACGTTTCATGCGTTTCGAAACAATTTAGTTCCCTTATTATGTTGCGAATGACATTACAACTTGAAGTTTATTTGCATGAATTTTTATTAACAAGATATAGTATCAGAGTGCGAATTAACGGGGGGTGGGGGATTCCCTGTGGAAAGTTATCCCCTCTCATAAATTCATATTAACATCCCTGCCAGGGATAACATCTGTCCCCCCTCACAAAATATAATTGTTTTAATACGAGTATACTTTATAAAGTACAGTATAAAGTATGCAAAGAAAATAATATTGATGTATTGTCATCACCGGAAAGCTGACAACAATCAATAACTTAGGATTTAAATCTGCCCATTATTGTTACAGTGTGATCGAAAAGTCCCTCCGCAGCTCTATTAGTTCTAGTAACACTAGAATACAACCCTGTAGAAAGTTGGTACTCCCCCATTCATTCCGGTTTGACAACCCCATACCCCCAGTCCATCATATGCTTAGCGGCCAGTGCTGCCACTTGATTCCTTTACCAAATATACTTGAATTCTCTAACTCGTGGGTTCTCGGCTACACAAGCACTACTGAAAGTCTTCTCAGTCACACTGTATTATAATCAAGATGCAAGACAAGCAACTCAGTGCGACCAAGCGTTGAGCCGTATCGAATGAGGATAATAATAATTTTATGTATGGTATTCTCTATCTAGGATTCTATCCCTCCTCATCAGAAATCTTAATTCGCACCCTGCATGGATTACGAAATGAAATTATATAATAATTATTATGGATCCAAACAAGTAGATAATCATTTGTTTTCTGGATTATACGAAAAAGACAATCACAGTAGTGACGCCGTTTAAGATACAGGACTTCAGTTATAAATTGTTTGCTTTTTGTACTTATTTTTTCAAACATTTATATGAAATAAACCTATGTATATCATAATAATTTACTGTATTGTTTTTGTATTTCAGAAAATCAGCATTTAAAATTAACACAAACGTTAAAAAATATTAACGATTGAGACTCCTTCCTCTTATCGAAATCATTAAACTATCTCTGTAATTGTTCACCCACGCATAACATACGGGTTTGAAAGAGATTATGTCTTAGGCAATGAAACGACTATACATATTATCTATTTGTTTTCAGTCTCTGACATTGAAGACTTAGGACAAAATTGCAACAAAAGTTAGGAATAATTCTCTATATAATTAATCACAATTATGCAAACATTTTTGTGTTAACGCTAAGTAAGAGGTATTGTCAGTTAATTCTCCTTAATGAAATAATCACGAAGAAAATTTTACGATGAATCTCGAAGTTGAGCTGCACTTTGTTTTTATTTCAAATGAAGACCATTAAGTTTTATTAACAATATGAAATTTGATGGTACATCGTTCCCTGATAAATCAATTTGTGATAGGCCTACTGAATATGAACAAAGTGCGTCCAATACTTTAATGGCAATCTCTGTACACAGAATATTTCATGCACATCATTTCCTGACAAATTTATTTGTAGATATTGAATATGAACAAAATTCGTCCAGTAGTTTAGTAGAAATCACTAGTCACAGACAGACTAGGCTATTATTAAAATTATTATATTTCATGTACATCTCTCCTTAATATTATGAGTCGTAGATTCTGAATATGAACAAAATCCGTCCAATAGTTTAGCATAAATCGCTGTATACACAGACTAGTACTAAAAAATTATTATATTTCATGTACATCATTCCCTGATAAATTGACTCGTAGATACTGAATGTGAACAAAATCCGTCCAAGAGTATAGTTGAAATTGCTGTACACAGACAGACTAGTAGTAAAATTATTATACTTCATGTACATCATTCCCTGATAAATCGACTCGTAGATATTGAATGTGAACAAAATCCGACCAATAGTTTAGTAGAAATCGCTGTACACAGACAGACTAATACTAAAATTATTATATTTCATGTACATCATTCCCTGATAAATTGACTGGTAAATACTGAATGTGAACAAAATCCGTCCAATAGTTTAGTAGAAATCGCTGTACACAGACAGACTAGTACTAAAATTATTATATTTCATGTACATCATTCCCTGATAAATTGACTCGTAGATACTGAATATGAAAAAAAATCCGTCCAATAGTTTAGTAGAAATCGCTGTACACAGACAGACTAGTACTAAAATTATTATATTTCATGTACACCTTTCCTTAATATTATGAGTCGTAGATTCTGAATATGAACAAAATCCGTCCAATAGTTTAGCATAAATCGCTGTATACACAGACTGGTACTAAAATTATTATATTTCATGTACATCATTCCCTGATAAATTGACTGGTAAATATTGAATGTGAACAAAATCCGTCCAATAGTTTAGTAGAAATCGCTGTACACAGACAGACTAGTACTAAAATTATTATATTTCATGTACACCTTTCCTTAATATTATGAGTCGTAGATTCTGAATATGAACAAAATCCGTCCAATAGTTTAGCATAAATCGCTGTATACACAGACTGGTACTAAAATTATTATATTTCATGTACATCATTCCCTGATAAATTGACTGGTAAATATTGAATGTGAACAAAATCCGTCCAATAGTTTAGTAGAAATCGCTGTACACAGACAGACTAGTACTAAAATTATTATATTTCATGTACACCTTTCCTTAATATTATGAGTCGTAGATTCTGAATATGAACAAAATCCGTCCAATAGTTTAGCATAAATCGCTGTATACACAGACTGGTACTAAAATTATTATATTTCATGTACATCATTCCCTGATAAATTGACTGGTAAATATTGAATGTGAACAAAATCCGTCCAATAGTTTAGTAGAAATCGCTGTACACAGACAGACTAGTACTAAAATTATTATATTTCATGTACACCTTTCCTTAATATTATGAGTCGTAGATTCTGAATATGAACAAAATCCGTCCAATAGTTTAGCATAAATCGCTGTATACACAGACTGGTACTAAAATTATTATATTTCATGTACATCATTCCCTGATAAATTGACTGGTAAATATTGAATGTGAACAAAATCCGTCCAATAGTTTAGTAGAAATCGCTGTACACAGACAGACTAGTACTAAAATTATTATATTTCATGTACATCATTCCCTGATAAATTGACTCGTACATACTGAATATGAACAAAATCCGTCCAATAGTTTAGTAGAAATCGCTGTACGCAGATAGACTAGTACTGAAACCACTCCTAGGTTTCACTTATGAAATTGAAATGGGTATATTCGAAATAGACTAGTTTAAAAACCAAAAACATCGCTGAGGATAATATGAAAGAATATCGACAATGAGTAAAACACAACGAGAGGATGGACAACAATGAACTTTCAAAACTTGCTTTATCATTCATAATAAAGCCAAAGGGAAAACGGTCTTGAGGCATCCAGATGTAAGATGGATAGATCAGTACATCAGGAAAAATTCGATATAAATGTTCTGCAGCATTGCAATAGGCTACATTCTCTTTTATTAGCTTGTGTAAGAAGAAAGTAAAGAATTTACAAATATTTAAAAATAATGTAACTTCCTATAGTTTCTTAAGCTTTCACGGTGACTGTGATCAGGGGCCCGTTTCACAATGTTAATAAATTACAAATTAATAATTTAAAAATCATAAGTAAAAGGTTACAAATGCTTGTAAGCTGTGTTTCACAATGCAATCTTATGAATTTGTAAAGTTCAACGAGCTTTAAAAAATCAGCTAAAGAAATTTACAGAATAATAAGCATTATTGGTTAAGCAATATCGGCAACGACTGTTTACAAAAATCGCTAAGGAGCAGAGATAAAGTCGCTGTATTTTCACCACTATCCAAAGATAATATTTTATCCTAAAATATATTATTATTATTATTATTATTATTATTATTATTATTATTATTATTATTATTATTATTATTATTATTATTATAAGCTTGCTGAATCATAATTATTTCACCAATAGAAAAATATATAAAGTATTGTTAAGAAAAATTTAGAAGTATCTAGATTTTGCTATATTGGCGACAATGGAATTTCGTGTGATGTTATCGATCAAGTATACTACCGTGTTGATTGGCCTACGACTTAAATGACCGTAGGAAGCGCCAAATTCATTCAAATAAATGAATAACGGATTTAGTCCACGTACAAAATATGCAGTTGATAGAACGGTTGTCGTGTCTATTCGCAAAATCAGCTTCATTTTGTGTTGGTTCATCAATATTTGTGCTAATAATGTTTCAGCCACAAACTCACAAACATTAAGAAACCCAGCAACAGCATAAAAATCCAGTGGCACAGTAAGTACGTATATATATGGAAACTATAAGTGTTAAATAACATCACAACTGGTTTACTTTAGTTCCTAATGGTTTCAAACTACTCAAAAATTAATTTAAGAAATATATTTTTAACTAGCCGTACCCGTGCGCTCCTCTGCACCCGTTAGAAATAAATATAAAGTAATTACATAATTAAAATAGGACGTTTGATCCAGGGAACATTCGTGTTTGATAGAAGGATAAATCGTTTAATATGTTACTTAATTTAAATTGTATTTAAAATATTAAAATGCGATCATTTTGGTCCAGAGACCACTCATTTGGTGCAATGACAATTCCTTTAACATGTTATTAATTGTTATTACCAATTATTTTTGGAAAAGCGAAAATTAACAGAAAAATTTTGGCTACAGATTTATTATTATTATTTTTATATTATATTATATTATATTATATTATATTATATTATATTATATTATATTATGTGAAAAGTGTGTTGATTGTTCAGAATTTGTTGCAATATTAAAATTTACATATCTAAGAAATGCTGCAGGAAATCTGCCACCTTTACACGTAAAGTTTACATATTTATAAAATTATTCCTTGATTGTGAACAAAACTCCTTGTAAAGTTATCAAAATTTCACTTCTAAAGATTTGATTTTCTTTGTGAAATTCAACATTAGAAATGTTGTAAAGCAGAAGTTACAATTTACAAAGAAAGTTTATAATTTACAAAGATTTACATTGTGGAACGTGCCCCAGAATTAGGCTTTTGGGTGGACCCAACAGAGTAGGCGACCTATCTGCTGGAACCTGTATGTAGTTCAGAAACGTAGAAAATGTCAAGATCCAGGACACGGAATTCTAAAAAACCTATACTTCGTTCTATAATGTCTGATAAGAGAAGTAAACATTTTTGGCAGAGGAGAGAAGTATAATTGCTATTCAACCAATGGCAGAGATCTCATTCCACGCTTGTCTTGATATTGGGCGGGGGTAAAACGCTTCAGTCCTCCAAACTTCAAGTCTAGAGTAGAATTAGATCTCTGCCATTGGTTGAATGGCAATTATACTTCTCTCTTTCTCTGCCGGCAATGTTTACATCTCCTGTCAGACATTACGGAACGAAGTATAATTTTTCTGAATGTAACTTCCATTTCGCGAACTCTTTTACATCTATATTTGTTTTGTCTAGTCAGTATTGGCCTGTAAATTACGTATTTAATAGTCATTCAGACTACAAAGATCAGCTTATCAAGTAAAATTATAATTTGCTTCTATAGGTCGTCACAGATACTTCGAAAACGAGCGGCTGATTGTTGGAGTTTGTTCCAACTTTCTATTGTCCACACACACAAAGGTTTATAATCGTAGTTTCATGGCCGTCTGGATACTTGCTAATGGCCTTTGAACTATATGAGCTGAATGCTATGTATTAAGGTCAAGCCACTGTAAAGCGGTTCACCGCTTCATGTTATTTAATTTTTTTGCACGTGGTGTTTGAAGTCATTTGTGTTCGCCACGCCTCAAATGTCCCTTCGCCAGATAATAGAGAATTATTTTAATATCTCTTTGAAGTTCAGAGGTTTCCAGACACAATAGAATAATGATACGTCATTTATGAATCAGTGGATAACATACTCTCATCCTATTTAAGCGGTCCATGGTTCGATTCACGGCGTGAACAATGGAAGAGATTTGTCTTTCTTCCACGGAAGTCGGTGTTTGTTACTTAATGTGTGCTGTCTTGATTTGTCTAGTGGTAGCACTGTGTAGTGCTAATCACAAGAACAAGGAGCCTGCGATATATTAGATGTCTAATAATATGATTCGGAGATAATAAAAACCCGGCACTGAATATTAAAATAATAATAAAATATGAATCATCAGGGAAAATCTATAGAATATGGGACTTTTGGTGGAAAGATCTGATATTAGATTACAGCAATTACTGATATCTTATTGTTGTTATTTAGTCAACTGTCCGAAGACAGGTCTGAACCTCACAAGTGATACCAAGAAGGTACCAGTTATGAGGCAACTGGGCCAGAAGATAATGGGGTTGGGTGGCCAGTGCCTTTCTCCCTGTTTTCTCATTATGAAGCTAAAATAATATGTGTACTTTAATGGCACAATAAGCGAAGTAACAGATAAAAGTAATCAGTGTCAAAAAATGACACATTTTCTCAATATCTTATACGTGCTGTAGTATGCGTTTCACAACAATTATTTAAGTATCTCTATCATGTTTCGAATAACATTACTGCTTATAGTTTGCTTTATTATTAAAGGATTCTTTGGAAAGAAAATTGCATTGACGTTGTTCCACTTTGGTAGCCTTGGATACGCTTATGTCATATGCAATAAACTCTACAATGTTAGAGTTCGCACATATACAGGATGCGTCAGAAAGAACGGATGGATTTCACATGGCAAGAAAATTGTAAAGATTCATCAAATCAAAAATTTATTGTTATCAACATATTCACCAATACATGCAGTTTATTTATGGAAAGAACGTTATCCATATGATGTCCTTGGCTTTCAATACAGGCATCGAGGCGTTTTCTGATGTTCGCCATCACTTTCACAGTCATAGCTGGTGCAATTGCCACGATTTCTTCACGAATCGCTGTCTTCAGTTCGTCCAGTGTATGTGATCGATGTTTACAAACTTACGCCTTCAAATGGTCCCAAAGAAAGAAGTCGCAGGGCGCGACATCTTACCGTAGCCTCGGACAATCTCAGTGCAATAGAATTTCGTCCAGGTGATTTCTTCTTTAATGTTGAACCTGTGATACGAAATGAAGCCACCCACCGCAAAATTGTATTCCGAGTTGGAATCCTAGCGTGACATCCGATGTCGAAATGAGTCCTGAGTGGCGATCACAGACTCTTCATTTTTCAAAAATGTCTCTACGATGAAAGCACGTTGTATACCAGACCAACACCATATTCTCAACTGAAACTGCATTCTATGGCTGAACCAACAGTCGTGGCCCCCCTCACTATATCTCTTTCCTCGTTGCGTATCGATAGTTTGAAATCCATCCGTTATTTCTGACGCATCCTTTACATAACATACTTGGAAGATTCTATTATAATCCATGGAGGTTTGGTTGCAGTAGACTTATATTAAAAAAAAAATTCAGTTGTGCTGTGGTATTAACGGTACAGGAGTAACTGTAGAATGAGTAAAAAGGAAGAAAGTAGAAAAAGAAGCTATACAGACAAAAGAATGGTAAAATGTATTAACCAAGGTTGGGATATTTAGATGCGCACCTTTTCCTTGTAGGGTAAATTAGAGCTTCTGAAGAGAAACTAGTGTGTGAAATGTTGTCTCCTGATGAGAATGGAGATAATTTTCTAGCGCCTTCCGCCCCCCTTTTGGAACTTTATTCCTTTTTCTACCATCTCGCTACCACGTAGACGCTAAATAATCTAGTAGTTTATACAGCGTCGTTAAATAAACAATTAAAAAAACAAGTGAACGCGGGACTGAAGGCAAAGAACATCAACAACAATGGAAAATTCCACTCTTTAAGTAAGTTTCCTCCACTACTAGGGCTATTTGTGACGCAACAATGTGTTTATCCCAACGAACTGGAATCAGTACTTTTTTTATTTGTCGCTTGACAAGTTTATTAAGAGATTTCATCATATCGAAGACGTCCAAATACCGATTTTTCATCCTGGCTCACGAATTAAAGCAGTATTTCATTTCAACTGGTGGACTGTTATACGATGTACCGTTTCCTCTGGTGAAGGCCACTGATATGTAAGTACTGAATACTGAATATAGCCTTTATTATAGAGATGTGCGTAGTTTTTAATCAGTTGAATTCAGTTAGGTAAATTAGGAGAAAGACATTTGCCGAAATAGTTCAATGAAGCAACACCTTAATGTCTTTTCTTTTTTGTCTTATTTTAGCATCTTTTCCCCTCCCTTTTTGCTATGAAAATTGCTCCTGTAAATCCTAACGTTGATAATAACGAATGTAATGAGCTGTGAGGGGGGGATCGTGAGATGATTTACAAAATAAAAGTGTTTGATAAGTGTGCCTGTTGTTTAGAACGTAACCTCTCAAATCTGGACAAAGTATTCGATACACACACAGTGATATGATTTTCAAGTTCGAAATTTCTGGCTTTTGTTTTGATGGCAATCAAAGATTAAATTTTTTTTGTACGAATACAAGGTTTGCAAATGTTATAAAAATTTAAGAGCTTCTATTAGAAAACGGAGATATTATTTTGATGCAAAACTGGTCAATGTCCTGCGAAAAAATGGCCCAGTTTTAACATTCCATCAGTAGATACATATTGCAGTGTGTTTTTTCTTCATATATATATTGGAACTTCAGTCTGTTGCACACAACGGATTCAGTGTCCATCTTTGACTGTCGTAATTATTTTGAGTTTCTTCTGGATAATGCTAAAAAATTTTTACCTAAATTCGGGTAGTATCCGCTGATTTTATGTAAAATTATAATTGTTTGCGATTTATATTTTTCTAATGGAGTCGAGAACCGGTACGGTAGTGGAGACGGGAGTCGAAAGCCCAAAAGTTGATCGCGCCTTTAAAAGTATGGGAACCACTGATATAGGCAATGTCGGTAAAGCACACTACTTCTAGAGGTAAAGCTAAATCTTACTGTAAATTGTATTTATTTATCAAAATTCCTGCATAGATGTTACATGTAATCAAATGGATTTCCTCAAATCCTCCTGTCACTTTTTTATCTGTTATTTAACAACTTTGTATGAAAAACGATGCTTTCTAACGTTATAAGGATTCTAAGTGAAGAATAATCACATTCTTAGACATTCTTCGCAGTTTCAAATACCCACTAGTGGAATTCTGTACTTCCTCCAATTTTTACGACAAGGATTTACAACACAGTCACAGCTCCCACCCCGAATAGCAACGAAATCCGCAAGCACAAGTTTGAGATACGGCCAGCAGTCTGGACTCTTAAATCATTATAAGAAAAGAAAATAAATAAAAGTAACATATAAAAACGTAGCATAAATGCAACATTTCTTTCTGTATTTTTTTAAAGTAATATTTATTTCTTTAAAAAAACGACGACTTTTTTGAAGACATACAGTCCTTACCGCTTCATTTCCATTTTATTTTTACTTTAAAATATTCAGGAAGAAACTGACTAAAATTCATTTTGAATTAACAGCAGTTCTTTGCCCTTTTTAATAGAAGTAAAGACACGATTTTTTCAGTGCAAAGTAATTCCCAGCTGAATTGAATCAGTAGGGCTGAATGTGAACAAAATCCCACTAACAGTTTATAAAGAGTCGTTCGTTCTACACAGACGAACAGAGAAACGACAACATAATTTTTTCATTGACAGGGTTGCTCAAAACGTGTATTTTCCTGAATGATAAAGGAATATAAATTTTGTAGCATGACTAGGACATACTTTTTAACAGTTATTTATAATTAGTATACCTAGCGAAAAAATATATTTTAAGTTCTCACTTCTCAATGTACGTTCATTTAGAGCGAGCGTGAGTCCATTGGACACATTTAAAGCTGATATAGGACCTTGCAAGACAATGCATTGTTTCAATGTCGATATTCACTCAAAGAAAAGAAAAGAGAGGATGATGAATGATGTACTTCATCTGTAACTAGTCAACCTTCCTTTCGAGGAAAAAACTAATTTCATATTATTAATTAATAACCTTAATTGCCCTATTATACAGGGTGGAAGTGAAATAATCCTGCAGGTTGAAAGGAACGATAGGGCACACAAATGAATAGTCGTTATTGTGATTATAACCATTGTCAGAGTAGTCATCATCGTCATTGTAATCATTATCGTCAGGGTAGTCATTAATGTCATTGTAATCATTATCATCAGGGTAGTCATCATCGTCATTGTAATCATTATCGTCAGGGTAGTCATTAATGTCATTGTAATCATTATCATCAGGGTAGTCATCATCGTCATTGTAATCATTATCATCAGGGTAGTCATCATCGTCATTGTAATCATTATCGTCAGGATAGTCATCATCGTCATTGTAATCATTATCGTCAGGATAGTCATCATCGTCATTGTAATCATTATCGTCAGGGTAGTCATCATCGTCATTGTAATCATTATCGTCAGGGTAGTCATCGTCATTACAATCATTATCGTCAGGGTAGTCATCATCGTCATTGTAATCATTATCGTCAGGGTAGTCATCGTCATTACAATCATTATCGTCAGGGTAGTCATCGTCATTGTAATCATTATCAGGGTAGTCATCGTCATTATAATCATTATCGTCAGGGTAGTCATCATCGTCATTGTAATCATCATCAGGGTAGTCATCGTCATTATAATCATCATCGTCATTATAATCATTATCGTCAATACAGTCGTCATTGTCTTGTCATCTTTGCAGTCATGATTATTGTAGTTATCAGCAGCACCAATCTAGTCATCATCGCCATCGTTTTTACTTTCACAAAATGTATGTAATTTTATAAACAGTATTTACAGTATTATTATTATTATTATTATTATTATTATTATTATTATTATTATTATTATTAATGAATTATTTTGTATTACAATCTTTGTATCATTTCTGTCACGATTAGGCTATTATTATTATTATTATTATTATTATTATTATTATTATTATTATTGTTACTATTATTTCTATCATCAGCATTATTATCTGATCCCTGTAAAATTTATGTAGACTACTGGGCTGTACCCGAGCACGAGCATATGCTCATTTCGGGTATATGTATTCATTTCAAATTTAAATTGTAAATAAATTTGAAAAAAAAAATAGAACCGTATTGTTGTCTGACAATGGTCTGGCACAAAGACAGCCTTGTGAGTTGCCAATGATGGGCGTGGGATAGGAACTGCGATGGTCACGGAAGTCGAGCCTGCGGACTGAACTGTTATAGCGGGTGGGGCTCGTGTATTTGCTGCGGTCATATCACCTTGAACCATTTATTACCAAGTAGGAAATAAAAAAAGTAGACTGCCACAGCAGTACGGTTTCTGATACACACATTTGAGTGAAGTTGTGAAGTTTTTTTAAAATGGTGGCACAATCAGGTCATACACAACTCCAGAAGAGCTCGTTCCACTACATGAGCCCATAAGAGACTCGAGTGTTTTGCAAACCACGACACGGTGCGAAGACAAAAAAACCGTTGATTGTCTGTATTTGGGGCAGATGGGACTCGGTGCTGATTGCGGTTTTGTCATATTTCTCGTACAAGTTCTTGGTTTTAAAACGTTGGTGTGTTGGATTTCGACTTCGTTTTATGTCCTCGATATGTGCCACATATTGAAAAGTATCTCATTTTTTCATTATACATGTAGAATTTCCCAGCTAAGCTCGATGCTACATATACTTTATTTATTTATTTACTTCTTTACAGGTATCTATCTATCTATCTATCTATCTATCTATCTATCTATCTATCTATCTATCTATCTATCTATCTATCTATCTATCTATCTATCTATCTATCTATCTATCTATCTATCTATCTATCTATCTATCTATCTATCTATCTATCTACCTATCTACCTATCTACCTACCTACCTACCTACCTATCTACCTATCTACCTATCTATCTATCTATCTATCTATCTATCTATCTATCTATCTATCTATCTATCTATCTATCTATCTATCTATCTATCTATCTATCTATCTATCTATCTATCTATCTATCTATCTATCTATCTGTCTGTCTGTCTACTCACTTAGCTAATACATATAGTTTTACTTGGTTATTAGCTATGAGCCTACACGGTTAAGTATTACTGGAGTTTCTACTGTAGCGGATGAAGTTGTGTGCATGTAGCAAGTGTACTACTTGTGTCTGCTCAGCGATTCCTGTTTGGTCAAGTTTCTTTATTTTATTTTATTTTATTTTATTGGGTTATTTTACGACTCTGTATCATCTAGGTTATTTAGCGTCTGAATGAAATGAAGGTGATAATGCCTGTGAAATGAGTCCGGGGTCCAGCACCGAAAGTTACCCAGCATTTGCTCGTATTGTGTTGAGGGAAAACCCCGAAAAAAATCTCACCCAGGTAACTTGCCCCGACCGGGATTCGAACCCGGGCCATCTGGTTTCGCGGCCAGACGCGCTGACCGTTACTGCACAGGTGTGGACTTTGGTCAAGTTGGGCGGAATAAAACATGGACCACTTTAACAATTACACTAATATTTATAATTTATATTATTTACCTTATGTACACTAGAATACGCTATTTTCACTATTTACACTACAATAATAAAGACTGTAGGCCTACACTGATGAAACATTATTTACATTATTATGTACAGTGTTGTATATTGTAATGCAAGATATTTTATTTCATAATACTATAGCCTATTATTTTGTAAGTAGTGTATAAAGGGGCTTCAGACATTGACTACTTTCAAAAGCCGATTCTCAAAAAGACCGATTTTCGTCTCTAGAATATGATCTTTCTTCAAAAATAACTTTTGTGAAATATGAATTTTATTTTTAATATAGGCCTATCAATTATTGTCTTATTTAACACTAAATTGTAATTGTTTAACTCTTGGAATTACATGTAACTAAACACATCTACATTTTGCTGTTACTAGTAGGCCTATTTCATAGAAGCTTTTGATAGAGTTGATAGAAATAAACTTTTAGAGATTTTACGCTCTGATAATGTGCCAAACCAAATCATTCTCTCCATTTATAATTTATATCAACAAAATGAAATTGCCATAAGAACTGAACGCGAAACTACTAGCTGGACTTCCATCAACCAAGGTGTCAGACAAGGCTGCGGTCTTTCCCCTCTGTTGTTTATTATATATATATATATATATATATATATATATATATATATATATATGAACCATATTTTATACATTTGGAGGCAAAGTCATCATGCTGGAATCCAAATTAATCGAAACACAGTTCTCGATACTCTGTTTGCCGACGATCAGGTTATTATCGCCCAAACAGAGGATGCTTTACAGAGAGCCATTTATAATCTGCAAATAATCGCCTCAGATTTCAATATGGAAATCTCAAAAGAGAAAACGAAAGTCATGGCATTTTCGGGAGAGAACCCAATTCCAAGTAAGATCATGATAAATAATACTTTAATTGAACGTGTTAATTCATTTAACTATTTAGGTTATAACCTCTCTTACGTCACTGATAAAGATATGTCAAACAAAACATCTAAATTTATAAAAATCACTGGCGTCATTAACACCGTCTTCAAATCATCCCATGTTCAGAAACATATAAGGCTAAAGGTATATAAAACACTAGCTCGACCGGTCCTCACTTACGGTAGCGAGGCATGGACAATCAGAAAAGCTGATGAGCAAAGGCTGACGACAGCTGAAATGAGGTTCATGCGACGAACAGCGGGATGCTCTTTGCTGGAACACCGTAAAAATGTGGACATATTGCAGGAACTAAAAATGGATCCTATAGTTAATTTTGTTCAACAATATCGACTTCATTGGAAAAAACATGTCGAAAGGATGGATCGCACACGATGGCCTAAACAGATTCTTACTTATGTACCAAGAGGAAAGAGGAAATTGGGAAGACCACGCAAGCACTGGCATGAGACCGTAACAGATCCTGCAGGGTCTAATACGTGACGGATATGATGATTAGGCCTATTATTATTATTATTATTATTATTATTATTATTATTATTTAATTGCTTTTGTGTTGCTGTTATTTATATTTGCTACGAATTTTTATACTGGTTGAGTGGAAAAAGAAGGCCATTTGGTCTTAACTCTGCACAGTGAAAATAAATACCGGTAACATAAATAAATAAACAAATAACTTAATTAAAATTGTAGGAAACATCATTGTAGTATCAATCTTTATAAGAGGCCCAAACTATAATGCATTGTAAACAGCCTATGAGGTCTAGTTTTTAATCATGAATAGAACGGCAACTTCAGCACAAACAAGATGCTGTGGCACGCGTCAAATATGACGTCACGTCAATATAATCTATGAAAGGTACCTAACCTTAACTCCGTACGCCCTGGGACAAAATACGGTCCCTAGTTATTAGTTATTTATTTCATTATTTAGTTTATATAAACCCGATTGCAAATAGGATGAACACCGAGAAGATGATGAAGCGATTATTCTAACCTTGGAACAGGTCTAGAAAAGCCTACATCTTGATCGGAAGAAAATTATTTTGACATTATACCAAGTGTAAAGTTTCTGACTGTGTCTTTCTCCTCTGTTTGTAGGGAGAAGGGGTATTTTGCGAATTGACAGTCAAATAAGAATTCAACCTCCCTTGTTCTCTTTGTATTCCCCTTCTTCTCCTTGTATTTCCCTAGTTCTTCTATCTTCCCCTTGTTCTCTTTGTATTCCCCTTCTTCTCCTTGTATTTCCCTAGTTCTTCTATCTTCCCCTTGTTCTCTTTGTATTCCCCTTCTTCTCCTTGTATTTCCCTAGTTCTTCTATCTTCCACTTGTTCTCTTTGTATTCCCCTTCTTCTCCTTGTATTTCCCTAGTTCTTCTATCTTCCCCTTGTTCTCTTTGTATTCCCCTTCTTCTCCTTGTATTTCCCTAGTTCTTCTATCTTCCCCTTGTTCTCTTTGTATTCCCCTTCTTCTCCTTGTATTTCCCTAGTTCTTCTATCTTCCCTTGTTCTCTTTGTACTCCCCTTCTTCTCCTTGTATTTCCCTAGTTCTTCTATCTTCCCCTTGTTCTCTTTGTATTCCCCTTCTTCTCCTTGTATTTCCCTAGTTCTTCTGTCTTCCCCTTGTTCTCTTTGTATTCCCCTTCTTCTCCTTGTATTTCCCTAGTTCTTCTATCTTCCCCTTGTTCTCTTTGTATTCCCCTTCTTCTCCTTGTATTTCCCTAGTTCTTCTATCTTCCACTTGTTCTCTTTGTATTCCCCTTCTTCTCCTTGTATTTCCCTAGTTCTTCTATCTTCCCCTTGTTCTCTTTGTATTCCCCTTCTTCTCCTTGTATTTCCCTAGTTCTTCTATCTTCCCCTTGTTCTCTTTGTATTCCCCTTCTTCTCCTTGTATTTCCCTAGTTCTTCTATCTTCCCCTTGTTCTCTTTGTATTCCCCTTCTTCTCCTTGTATTTCCCTAGTTCTTCTATCTTCCACTTGTTCTCTTTGTATTCCCCTTCTTCTCCTTGTATTTCCCTAGTTCTTCTATCTTCCCCTTGTTCTCTTTGTATTCCCCTTCTTCTCCTTGTATTTCCCTAGTTCTTCTATCTTCCCCTTGTTCTCTTTGTATTCCCCTTCTTCTCCTTGTATTTCCCTAGTTCTTCTATCTTCCCCTTGTTCTCTTTGTATTCCCCTTCTTCTCCTTGTATTTCCCTAGTTCTTCTATCTTCCCCTTGTTCTCTTTGTATTCCCCTTCTTCTCCTTGTATTTCCCTAGTTCTTCTATCTTCCCCTTGTTCTCTTTGTATTCCCCTTCTTCTCCTTGTATTTCCCTAGTTCTTCTATCTTCCCCTTGTTCTCTGTGTATTCGCATTGTTCTCCTTTAAATTACCCTAGTTCTTCTTGTCTACTTTTTTTTAAATTCCCATTGTTGTCCTTGTCTTCTCGTAGTTCACCTTGCTTTTCTCTTGTTTTCCTTGGCTTCTTGTTTCTATCCTTTTGTAGGCGAAGTCACAATAATTTCTTCTACAAACATTCTTAATCTCCTTCCTCTGCCAGCTTGTACAACAATTAATTTAATGAATTTACTTCATAAACTTAGAATTTTTCATTATTCTAAAATATTTTCCGTAATATTACTTACTCACTAATGCCTTATACAGAAACCGAAGGTTCATTGCCGTCCTCACATAAGACCGCCATCAGTCGCTATCCTGAACAAGATTAATCCAGTCCCTAACATCATATTAAACTTCCCTCAAATCCATTTTAATATTATCCCCCCATCTACGTATCTGCCTCGCCAAAGGTATTTTTTTTCTCAGGCCTTCCAACTAACACTCTATATGCATTTCTGGATTGACCCACAAATGCTACATGTCCTGCCCATCTCAAACTTCTAGATTTAATGTTCCTAATTATGTTAGGTGAAGAATACAATGCGTGCAGTTCTGCGTTGTGTAACTTTCTCCATTCGCCTGTAATTTCATCCCTCTTAGCCCTAAACATTTTTCTAAGCATCTTATTCTCGAACACCTTAACCTCTGTTCCTCTCTCAGAGTGAGAGTCCAAGTTTCACAACCATACAGAACAGCCGATAATATAAGTGTTTTATAAATTCTAACTTTCAGCTTTTTCGAAAGCAAACTAGATCACGAAAGCTTCTCAACCGAATAGTAGCAAGCATTTCCGATATTTATTCTGCGTTTAACTTCCTCTCGAGTGTCATTTATATTTTAAGCGTGCATTTCCATAACATAAATGCCGAAACCGGGAGAAGCTATTTTTTCACATATATCATTTGTAGGTGTCCTGTTTAACAATATTACGAATGAAGTGCTGTCCCAAGTAATAAGCAGAGCACTTTCAGGTTGTGCAAGTCACAACGTTGTATGTACTGTATAAAACTATTTTTATTCCTACGGTAAACTTTACAAATTTGTACTTACAACGTTCTGGAAATGCACGCTTCATTTATTACTGTTGCTCCAAGATATTTTAATTTTTCCACTTCTTCAAAGGATAAATTTCCAATTGTTATAGCTATTTCCATTTTATAGGCCTACTATGAGACATAGTCATATACTTTGTCTTTTCAGCATTTACTTCCAAACCTATCTCTTTACTTGCTTCAAGTAAAATTCTCGTGTTTTCCCTAATAGTTTGTGGATTTTCTCTTAACATATTCACGTTATCCGCATAAACAAGCAGCTGATGTCATCGTTCAATTCCAAACCTTCTCTGTTTTCCTGGACTTTCCTAATGGCATATTCTATAGCAAAGTTAAAAAGTGAAGGTGACAGTGCATCTCCTTACTTTAACCTTCAGTTAATTGGAAAAGCGTCAGACAGAAACTGGTCTATGCGGACTCTGCTGTAGGTTTGACTGAAACAAATTTTATGGTAATCGCACTAGCTTCTTGGGAATACCAAATTCAATAAGAACTTCTGTCTTAACCGAGTCATATACCTTTTTTAAATCCATAAGTAACTGATGTACTTTACCATAAGTATAATAATAATAATAATAATAATAATAATAATAATAATAATAACAATAATAATAATAATAATAATAATAATAATAATAATAATAATAATAATAATCAAGGCAAGGTATACTCTCTCAGTGACTAGAAATTTTCACATCGCTTCTGGAAATCAAAACTAGGTTCATTGAATTAGTATTCGGAAACTTTACCACTTGAGACACAACAGAGACTGTCAAATTAATTTATATATTACATAATATCTTATATTACTAAAAAAATGCATTACAAAATCAAAAATATAAACCAATAAAGAAAAAATTTTCCTAAAACAACAAAAATGAAGTGCCCGAATAAAGGATTATCGTGATAGTATAAATAAAGTAATTGAAAATTACTTTTATTACATTTAATAGAATTAAACTATTACCACAGTCTAGTATATACAGTCACGAAGCTCAATACGTAGGGAATATCCATCCATAATTAGTTGCTAACCACTAGTATCGCTACTATCGCCTCATCACAGACAATGCAAAATAGTACCGGCACAGTCTATTATTCCTAGCACCCTCAACAAGTCAAGCTTCGTGACTGTATATACTTCTAGACTACGTATGGAAGAAATCTTAGTGACGTCACCACAAGGTCACATCAAGAGTGTAATGTGTCAAACGAATAGGAGCGGTAATGTAGACGTGTGTGGTGTCAGCGAAAGAAATGTAGGCAACGTGAGACAACAGCTGGGAAAGGTTAATGTGCAAAAGAAACTCGATAGGGATAAGGCGGAGAGCAGCAAGGATAAACCAGCATACAATCTAAGGAAATGGTGTGTCAGTGGAATGAAGGTTTAATTAAGGGTGCAGTGAATATGGGAGAAGTGTTTTAGTATGAGAAGGGTCATGATGAGTAATTTAATTAGTAGGAATGAGTAGGACGTATTGTAAATATGGGAAGAGTAGAGGAGCTAAAAGTAGGACTAGACTAGATAGGTATCAGTAGGACAAAAAAAAAGTAATATAGATAGATGTAAAGCAAATAATAGAGGGTAGGCTTAGTTATAGTACAGTAAATGATTGTAGTGATATGTTAAATAAGTTGGTCTGTGAAAATGATGAATAGAAAAAGTAATTGTTACGTGGTTATTAGGAATAGGAAATAGTAGAAGGTAGGAGTAGAGGGAAAGAAGGAATATTTAATAAACGCAGAAATATAGGAAGTGAGGGAACGAACATGAAAGACTTAGTGGGTGAACATTAAATGATGAAGAGATGTCGGTCATTAACATCGAGTATTGTACAAATTGTAAATAGTATATGAAAGGGACTGCTGACCCGAATACTATATAAGTGAAGGGCCAGCAGGACCAAAAGTTTGAGTGAGAATAAACCATACCATACTACTAGACTGTGCTATTACCTAAAATATCAAACAAATTTGTGCACAATACACCAAAATGTATTAAAACATTATATTAGAAAAGTAATCTAAATAAAGCTAATGGGTTCATATCCCATTTATAGAGGAAATCCTCTCTTCTCTAATGACCAACAATTGAACAAAAATCCGCTTATTACTAACTCTAATAAAGATACATTAATTTCAATTTCATCAAATTCATGATTAGGGGCATGAATAGAATTAGAAATTAATTTATATTTTAACAGCAGTACTGCGTAACTCAATTATCATATGCTACAAGAATCACGATTTACTATCGCGTATTTGTACTATTATTATTGTAAACATTGAAGAAATCATACCTTTCATCTATATTCTCCAGGAACTGCTGGAACTTATCCATTAAAGCCTTTCGCCTGCCGGAGCCGCCACTTCCGCAGTAACCCATTTTGGCTATGTAATATGAACCAGAAAATAAATGATAAAGTAAGTCTAAACTGTTAAATTTTGCAATTATAAAGGCCGAAAAGAGGGGACAAATTTAGCGCCGAGCCGCCCGGATCAAACTGTAAGCTATGCAAGATCTTCCGTTTCTATGGAAACACAACAAATCAAAAGTGTAGACAAAGAGCCTTCTAGAATGAATAACATAACTGTTCTATCTTCGTCATATCTTCGAACCAATGCAGTATACCATAATTTGTTATGTAGATTATCGTAAATAAAGATACACATTACAGAAGTTAAAGAAATACATAAATTGAATGTAGACCTAATGAAAACTACCTACGACTAAAAACTAGTTACTTATGAATATTAATGGAGCAGTATTATAGGAAAATATGGTTTATTCATGGTAAATAGAATGTACTCGTAGGTGAGTTTTACTGAATAGACCAAAAATGGCGTTCATTTTTCTAAACTGTATGACCTGGTGGGTACTATAATACTTAGAAATGCCTTTAAGGTTCATTGCCGCCCTCACATAAGCCCGCCATCGTTCCCTATCCTGTGCAAAATTAATCCAGTCTCTATCATCATATCCCACCTCCCTCAAATACCTTTTTTTAATGTTATCTTCCCATCTACATCTCGGCCTCCCCAAAGGTCTTTTTCCCTCCGGTCTCCCAACTAATTTTTTTTTTATTTTAGTAGGTTATTTTACTGCGCTTTATCAACATCTGAGGTTATTTAGCGTCTGAATGAGATGTACAAGATAATGCCGGTGAAATGAGTCCGGGGTCCGGCACCGAAAGTTATCCAGCATTTGCTCATATTGGGTTGAGGGAAAACCCCGGAAAACCGGGAATCGAACCCGGGCCACCTGGTTTCGCGGCCAGACGCGCTAACCGTTACTCCACAGGTGTGGACCCTCCCAACTAACACACTATATGCATTTCTCGATTCGCCCATACGTGCTACATGCCTTGCCCATCTCAAACATCTGGATTTAATGTTCCTAATTATGTCAGGTGAAATGAAACTAAGAAAAAGAAACCGTGGTTTGATGATTGTTGCATGGTAGTAGAAAGAAGGAAACAGGCAAAATTGAAATTCTTACAGGATCCAGTTGAGGAGAAGAGAGATAATTATTTCAATGAAAGACGGGAAGCAAGTCGTACACTTAGGAATAAAAAGAGAGGTTACTTGAAGGAAAAACTGAATGAGGTAGAAACAAATAGTAAGAATAAAAACATTCGAGATTTATATAAGGGTATAAAGGAATTTAAGAACGGATATCAGCCAAGGGTAAACGTGATCAAGGATGAGAATGGTGACTTGCTTGCAGACTCTCCATCAATCCTAAACAGATGGAAAAGCTATTTTGCGCAACTACTAAATGTACATAGGCCAAATAGAAATGATCGGGACGAAATTGAAATACAAACTGCTGAGCCATTTACCCGAACCCACGCTTTCAGAAGTCGAAATAGCGATAGAAAATCTGAAAAGTACAAGTCTCCAGGTATCGATCAAATTCCAGCAGAATTAATACAAGAGGGTGGGAGTGTATTATATAGCGAAATTTATAAACTTGTACTTGCTATTTGGGAAAAGGAAATTGTACCAGAACAATGGAAGGAGTCCATAATTGTACCTATTTTTAAAAAGGGGACAAAACCAACTGTGGTAACTTTCGAGGAATATCACTTTTGTTGACGTCGTACAAAATTTTGTCCAATATTCTTTTGAGAAGATTAACTCCGTACGTAGATGAAATTATTGGGGATCATCAGTGCGGTTTTCGGCGTAATAGATCGACTATTGATCAGATTTTTGTATTCGACAGATAATGGAGAAAAAATGGGAGTATAAGGGTACAGTACATCAGTTATTCATAGATTTCAAAAGGCTTATGACTCGGTTAAGAGGGAAGTATTATATGATATTCTTATTGAATTTGGTATTCCCAAGAAACTAGTTCGATTAATTAAAATGTGTCTCAGTGAAACATACAGCAGAATCCGTATAGGTCAGTTTCTATCTGATGCTTTTCCAATTCACTGCGGGCTAAAGCAGGGAGATGCACTATCACCTTTACTTTTTAACTTCGCTCTAGAATATGCCATTAGGAAAGTTCAGGATAACAGGCAGGGTTTGGAATTGAACGGGTTACATCAACTTCTTGTCTATGCGGATGACGTGAATATGTTAGGAGAAAATACACAAACGATTAGGGAAAACACGGAAATTTTACTTGAAGCAAGTAGAGCGATCGGTTTGGAAGTAAATCCCGAAAAGACAAAGTATATGATTATGTCTCGTGATCAGAATATTGTACGAAATGGAAATATAAAAATTGGAGATTTATCCTTCGAAGAGGTGGAAAAATTCAAATATCTTGGAGCAACAGTAACAAATATAAATGATACTCGGGAGGAAATTAAACGCAGAATAAATATGGGAAATGCGTGTTATTATTCGGTTGAGAAGCTCTTATCATCCAGTCTGCTGTCGAAAAATCTGAAAGTTAGAGTTTATAAAACAGTTATATTACCGGTTCTTCTGTATGGTTACTGTTGCTCCAAGATATAATAACAGGTGAAAATCTAATTTTGTTTTATAAGTTTTAATATTATGTTTTATTATGAATACAAATCTAATTTAACAGATTTAAATAATAGTAGATACTTTTTTTTTTACTAATGGCGAGTACCCATATGAAGCCAGTTGTATGTACCTGTAGACCTTGTGTAGACCACCGACTGAATCATGAAAAAAAAAAAAAAAATATTTTTACGATTTAAAAAAATTATTTTTATTTATTGTTTCAAAATTCAAAGTGGTGGCAGTTGACTGTTCAGTGATGAACCGTTTTCCTCATAACTCAAAAACTTGTTAACTTTTTCATGTTCTATTTTATTTTATTTATGAAACTCATGTTTACAATATCGTGCTCTTTCACTACATTCCTCAATAAGTAATATTTTTTTTTATTTCGTGTTAGAAGAAAATATTGATATTTGTCATTTTTTAATGAATTTATTTTTATCAGACAATCTATCAAAGGTAGAGAAGTGATCTTGCATCATATTGTAGATATGACATTCATAAATACACACAAAAAATGTCATCACAGAATGTTGGAAATTTTTTCAGTTATGTGGGAAACGCTTCATCACTGCACAGTGAACTGAATTTTGAAAAAATAAATATAACTATTTTTTTAATCGTAAAAATATTTCATACATCAGGACAGTGTTTTAAACATACTAATTTTCATTATTGTACAAGATATCAGTAATAGAGGAAAAAAATGTTGAATATTTCCAAAATTTTACCGCTGTAAGCTGTACCTAACCCCTTAAAAGGTCTAACTCTAAATAGGACAATTCTGCATCTATAGTGTAATTTACACCAACCGTAGGTCAGGTTTTAACAATTTTGTTAGGGTTTTAACACAGGAAATTCTGATGTTATTTTAGCTAACAGTTTAACAAAATGTTGTATCCTGTAGATTCTGAATATGAGCAACCGCCAACCAAGAAGCATATATCAAGTACATTGTAGAGTTGAACATTGTTGGTGAGGTAGGTAGTGAGCACCAGTGGCTACTTGCCAATATAGCTCTTGGAATTCCTGCTAAGCTCTTGAGGTGGCAGGTATGAGCTTTATCCCTATCTCACAGTAGTAGTGGTCCCATTATCGAGTGACTGACGTACTGTAACTTATACAGCAATGGGGAACACTAGAGGCCTTTAGTTCGCTTTTGCTTCTTTAAAAGTCCTTTTATGATCAAAAAGCATAGGTCTTTTATCTGCCGTTGTAATATTGGTAGTCTTTCAGTGGGTATGATTGAACTTTATCAAGATGGGCGTTCCTTGATTTTCCTTCACATCCATAATAATGCGATATTTGAACTAGCCTAATAGTTTTTCTTTTTTCTCCCTTAATTGACAGCAGTTGGTTAAGACGTTATGATTTACGAGGGATATTACCTATTGTCAGAGACAAGAGTTTTTGTTATTAGCGATAAATAAGAAAGTCGTTTATTAAAAAAACATGTTTTATATGGATTTGACATAGTTTCGAAGTGGTGTATGATATTATTTCTTTCGCTAGTTTTAAGGGGGGGGGGGACTATAGTGAAAAATGTATTTTCCATATTTTTTGCACTAGAGACTTGATTTTTTAGTACATACAGTCTTCTTAGTGTCTTAATACATTCCCTAAACTTTCATCTTCCTAACGCAAATAGTTTTTGAGATATTCTTCTTTTCTTTTTTAAAAATTCGCCTTTTATTCAAAATCCTACTTCTCATGTAAAAATGTAATAATATACCTGGAATATATTGCTTATTTTATGTATAAAAAGACTGTCATTCCACATTTTCCAAGTAGGGCCTCATTACAAAAATAAAAAATAAAATGTAATACAACTATGACATTTTACGATTTCTTATGCTTGTTATATATTGAATGATTACTTATGAAAATGGTAGAATATTAAAAATCTACAATGACCAAGTTATTCAGCATAAATTATCGTTATGATTTACGAGGGACATTGTCTATTGTCAGAGGCAAGAGTTTTTGTTATTAGCGATAAATAAGAAAGTCGTTTATAAAAAAAATTATGTTTTACATGTATTTGACATAGTTTTGAAGTGGTTTATGTTATTATTTCGTTCGCTAATTTTTTAGAATTTTACCTTTTTTTTTAGAATTTTATGTTTCTAGCGATATATGAGAAATCTTTGTTATTTTCCATTTGGGCTAGAAAAAAATGTACATTTGTTGAAAGAAACACTTTACAAGTAAAACTTGAATTAAACGTTCACAATTTCATTCCATGAAGTCCGAATTACCTCACTGAGAACCAAATGTGAAATATTAGATGGTGGTCATTTTGGAAGTAGAGTAAGAGAATTTGAAAAAATCATGGAACTCATTGTTAGAAATAAACTGGAAGACAATTTTAAATCTTGCTATAGCATGACTTTATCTAAATTGGAGTCTATTATGACTAAAACACTGCTGATTTCTATTATTGTATTTGTATGTCTGGTGATGTGGAAGAGACTGATGGCCTTAACTACACCGGAATAAATAAATAGATTACAATAAATTAATTATAATTAATAATTAAACTTTAGATCATTTTTTGAGTCTTCGATGTAACTTACTAAATCAAGTATCGGCGATTTAAATAATGTAATGGCAACCAACTAAATGCATTTAAAAATGCTAATTTTCATTTGATTCTTTGTCACAAATAACTTTGTACCATTGTTGAAGAGTTAAGCCATTATAATAGGGATGCAAATTTAATATTGGAAGCAAAGATGAACCTTATCACTTTTTTTTTTTTTTTTTTTTTTTTTTTTTTTTGTAAAGACTTCCTTCAGTGTCTTTGGTTACCTATATCAAATGCTGACAACAAGCGATTTTTCTCTAAATACAGCTTACTTATAACAGATAAAAGGACAATAAAATTATGAAAAATGAAAATGTCACAACTGTATGTTGCAGTTTGGTGATATGCCTGATGATAATATAATTCATTCAGTGTTCTGCGCAAGGGTAGGTCTTTCACTGCAAACCTAGCATTCTTCAATCCTTCCTATTTTCTGCCTTCTTTTTTGTCTCTTCACATGATCCCTATATCTTAATGTCGTCTATCATCTGATATCTTCTTCTGCCCCAACTCTTCTCCTGTTCACCGTTCCTTCCAGTGCATTCTTCAGTAGGCAGTTTCTTCTCAGGCAGTGACCCAGTCAATTTATTTTCCTATTCCTGACCAGTTTCAGCATCATTCTTTCTTCACCCACTCTTTCCAACACAGCTTCATTTCTTATTCTGTCTGTCCACTTCACACGCTCGATTCTTCTACATATCCACATTTCAAATGCTTCTATTCGCTTCTCTTCACTTCGTTGTAATATCCATGTTTCTGCCCCATACAATCCCACACTCCATACAAAGCACTTCACTAGTCTCCTTTTTAGTTCTTTCTCCAGAAGTCCGCAGAAGATGTTTCCTTTTTCTATTAAAAGCTTCCTTGGCCATTGTTATCCTCCTTTTGACTTCCTGGCAGCAGCTCACGTTACTGCTTATAGTACATCCCAAGTATATGAAGCTGTCCACTTGCTCTACTGCCTCATTTAGAAATCGCAAGTTTACCTTCTTTATTTTTCTTCCTATGACCATGGTCTTCGTCTTATTTGCATTTATTTTAATTCTAATATGATGTAAAATAAATGTTGCAATTTGGCTATAAAGGGTTTAAACACTATTCGTCAGTGGTACCTTACATACCTGTTAACCTGGTTAATATTTAACTTTCATTTCAGTTATTACTCACTAGTTTTATCCGAAAATTAGCGCGACATTAATGCGAATGTGTAGTATAATTTTTAACTCAAACATCACCACATTCGTCAGTGGTACCTTACATACCTGTTAACCTGGTCAATATTTAACTTTCATTTCAGTTATTACTCACTAGTTTTATCCAAAACTTAGCGCGACATTAATGCGAATTTGTAGTATAATTTTTAACTCAAACATCACCACATTCGTCAGTGATACCTTACATACCTGTTAACCTGGTTAATATTTAACTTTCATTTCAGTTATTACTCACTAGTTTTATCCGAAAATTAGCGCGACATTAATGCGAATTTGTAGTATAATTTTTAACTCAAACATCATCAATTAAAAAAATTAATCGGAAGTGTTAAAATAATTTTACCATAAACTATTGCCTCTGAATATTGTTATACAAGATAGATATATACACGATGTATTAATTTTATTGGAGGTATGCCATAATATTACAGTATAGCATCAATTATCCGAATACCGATCAACCGAAAGCGTTCTAGTGGGCGAATTCAAATTTGCACGCGCGCCACGTAGAAGTTCTACTAGCGCTGTTTGCGAGATTTGGCGGTAAAAAAACGAATCTCAGCTCTGAAAAAAAAAAAAAAAAGACTTCTTTTCCTAAACTGTAGGTCTACTTTAATGGTCATTTTGAACTTGTCAATCTGTGCTAGTTAGTTCTCTGTGTTATTTGTAAGACCTGTGACACAAAATATACGGTATATGTACAGTTTTATGTTTAATATCAGTGTTTCTTTGTTTCATACTGCTCCTATGACATCGGTACAATTTGCTTTCGTAAATTATCGGTTATCCGAAAAATCAGTTATCCGAACACCCCCTTCCCCGATTGTTTCGGATAATCGATGCTCTACTGTATATCCATAATTAAAAATTATATCTTCAAAAAATGTAGTTATACACACTTCCTCTTCACACCTTTAGAAAGGAAATCTTTCAGAGTTCTATCCACACTTTGTTAAGCGCATGCGCAGGCTGGTGGCCTTGAACGAGCTCAGTAAACATGGCGACACCGCAGGAGAAGCTTACATGTATATTGTGGCTAGGACACTATACTGTTCTCTAACCAGGAGATCAACCGTGAAAGGAATGTTCTTACTATTGCGACATGTATTGGAGCGAAGTATATATATATATATATATATATATATATATATATATAATATTATCGTTATAACGTGTGTTTAAAAACCATGCGCTCTCCTGCATTTGTTATTTCCTGTATGGAGAGATTAAAAGACCAGGAGATTAACATTGATCTAATTTTGTAACTAGGGTAGTACAGGGACATCATTTTATTTTTACTTCAATTTTTATTGTACCTGAGTTTTTGAATGTACTTCACTCCCACTCCTTCTAGTAGCAAACTTCCACACACAACCAAAGCCGCAAAGTCGTCTTACGGTCAAAATAAACAGTGCAGAATGAGTGAGTATAGTATGTTTCAGAAATATGATTACATTTTTCAGTGAAGAAAGAGCATTCATTCACTATTGAATCATATTTTCGCACAGATATTGTGCGTCCGTTTAGTTACGTCGCATCCGGTTTCCCCCACCCGTTTCTGCTGGGCCCTCTGTAAAGGCTAGTGGCTGAGCTATCTTAGCTCTTTTCTGTTCTAACATTTGCCGTTAGGAATTGGACTTCTACCTAATATTATACAACTATTTAAAATAATTTAAATAAAAGGGCATCGTAAGTGATTTCCCCCCTTTCTCAGACCCTCCTACATAACCACATGGACGGACAGTAGATAGCATATCTGAGTAAATTTATCAATGCGGAAGATTGAATTGACAGTATGTAACGTACACTAGTACAGAGTAGGTACAGAATTATTTCAACAGGCGTAGGATTATGGCACCCCCATGTCGCCTGATTTCAGTGCTTTGCATTATTTCTTTGGGGTTACTGTGAAACAGTTGTGTTTGCTAAACATCCTATAACAATAGAAGTATTAAATAATTACATTCAAGAAACTACACATTCAATTTCATAAGATATGCTTCAAAATGTTTTTGATAATATGTACAAAAGATTTTAAGCCTGTATCGAAATGAACGACCACCATTTTCAATAATTTGTTTAAATATTCATATTTTGATTATTTTTTAAATTTAAATGCACTGTAAATATTGTATGCTAATGTGCTGTAGACAGTATAGTATACAGTGCATAATAAATACGTCCGATTGGATAGTTCAGTTAGTGAGTAAAAACACTTACTATTAATACTGTACTGTATTTTGATTAAATAAAAACCCGACGAAAATGATCAAATTCAAAATCGTAACATTTCCTAGTTTACGTAAATGGATGCACTACTTTTCTTCCCTCCTATACTTTGTAAAGTTATTTGTATTGTATTTTACACTAGTGTCGTGGAAGGAGTAGCAAACAGTATTTCCGGTTCTCAATCGTTATTTCAAAGGCATAGTCAGGTTAATATTGAAAATGTTAGTAAAAATAAAATGATGTCCCTGTATAAACATGTGTGTATCAATGTTATTGTTTGTGCTGTGACAGCGAGCCAATAGAGATACGAGTACCCACGTGTGTGACCTTATGACATCTTATGACATCAACATTCATTCACAGCATTACTCCCTTTCGTCTCATCCGGCAGAGACTTTCTCGTGGTTGGAGCACAGTATCTATTCTGTATCGTTTTAGAACGTAATACGGAAGTGAACCTCCAACACGGAAAAGCATGCGGTTCAGGAACAACAAACTGAGCACTACAGAAGTCACAATTGATATTAATTGTTACCATAACAGATGTACTCAGTAGGGCCAATAAAATAATAATTTTTAGTAAATACTACAGAAGTCAGTTTTCTTACTCTCGATACCTTTACTTGCCATTCATCCAGCACTTTATGTCTACTCTTCTGAGAATCAATCCTGTATCCACTGGATTTACAGTGGAAAATATAGTATAACCACAGTCTAGTACATACAGTCACGAAGCTTGAGTTTATGAGGGTACTAGGAACAATAGACTGTGCATTGTCTGTAATGAGGCGATAGTAGCAATCTTAGTGGCTAGCAACTGTCTACGGATGCATATTTACTACATATTGAGCTTCGTGACTGTATATACTAGGCTGTGGTATAACTTACTATGTATAGGCCTATCCACAGCGGTGTAACGTGCATGGTATTCCATTCAATTGGAATCATTCGAGTAGAGAACCCGAGTGTGTTTTAGTCATATCCAGGTGACCTAAATACATAATGAAGACACTGCCTTATCGGCGGAATTAAAACGTACCAATTAAATTCTTAAATAACATTACGCTATGTTTTCTTAACCTAGTAATTACACTCTTTCTGTATGCGTTAAGAGTGCGTAGCGGTTATGTGTGATGCGTGTGTAGGTTGTAGGTATTTCGTATGGGATTCCGGTCCTTGCCGTTAATTACATTCCCCTCGACCAAAATTCTCTGTCACGCATTTCATGCCTCTTGGGCATGTAATGGATAAATCCGCCTTTCTTCAAATAATGTTTCACTGAATCTTCCTGTATTTGTATTTCTTAATTTATCATTATCATTATATGAAGTTTAGGGAAAGCATTGCAGTGACTGAACAATTTATTAACGAGAGTTTCACAAAAGAGACGTTTATGCCGAAAACGTGAGCCACCAGCGTAGCTCAGGTGCTAGAGCGTTTGCCTTCAGAGATCCGAAGCTGCGATCCGGCATCAAGATATTCATAGAACATGGAAATGACAATATGGATCAATTTTTAAAAATGTCTTTAAGCCGCGTTTGGATTTATATAACGAGATCTTTTTCATTTTTCTAAGCCATGGCTCGAAACCATGGTCTGAAGCAGAGACCAGGGCTTGGGTAGGTTTAAAACCACAGCTTTATGTATGCAAGATGGAGGAAGTAGATCAGCTGGATGATTATCAAAGGAAAATTTGTCTCTACGGTATTAAATCCCCGGATTAGAGTGATGAGAGATGGAATAATCATTTTTAACTATATAACGACGAATATTTCGATTTCTGAAGGAATAACGCAAAATTTAGCAAGAAAGCTAAATAGTAATCTGAAACAAAATGTAAGAGGCGGCGGGTTGACAATTTTTTTACACCTTCTTGTTGCTTTGAGGGAAGTAAGATATAATATTTTATATTAATTATACCTTTATGCCTATAAGATGATATAACTTAATTCTTAGTCTTTACAATAGTTTTGAACATTTTATTTAATACTCGAAAATGATGTGGGCCTACAAGAATATGAAGCAAACGTGATTTTGTTTTCTTATTTTAAGTTTTATGCTATTAGGGCTTTCCACATAGTATTATATATGAAAATAGAATCATACTACATTTTAGTTTCAATTAAAATTTTAATTCAGTTCATATATAGGTTATTCATTCCTTAGAACCGGGTTTTCAGGTAGTTAATGTTGGTAGTAGTTATGAACAAATGATAAACTACTACAACATAAACGCTCGATTTGTGCTAATTATTTGGGCAATATCATTCGGGTACCTAAAAATCCGTTCCCTATTAAATACTAAGTAATGCTAGTATTTTAAACGCACATATATTCTGTAAATTAGTAAATATAACAATACCTTAGCTGAGAAAAAAAGAATGTGACTTACTGCAATTCATAAAAATATTAATCCCGATGTTCATTTCTTTCTAATATCGACTGTTTACAAGAATAAAAATCGATTCTAAGCTGCGTTGCCATATATAAAACCCACGAACCTCGGTTTCTTCTGAAGCCGCGTCTCGACTTCGTTTTAGAAATCGCATAAGGATTCAGCCCTCGATCGCGGTTTAAAAGCCGAGGTTTGGAACCACGATTTCGTCCGTGTTTTAGAAATCGACCCTATAAGTCCAAATTATTCGCTTTGAAATGCCAGTGCTCGCCCTTTCCTCCTCCAGAAATTTTCGCCACCTTCTTGATTCTAAGTTTTACTCTCCTTCCATATCCCCAGCTTACTTAGCCTATGTCTTCTCTCAGAGAGTCCTTCCATCTCAGTTTATCTTCCGATTATTCTAGTAATTCCTTCTGACATTGTACTAAAGACTTTATCAACTGTTCTGTTATCATTAGCGCGTAATATTATGCCTAATCCATTTACTTAAGAAATAAACGTGGAACACAGCTTCGATTCTCGGCCGATCAGAGATTTCCGTATAATATTTCTAGCTCCAGACTAGGACAGGTGGTGGTGCAGAACTTCTAATCATTAGATTGTGCAGCAATATATCTGGATTAAATCCCAAATCTCTCAGCAGTGCATATGAAGAGAAGACATATGCCACTGTTGATAGTTATTCGTCCGTCGGACGGGGAAGTTAACCCTGGCGGCCCCCTTGGTGCTATTCGACATCAGTAGGCTACGTGCCGGCATCGAATTTCCCCTTCTCCCTTCCTAATCTTCATCGCTATCTTCACTCATTCCCTACACTACACTTACACGAACATTTACACATACACTAACCCTAGTCCACGACATAACTCTCCACAGATGCACATCATGCATAGCGTGGCCCACCGAAATGGTATGCAGCTTGAAAATGGCAGTTGTATCCGCAATATGTGGAACCTGAATAACGCAAGTGAAGTGAGTAAGCATTGGATACACATACATTTACACAAGAAATCCTATACTATTAAACGAGCAGTTATTCTAGGCCTATATTTGTAAATTTTGTCTTAAAACGGGCATAAAGATTTCTATGACATGGGGTGAATATCTACAGTTTTCAGTTGCGAGAAAGCGATTTAGCTAGGTCTCGACTTTAGGAAAGCTCATTCTTAGTGTTAGATAACCAGATATAGGGAAGTCCATTGTTGAGATGTACCTATATTTAAATTTAGAATAATTGATTTGTCCGTTATTTCGCAAATCATTTACAGTATTGCCAACTTCTTTGGTTTTCCACTGAATGTGATGGTTTTTTAGGTAGTGTTCATTGACAACAATACCTCTGTTTGAAAATGAGACACACTTTCTCATTATACTTATGTTTTACAGCTTTCGCAACTATTCGGTTACTTTCTTATATTATTTTAGAAATTCTGGCTGTGTTAAAACCACAAATCATATATAACATTTTCGCTATAGAATTTAGTCCTAAATAAAAGCAATTAAATAACAATATTTTGAGAATATGTTGCAGATATACACTAGAGATTAGCTTAAACGATATTTTCAAGTAACTGTGACTGTGACAATTAAATATCTGTGACTTTTATCGGTGATTTTGTCACACCGATATTTTATATTGATACGTAAGCACAATATGCATGAATTACACCGATATTTTGTCACACCGATAAAAATTAGCAGGAAATACTAAAGAGCACAGTGAAATATGAATACGATTTCTCTATACACACACTCATCAGTGATTTATATGGGAAAATCCAACAAAGAAATTATGTACATGTACCATTAACAAATAAATACTTACCTAACTGAACAGTGACATGTCGAAAGTAGTTATGATGTATATATCAATGTGTTTTATTAGATTTATTTTTTTATTTATTTTTAGAGTTGTTCTGGTTTTTATGGGTTTTTATTTTGTTATTAATGACATAATTTATTTCATTGAATGGGATATTATTAGCTTTAATTCTGGATCTGTTGTTAACCTCATGTACCAAGAGGTTATATTGTAGATATTGAACCAGTTGATCATTTTAAAATGTAGTTGGGTATGGAGAAATTGAGGTTACATGATTATCCTAATCGTTTTAAAAATTGATACTTTTTATTGTATATAATATAATGGATAAATTATTTTAAGTCGTGCATTAACATTATAATATTGAGTCATAGAATAAAAATTAATGAAACATAAGTATTCGGAAAAACATTGGAAAATAATTACAAAACAAAACAGTTGTTCAGACAGGATTTTACACAAGATTAAATACTGGTAACCAATGGTGTTATTATTTAAATCGTGTAGTAACTACATCATTTATAATAAGCTGGAGAAACTACCGCTGTTAATGTATCATGCACACGCGCAAACCTACGACGTAGAGGAGAAAATATCAGTCACAGAGTACTGAATACGGAGTAGATTTCGATAGCGATATTTTGTCACAGATATTTCGCTTCATCAGTCACAGGTTTATCTGTGACAAAAAAAATACCTGTGACAAAATATCGGTTTGTGAAATATCGGCCATCTCTAATGTACACGCAAAATGCCCTCCTTGTAAGGTCTATCTCCTTGTCGGAAGCGCTCCCGACGGACTGCGTCCCTTGACACACGCTACACTTTCCCGTTGTGGCAATTTCTAACGCCCTGCTCAAACTCACGCTCTGCTAAGCCCCAAACGCGAAAATAATGGCGTCGATTTTTGCATGTGGTAATTTTGAAACGTTTAATATGACAGAATGAATTACTTTAGCGAGGGGAAAAAATGGTCACACTTTGTCAACCAACAAGATTTCATTTTAACAAATTAGAACATTACCAACTCTACAGAGCGTCATACAGAGGAGGTAGCAGAGGTGGTGATCTAAATTTTTATGTTTTCCGGTTCGTTTCACATTGTTAGGTTACTGTTTACTGTGACAGATTCATATTTCTTATACTTCTGGAAACTGTTAATATTGTAATGATGATGATATGGTAATGATGTTAATAGGCTTGGTGATAATTATGTTTGTAGATGGTTTCTACGACGAAAATGGCCGTGTGATGATGAAAATAATTATGATAATGAGATAGTTCTGGTAGTGATGATGATGATGATGGTGATGATGATGATTGTGTTGGACATGCAGATGTTAGAACACATGTTGGGCAAGTAAGAAAAATTGTAGGATCTCTAAATTCAATACGGTGCGTGGGACAATAAATAATTGGACGTAGTTTCGCAATAATAGACCAACCGACAATTTGAAAAAAATGAGATACTGGCACATATCTGTTGATGGTAGGCTAATTTAACCCGGAAAAAATCAAGAATGCGATATATGAATTTTGCTGCTATTTATAAGCAAAAATTCGTTTATTGCATAAAATTCATTTATTTATTTTGCTTTGAAATATTAATTCAACTGCTGGTCTCCTATTAAAAATCGGTTAGCCTTCGTTGGTATTATTTCTGCTATTTTTTTTTGTAATAGTATGAATTTTATAATCGGAGACCGGAACTTTGGCAGAATGCCTTTTTAAATGTGTTAAATCTATCTTCATTTTGAAAGTAAATCTGTAAAATTATACCTTTGTGATTGAAACGTCACAGTTTTATGTTGCCCTTTTCTGCCTTTTTTAATATAAATGCCTAATTTACAAAATAAATGCTTTTTTTGCCCTTATTTGATTATTTATCTATTATCTATTATTAAAAATTGCCTACAAATATATTTAAATTTATTTCTATAACCGCTACAATGAAAGTGACTTCACCGAATGCATATTATTGTCTTTCAGTCAGTTCATATTCTTTTTGCAACAATGAATGCTGCCGTGCAAAAATGTATAACAGTAAGCGTTTTAATTATCGCTTGTGTTTATTTGACAAGGCAACAAAGAATGCGGGCCTAACGTTATTTTTCTTTCAGTTTTCATTTCGACGTTAATGTAGCTAGCTAAATATTTCATATCGCAACATATCCAGTGTTGCCAAGTCAGCGGTTTTGTAGCTAAATCTAGTGTTTTCAGGACTGTGGTCAGCTACAGAACTTTACCGTCAGCGGCTAGCTATTTATTTGGCGTTTTTTTATGATTCTTGCAGAAGGAGATAATATTTTTAAGTTTTTTTTCTGTAAAGATGTTATATGTACTTGCGGACAACAATGTTAGTTAATCATAAACCAGAGTTTAGTTTGGTATTATCACAATTTCTCATTGTGCGAGTGTAAAATATCAACGTTTTATGTTAACTCCAGTTGGTGCAACCACGTCCATTTCCTGGCTCATCCATTGTTGTTGTACAAATAAGGTATGCGCATTCGTTAAACTCTTAATTTAATGCATGCATTGTTTTTGTAAATGAATTGATGTATTTAATCATAAAGAGAATAGATAATGAACTGAATTATTATTTAATTTTTCATTTCGCATTATAGTTTATGTAACACAGACATACTTAAAACCAAACTCATTGTTGTCAGGCACGTCTCCAGTGTTGCCAATTCAGCGGTTTTCCCGCTAAATCTAGCTTTTTTGGATAACCGTCTCGCGGGTAAAATTATATTATTCCTCTTAGCGGGAATACTAGCGGTTTTTAATCTTTAAAGTTTCTGAAATGAAATTCATATTAGCATTATTAACGGCTTTCATAATTACATTTAATTCGTTCAGTGCCTGTTTTGTGAAATAATGGATGTGTTAATGTAGTGATAATTTCATAAATAGCTATGTTACCGTTAAAACCCGAAATCCGTCAAAACCAGTTTCAACTAGTAAAAACTAGTTTAATTAAATATAGATAGATAGATTTTTGTTTGGTAAAAGGCTAAGAAAATCTAAGCAGACCAAACCTAACCTGTTATTGATTCTAGATCTTACGAAAATTCGCTTTCTATCTATCTGCATTTTTAAAACTAGTTTTTACTAGTTGAAACTGGTTTTGTCGGATTTCGGGTTTTAACGGTAACATATAGGCTATAATGCAATAAGGATAATTGAAATATGTTGTGGCTGGATAAAAGTGTTCAAAATTGCTCTATAACGCAGCTTTGGAAATTATAAAAGTGTGCAATATTCGTTACATTGGTGGACGGATGTCGTTACATTGGCGGGTGGATGCTCTATTGAATAGTAATAAGTACACATTGAAATCTAGAGATATTTGTTAGAAAATCGCGGGTTTTCGAAAGCCATCTAGCGGTATTTTTATAAAAACTATTGACAACACTGCACGTCTCCAGCTCGATATGAAGTCAGATTTCGAACCGACTGTGATTTGATTATTTCCGAAGTGTCCAGTATATTCTTGATCTACATCATTCAATTTTGAAGATATATTATTTAACGATTCCGCGTAAAACTCCATACGTACAAACATTTAGAGATGTGTGGAAAAAACATACTGTAGTGTTGAAAAATTGGGTGCAAGAAGCCAGTGATAGTTGGAAAGCTCGGTGTAAATGGTGTAAGGTGATATTGAATGCAAAATATTAAGATTTAACTACCCGTCCTGATAGAGATAAACGCAAAAGAGTAGAGAGTGTTTTTCTGTTGCTCGACAACAGTTGCTGAGATACAGTGGCGGAAAATTAACTTTGGGGATTGGAAAAATGTTTCCAACACTACACGTTTCTGGGCAGAGGTGAGTGTTATTTCAATTTCCAAAGGATTAGAAATATTGGTTTTTTTTTTCTAAATTCTAAATCTCATTATGGTTCATTCCAAATTTTAGGTTGCGATTTTCAGTGATGCATTGGTCCTTCAGAGAACTAGCTAAACTGGCATTTTATTTCCTTATCTTACCACTAGCCGTACCCGTGCGCTCCGCTGCACCCGTTAGAAATAAATATAAAGTAATTACATAATTAAAATAGGACATTTGATCCAGGGAACAAACACAAAAATGCACTTTCCAAGGCTACTGGGAAGAAGATTTCTTTGCTTCCAACAGTAATTGCAACATCGAGTCGAAAATCTCAATTTGCATTCGACTTATGTAAAGCTTTTCTTGCTGCCGAAATCCCTTTGTGGAAAGTGCAAAGTTGTGGGTCTAGTGCAAGATTTTTGTAATTGCCTTTTATTGCGTATTTTAGCTATTTATAATACCGGTAATTGTGAATTACAGGAACGCCACTTTTTACCTTTTTCAAAATCGCTGAAATAAACTGTAAAATGAAAGTATTCATTTGTACAAATAGATGTAATCACTTGGAGAGCTGTGGGCCCACCCAACCCGCCCTAAATAGGTACTTTACTTATATACGAAAATCGTCGTCTGTGAATGAAGAATGCAGCCATATTTCGTTAATTTCATAGTGGGTTTCAGTGTCGCCAACATAGTAATAATACTACACACCTAATAAAACCTAACCTAACCTTCCACCTGTAGCAACATTATTCACTTTTGGTATCATTTCCTTTGCATGAATTGGCAACCCAGCTACTCGTGTCGGGAAGCCATCTAGTGGAAGTAGATCGTACTGCCAGGAAGAAGAACAGTCTGCAATATTCGTTCAGTGGCCAGTAATATACTCCATCTTGGCGTGCCCAAGCTTCACAATTAATATAATACCTTTTTGCCTGCCTATTTTAGCTATTTATGATGCTTTTTTGCCTGTCTACTTTAATGATTCATAATGTCTAAACTTCCGGTCTCTGGTTATAATACTTCTTGCATAAAATGTTTTATAAAAAAAAACAGATTTCAATGGTCAGTATCTCGAAACAGGTTTCTGGCGCTTGGTCTCGTATTGCGTAACTCCGTCCAATTATGCATTCAGAAAAACTAAAATACGTATGGGCAAAGCACAGGTTACAATAGAGAAGAACAGATTTCGAATGTAGACTCTCAGTTGTAGTGATGGATTTTTTTTTAAGAAAATGTGAGGAAGGTATCACGACTGCAAAAAATGAAGAATTATAGAAGTTAGGAGACGGATGAGCGTAGCCAAACATCCATTACGTGTGATTTAAAGTAGTATTAAAATGCTCTTAAAGCGTAAAGATGGCAGAAACATTATGCAAAATGATTTGTTCTAACCGAGAACTCTAATGTAAAGCCATTTGTAATAAAATGTGTAGTTATTAATATATTTAAAAGATAATGAGATCAATATTTATCATGTAAAATAATTATGTCTGGGAAATGTAACGGCAAAAGAAGAAACTGTTGCAGAGGATTTTTCCATTCATACTATGCTAAGAATTTGTCCCTTAAAAGGACTTCATTAATCATCTTCCATCCCGTGTAACAATAGATATTCAATAAATGTATAATCATCATTATCGACGTCAAGGTATAGGCCTAATTAGCCTTTTCCGACTCCAAGAATTGTTCTCACCATCTCTTCTTTGGTTTTTCAAGTTTTGTGCGATTTGTTGGGTTGTAGTTAAGAGCTGGTTTTGAAATCCTTGTATTTGACATTTTCTGATTCTCATCACATGATCTGTACAGTTGTTTCTGTATTTTATTACGATTTCGTTTACAGTTTGTATTATTTAGTTCTTCCCTTACGTCTCCATTACGTTAGTGATCGAAAAGAGTGTATCCTGCTAGTTCTCGGAGAAATTTCATCTCAACCCATTCTGTTCTCTTCATTTGGGCCGCTGTCAATGTCCAGCATTCACTTCCATAACGCAAAGGGACAAAGCTATTACTTCATACAATTTCAGTACAGTTTCTTTCCTCACTCTTTCCCTTAATGTACGTTGCAAAGTGCCACAGAAATATCGCAAATTGTTAATTTTTTCATCTACATGTTTGTTTTCATTATATGTGATCTGATATCAAAAATATATGAAGATGTTTACCTGCTCTATTATTTTGGAATCTATTACTATTTTAACTGTGACAGGTATTGGTCCCTTTTAAGCCATAACTTTTGTTTCTATTTGTTGTATAATAAATTTAAAATAAATCAATGGATACAAAGACAAATGTAACGATATGAATATAAAAAATATAGATACAAAGGAACAGAAATTGGAACACCAGAGCGAAAAATGTATTTAATATAAATCTTAATATTGTATTTTTCCTGTTTATTTTTTTACACGATAAAATTTTTCACTTCAAATTCCTATACTACATTCTCATATTTTTTTTATCTATATTTCGTTCCATAATGTCTGACAGGAAATGTAAACATTGCCGGTAGAGGAGAGACGTATAATTGCTTTTCAACCAATCTCATTCCACACTTGATTTGAAGTGGCGGACTGATATCTGCCATTGGTTGAATAACAATTATACTTCTCTCCTTCTCTGCCGGCAATGTTTTACTTCTCCTGTCAAACATTATGGGACGAAGTATAGACTTAATTATTTCTTCTGTAAACGAGATTCCTTTAATTATGCAAATAAAAGATTCTACAGTAATGTTTGACGCTTCTAGATCCTGAGTCTTTTCCGCGCGAGTCTTAACCCCAGTTCGTGATGCTTAGGTTCCAGTTAACAGCTTCCCTTTCTGCGTGATACATATCAACAGCGTGGAAAGTTCAAGGTCACTCGACGAACGTAATGGAAACAACGAAACGAGCCGTTCAGGTCCGCAGACAGAGGCTTGTTCCCGACCTTTCACGAATTCAAATTGCATTAATACTGTACGCTATTTACGCATTAGGTATAGCTTGCAATTTGCATGAAAGCCAAGGCACCTATAAGTGTGAGTGGTGTTGACTCTATGCCTAGATTTGTCGTTGTGTGAAGCCATGTGCTTGTACTGTTAAATCGAAAATATTAAAACACATTTTGGGAAGGTGGCTTGTAAGACAGAGAGGGCGTGCAAGATGTCACGAAATACCGAAAAAGTGTTACAAGATATATCGTGGGGCAGTAGAGACACCCGCACAGTGTGTCTTCCGATAGTAGATACATGTCTCTCTTACTTACTTACAAATGGCTTTTAAGAAATCGCAGATTCATTGCAGCCCTCACATAAGCCCGCCATCGGTCCCTATCCTGTGCAAGATTAATCCAGTCTCTATCATCATCATATCCCACCTCCATCAAATCCATTTTAATATTATCCTTCCATCTACATCTCGGCCTCCCCAAAGGTCTTTTTCCCTCCGGTTTCCCAACTAACACTCTATATGCATTTCTTGATTCGCCCATACGTGCTACATGTCCAGCCCATCTCAAACGTCTGGATTTAATGTTCCTAATTATGTCAGGTGAAGAATGTAATGCGTGCAGTTCTGCGTTGTGTAACTTTCTCCATTCTCCTGTAACTTTATCCCTCTTAGCCCCAAATATTTTCCTAAGAACTTTATTCTCAAACATCCTTAATCTCTGTTCCTCTCTCAAAGTGAGAGTCCAAGTTTTTCAACCATACAGAGCGCCCGGTAATGTAACTGTTTTATAAATTCTAACTTTCAGATTTTTTGACAGCAGACTGGATGACAAAAGCTTCTCAGCCGAATAATAACAGGCATTTCCCATATTTATTCTGTGTTTAATTTCCTCCCAAGTGTCATTTATATTTGTTACTGTTGCTCCAAGATACTTGAATTTTTCCACCTATTCGAAGGATAAATCTCCAATTTTTATGTTTCCATTTCGTACAATATTCTGGTCACGAGACATAATCATAATATATTATACTTTGTCTTTTCGGGATTTAGCCTACTTCCAAACCTCTCTCTTTACTTGCTCCAAGTAAAATTTCCGTGTTATATACTAGACTGTAATATGACCTTGACAGCCGACTGACATTTAGAGAATTCTAAGACGCAAAAGCTTTCTTTTCACCAGTGAACGCCATGTTTTCGTTATGACTGCCTCCTAGTGGCTAAATCTACAAGTACGCCATGGAGCTTATTACTAAAGTAATGTTGGAGAGATTTACAGTACATACACAGTTTAGTATATACAGTTTAGAAGATCAATACTTACTAAATATGCAAACATAGACAGTTGAAATATGCATCCATAGATAGTTGCTAGCCACCAGGATCGCTACTATCGCCTCATCACAGACTCTTTCCCTAGCAGATGATAAAATGTATTGTACTTTTGATATCGTGTTCTTTTGAAAAATTAACACCTTCCTTCCACTATTGAAATACTAAATACATAAGGTTTATATATTATTTTCATAAAGTATATATTATATTTTATAAACTCACCTTCCTGGATCTTTCGGAATGACCTCTTTTTCTTACAATTTATAGTGAAACAAACGTCTCCTTGTCCCATATTATTACTCAAATTATCGTATTTTAGCCATTTACAGTTATTACAACCGATAACGAACATTTCACAGTTTACACAACTTTTCACAACAATGCGAAATACGGCACAGTCGATCTAGACCAGGCCGTAATATATGTTCGGGTTTTCTATGTCAGCGTATGGAGCTCAGTGAATTATTGTATTATAACATTATTGCGTATCATAGCTAAGTTTTATTTAGTGTAATGTGTCCATAAGTTCCCTTTACTTCTTGTTGCATAATATGTTGCAGAAATAATTACAAAACTGTGTTATATTAATGTGAAGAGAATTTTACATGTTAACATAATCTTTTCGCATCAACATTTTAAGTTTAGAATGGAAGCTATTTTGAGGTTTAATAAAAAATAATTTATATTGTGATTTTAATATAGCACATCTACCTTCCTTGATAAAGACAGAAAATTTATCATACCACTCTTATGAAATTAGTGTACGTACGATTGTTACTTCGTCTCTTAGGTAGTAGATAAATACAATAATTAAATACTCGATCGTAGTATTAAGATACAGACAAATTGAATGTACGGAGTATGATACATGATATTATGCTTAATTATAATGTATAATTGCGAATTTAGGAATGTAAGATATAGTAAACATAACCTATAATATTTCCATATGAATGGCAGGGCATTGGAGACCACTAAAATTAGACAGAAAGGGGCAACTGGGACATATCTAATTTCAACATATCTAAATATTCGTGCGGTGCAACTGAAAATTATTGAATCGTGCATAAATGAATGTACAATAGTTTCGCAATATTTAATCGAAATAAAGGCAGGTAGGTCTATTACACATACGAAACATACGAACAACGTAATTTTCACACCAAAAATAATATTACACCTTAACTCGCAAGGAATTATATCTGAAGTGTCTCCTAATCATTGTTTTAAATTTTATTAATGCAATTACACTACATTTTAGAGGAATATATGTTACTTTTGATGCATTCCAATTAATTTATATGGTTGAAACGCCGCCCTCCGTGATCGGGTTGAGCGAGTCACATGGTCTGCCTGTATTAGATCACGATGCCAGTGACAGTCTATTGTTCCTAGTACACACAGCGCTCCAAGCGGCTAGCAACTATCGCGAGAAATGCAAAAAAACACCCCAAGCTTCGCGACTGTATATACTAGACTATGCTCATATCAGAGTGTCTGCTGTGTCTATTATTATGGTTATTGCCAACGACTTCCGAAACCTCGGAGTTGCTTATGAGTTATCCTGTATTCCTGTCTCTTGAGCGTCGGCATTATTTGACTTCCTGTTACATTTCGAATGTACCTCGTAATTGACTTTCAAGTACTTTACAACTTGGCGGTAACCGTTGTTCATGTTTATAAATAAGGGAAGAACAGTAAGTTGGTTTTGCCGCGGTGAAAGGGCAGGAGCTGCAGATAACATGAAGGACATGTTGCATGTCGGAGTCGTCATCCCTGGTGAATATTACAATCTGATTGCAGCGCCAAGTTTCTCCTGATGCATTTATAATGGAGCCGCCATGTGCACTGGTTGTACAGCTAGTTACATCTCTACCGCCAGCCCCCCACCACACACAACAAACGTTGTATCTCTACGATGTTAAGGTTTCTGTTTCCGGAGAACACAAAACAACTGCTCGCTGCTTCCCCCCGTCAAAATTTAAAAATACTCCTCCTAATGGATGTTCTAATGGGATTTTCGAATGTTAAATAAACATTATAGACATGAAAAAATTGCCTTCTGAATAAGAAGAATGGTACACTGGGCTACAAAAAATATTCCGATACGAAATTATATCGTTTTCCGAGAACTTTAGCAAACATGGCGAAGTGGAAAGCTATTTTCCTGAGATTAGTTTTTTAATAGTACATTATGCAACGAGCCTATAATAATAGTAATTAAGACGCAATTTTCATACGAGCGTCTTAATTACCATTAAAGGCAAGTTTCATACGACTTTTTATGCTCGACCATATTTCTAACTTGAAATTATTCAGAAGTATACATTTTATTTATATCTGACAGAAGATCGGAAGTGACCTTGTTCATACATAGCTCTTGAATTGTGAGATGTGCGCAGACGCGAAAGTAATTGATTTTTTCCGAGTAACAATAATGTCATTGACCTTGATGTAATGCAGAGAATGTGTAACCTGGAAATTGATTTAGAATTGAAAAACGAGATGACAAATTGAATTTATTTGAATATTATTTACAATTAACGCTAATTATTATAGTAACAGAACATAACCTTCTGCGACAGTATTGGATTTCCAGCCTCCGTGACGTTTCCCTCGTCTTTCGATTGCATATCCGAGAATAATCGAAAACCTGAACTTTAATGAATAGGTGTATTTTAATGACATGCATTAAAGAACTGCTACCAGGTGTATAATTACTTCATTTCGGCATGGTCGAGCATAAAAACATTAAATTATTAGATAGTTGAAATCGACTAAGCATTGTCACAATCAAAGCTATCTTTTGAGACAAATCAATTAAACAATTGAACATCGGTACATGTTAAGCGATTGTTAGCCGTTCTTGCACTGTGTTGCCAAGTCAGCAGTTTTGTAGCTAAATCTGGTGTTTTTAGGACTACGGTCAGCTACAGAATTTTACCGTCAGCGGCTAGCTATTTATTTGTCGTTTCTATGATGCAGAGAGAGAAGATATTTTTAAGTTTTTTTTCTGTAAAGATGTTATAATTTTTTATATGTACTTGCGGAAAATGTTAGTTAACCATAATTAAACCAGAGTTTAGTATGGTATTATCACACTTTTTCATTGTGCGAGTATACAATATCGACATTTTATGTTAACTCGATTTGGTGCAACCACGTCCATTTCATTCCTCATCCATTGTTGTTGTACAAATAAGTATTCCGTATTCGTTAACCTCTTAATCTAATGTATGTATTGTTTTTGTAAACGAATTGATGTATTTAATCATAAAGAATAGATAATGAACTGAATTATTATTATTTTTCATTTATGATATATTATATAGGTTATTATTTAATTTATCATTCAGCATTGAAGTTTATGTAACACAGATATACATAAAACTTAAAACCAGACTCATTGTTGGCAGACATGTCTCCACCTCAGTGTGAAATCAGATTTGGAACCGACTGGTGTGATTGTGAATGTGATTATTTCCGAAGTGTCCAGTATATTCTTGATCTACTTCATTAAATGTTGAAGAAATGTGCCGCACAAAACTACATGCGTACAAAAGTTTAGAGATGTGTTAAAAAAACAATGCGTTGAAAGATTAGGTGGAATAAGTTACCGATGATAGTTCGAAAGCTCGGTGTAAATGGTGTAAGTGATATTAAATGCAAAATATTCAGATTTAATTACTCATGCTGATAATTATACACACAAAAAGAGTAGCGAGTGTTATTCTGTTGTTCGACAACATAATATTGCCATTCACAACAAGCTTCTGGACAGAGGTGAGTGTTATTTCAATTTCCAGAGTATTATAAATATTACAATTTTTTTTTTCCGGTTGTTAATATTATGAGACTTGAATGTAATATAGAGTTCCTGTGGATAGGTTACAAGCCTGTCGCACAGTAGTCCAGTGGTAGGGCTGCTACCTTAATAGCCTTCTGGACAGGCGTTTATATGGCATTTCCTCCATATGGGTTGGAACAGTTATACCGCTGTGACTCGGTCCCCAGAGCCTCGTCTGTTTAGGATCAGGTTGCACCACGGTTTTTTTTACGGTAGCGAGGCATGGACAATCAGAAAAGCTGATGAGCAAAGGCTGACGACAGCTGAAATGAGGTTCATGAGACGAACAGCGGGATGCTATTTGCTGGAACACCGTAAAAAAGTGGACATATTGCAGGAACTAAAAATGGATCCTATAGTTAATTTTGTTCAACAATATCGACTTCAGTGGAAAAAACATGTCGAAAGGATGGATCGCACTAGATGGCCTAAACAGATTCTTACTTATGTACCAAGAGGAAAGAGGAAATTGGGAAGACCACGAAAGCGCTAGCATGAGGCCGTAACAGATCCTGTAGGGTCTAATACGTGACGAATATGATGATGATGGTGATAATTTTTTTTTTTAATTTGAAACCTAAAATTCTCCAATTCCTAAAACTATATAGTTTTTATTTCAAATTTGGAAATAATGTGTTAAGAAAAATCTGGAGTTTTTAAACTACAGTGCAGCTTGTGCAGCGGTAAATGGAATTCTGAGTTGGCAACACTGTTTGCAGCTTTACATAATTATTCGTGGGCTTAGTGTGAAACTAACACAAGTACAAAAATAGATATTTTTAGATCTTTACACCAGTCGATAATAATTCGTTCTTCTATTTGGTCATAAAAAATCGTAATTCAGTTTCGAACAGTCTTCTACTCTTATGTAATACAATAAAATTCGCAACTACAAAACATGATGGTATATCAAAGACGGACATCTGTTGTCTACATAGTTTTGATCTAGAAGCACTTTTTGTTTCACAATTTATTTTTATAGATGTAGTGCTAGAGTTTGCATATAGTTCACCATAACTGAAAATAGCATGAAAAAATGTATAAGAATCCACATTATCTAAATTTCGATCTGAGGTCAGATGTCCGCCTTTGATATTAAGCTACTCAGTTCATACGATGAAAGAGTAATGGAACGGAGAAAAATTCTCCCCGGCGCCGGGATTTGAACCCGGGTTTTCAGCTCTACGTGCTGATGCTTTATCCACTAAGCCACATCGGATACAACTCCGACGCCGTTTAGAATCGTCTCAGATTAAGCTCCAACTCTTGGGTTCCCTCTAGTGGCCGCCCTCTGCACTACGTCATAGATGTCTATGAACGCAGGACCGAAGTCCACACATGTGCTGAGGTGTACTCGATATGAGTGACTAGTTGGCCAGGATCCGACGGAATAAGCGCCGTCTTAAATCACGAAGTGATTTACGCATATCATATATATTATTTTAATGTACCGAAGTACATATGATATTTCCATGCAGATATTCTGCGTCATCATACGATGTAAGAGTAATGGAACGGAGAAAAATTCTCCCCGGCGCCGGGATTTGAACCCGGGTTTTCAGCTCTACGTGCTGATGCTTTATCCACTAAGCCACACCGGATAGACATCTATGACGTAGTGCAGAGGGCGACCACTAGAGGGAACCCAAGAGTTGGAGCTTAATCTGAGACGATTCTAACCGGCGTCGGAGTTGTATCCGGTGTGGCTTAGTGGATAAAGCATCAGCACGTAGAGCTGAAAACCCGGGTTCAAATCCCGGCGCCGGGGAGAACTTTTCTCCGTTCCATTACTCTTTCATCGTATGATGACGCAGAATATCTGCATGGAAATATCATATGTACTTCGGTACATTAAAATAATATATACTCAGTTCATCTGAAATAGTATTGCCTGTTAAGATTGTTGTTGTGAATAAAACATCGATTGTACTTACGTTAAGGTCACATTAAGCCCTCGAATTATTTCATTATAAACTAATTTTATTCTAAAGATACGGAAGATAACAAGATGCCACTAATGACAGTCTATGAAAGAGACATATTGTCCTTCTAACAGTTGGCAGAGTTATTCCCTGCATGTCTGCAGAAACTACTTGAAATTAATTGAAATCAATATGCAGAAAACATTATTATGGCGACCGCAGGATTAAAAATTAACTGCATATCCAACTGTATAACATATTTGGTCAATGTAGAGTATCCACCGCCCACTGAACGAATATTGGTTAAACGAGCGTTGAGCGACTTCCGCCGATTTTGGAATAGACACCGACGCACTTAGGGTAGGTTAGGTTAGTTTAGGTTTTTATTATCCCGTCAAGATGTTTAGGATTAGTGTAAAAACTGGCCTGTCTCCTATAGTGGGGGTGACATAAGTAACATTCACCACATATTTTCTATAGAATTAAATAGTCAAATGAATATTAAGCCATCAATTACTTGTAGCGTAAAATCGCGATGAAGTAAGAAATTGAATAATTGGTGGATTAGATAATGCTCTTTGATTATTTTTCATCAATGAATGTTGAAACATGACGAGGATATCTAATACTGTCTGTTTATCAAATCTGTACCTTGCTGGGTTTGCATTGAAAGACCTGGCCTTGGGCAGAAAACTATATATATATATAATTTAAAAATGGTATTTAACTGCCAATTCTCACAATATTCAACTGGGATAGTCTGTGTCTACATTTATATTTTACATTGTTTAAGTTCAATAACGTCGTAAGGACGTTTGCAGTACACAACACTTGGCAATGAGCTTATAATCATAAATAAAGATTTGTCACTACATCCATAGAGCGTAGTCTTGTTCTCCTTATCGGAATTCTAATAATAGGCCTACTTGTGCTGCAGACATAGAGCAAATGTTTTTTGTAAGCTGGTACCAACAACTGCAGTATGTTTAGAATACATCTCGCTTATCGCGATTACGTTATAATCAGGACTATGGAGTCCAGCTCGCTACTAAACGCGGCCCTATACCGTGATTTACATAATCAAAATGCTAAAGCGTTGAAACTATAACTAACTCAGTGAACTGTAGACTCCAGTTTTATTTTTATTAGGCTTATTATCGGTTATTATTAGGGCTCAGGTAATTAAATGCTTAAAATTCCATACATATTTATTTTTAAGTGCTTGAAAATTAAGAAATAAGTACGTATAAAATTCAAGCGGAAATATATTGTCTTCTATGAGTAATATGCTAAAGATTAACAAATAACGCACTTACAAGTTAGGCCTACAAAATAAATGCTTGATTAAAAAAATACATATTTGTCATCGCCAATTAAAAATAATTAATAATAAATATTGGTATAAAACCTCTGTACTGTTATTCACACTAAAATTCTTAATCTGTAGAATTAGAATGTTTGCCGGTGTCGGTATGAATTAACACATAAAACATGGTAACACGATGTTGCAGAAAATAACTACAAAATGTTAGTAAAATTTCGCTTGTATAGGAAAAAATATGTTTGTGACTGTTGGATTTCTTAAAAAAAAAATAAGAATATGTACTGTATTTTTAAGTAAACATGCTGAAATATATATTTAAGTATTCTGAAGTACAAAATGTGTAAAAATATGTGCTTCAGACATCTACCATGATACGTAAAAGTACCTAATTTGCATATAATTTTAAATGGACATAGAAGTGACAATATGTATTATTTACATAATTATCAGAGCTCTAGTTATTACATAAGATGGAAGTGAAATTTTCTTGCAGATTGAAAGGAACGATAGGGTTCACTTAAATGAATAGAAAACCTATATTACGTTTTGTGATTAAATTAAATGCACGGTTAATTAGAAAATTAAGTTGAAAATTTCAGCAGTCTGGCAACATCGCCGCTAACACACTGCTCTTTCTTCTCGTAATACAGAAGTAAGAGGTGAACAACTCAGGTCTGTCTTCCTAGTTGAACCATCTTCCACCTCTCTCTCTCTGGCTACAACTTTGCAATCTGTTCGCACCATTCAGTGGCTTGAAATTAGTTGTTTATAAATTAAATTTACACGAAAACCGCTTACGTAATTGAAATATGCCTGAAGAATATATTATTCTTTATTAGATTTTTAATCGATATGGAATCACAATAAATTCTACTCGTAATAGTTACGAATAAGAAGGTGTTAAATATTTAGGAAAAAAATATATTATTCATTTTGAAAATTTGCAGGGTTATTTCACTTCCACTCTATAGGCCTAGTTCTCTAAAAATTATTTCAGTGGCGACATATATCGGTATTTGTTCAAATCATTACTAACAGTCAGGTAACCGCAGATCGATGCAGAGTTACTAGTTGAAGCTCTGATAACTGTAAAGTTTGCGATTGTTCTTTCGGTAACTCATTTTAAAGGTATTACTCGATCAAGGCGAGTGGAGTCGCGGGCGTAATGTGAACTATCGCGATGCGGTATTACGAACGTAGGAGCAGTAGCGCCACGGCTCCGGGCTGCAGGACTCCACTGGCCTTGGTCGAGTAATAACAATGAGTTAAATTACGAAATTCTAAACTGTGAAAGCTAGATTTTTTAAATTTGTACCGTACGTGTATACTAATATAACTAAAGAACTCACAAAAATTTGTCGTTGTAGCTCTCATGGTTCGCAAGTTATGGGCAATGTTATATTTCGGGGGAGTGACTCAAAAAGTTCTTTGCGTAACAATTTTCTTTTTTCGTTCTCAATTTGCGAATAGGCTCACCACCCATATTCTTATTTAAATTTCCCTGGATTTCCATGTAGATTGATTAGATAAGGCTCTAGAAGTTTTTAAATATTGTATTTTTTCTTAAAAAATAAATAAATACTATTAAGAAACTGAAAAAAAAATATATAGCCTATTTTTAAATTGTATTCACCGTAAAACCAATTTTTATTCACTACATATCTATGAACTTAAATACCAAGTTTGGAAGTCTGTCTATTACAAAATCTGCGTCCACACCTGTGAAGTAACGGTCAGCGCGTCTGGCCGCGAAACCAGGTGGCCCGGGTTCGAATCCCGATTGGGGCAAGTTACTTGGTTGAGTTTTTTTCCGGGGTTTTCCCTCAACCCAATACGAGCAAATGCTGGATAACTTTCGGTGCTGGACCCCGGACTCATTTCACCGCCATTAATCACCTTCATTTCATTCAGACGCTAAATAACTTAGATGTTGATAAAGCGTCGTAAAATAACCCAATCCATCTCAACAAAATCTGCGTCGCAAAGAGTATTTTATAGAAATGAAAATTTAAAGTGTGAGAAAACAGTGCAAAACTGAACGTGTCTCATCTGGAATTTAAAGCACCACGGGACTTTTAAAATTGGCGTATGGACTTTAAAAATGGCGCTACCCTACTGGTGGTGCTATTTTTTAATAGATTGTGATTTTTGAGAGAATTTCTTCAAAATTCACTCATGAGTACCCTTAAAATATATGTTTGTTGTTTAGTCAACTGTCCGAACCTCACAAGGAGGCACACTTATGAGGCAATTAGGCCAGAGATAATGGGGTAGAATGGCCAGTTCCATTCCCCCCACCATCAATGAGCTACATGTTCCACTAATCAGACTTCAGATGCATACAAACAATGGTTCTTCCTCTGACACATATCGTCAAGTGAGATAATACGTAGATGTACATAACAGAGGTAATTTTAAATATATCAGCATGTTAAATCGTAGGTAACTCTATATAATGTACAGAGAACTGACGTTCTAGAAATCGGGCATTACTATTGGTGAGTAAAATGTTACAGCATTCTACTTAAAGCCGAAGCAAAGCGCAAATCTACAGATACTTTGCGTTAGACCCGCTCCGTGTTGGAAAAGTGGTTTACTGCAAAGCAATCCCGCAATACTTTTTGCACCACGCTCTACCAATCCACGAGACGGTTCTGTTAACTGGAGAGTACAACCTGTCTGTCGATTCCCTTGTCGTGGCTTCGACTCTGGACTTCTCTGTCGGGGAAAGTAATGAGGGGTCTCTTGGAGGGGTCCTTCCAGTCGAATTCTCGAGGTGGCTGCCATATTTTCGCTGGTTGATTGTTCTGGAACTGTTGAGCTAGTTGTGCATATGCACCGCCGACTCCACCGCCAAATCCGCCTCCAGGGCCTCCGCCACCGCCACAGGGACCGGCGGGGCAAACAGCCGGGCCTTTTACTGCACAACTGCACAGTTAAAAGAAAGACGCTGTATAAATATATGCACTGTAAAGAAGAGAATGGGAGAAACTAAATCATGGCTGAGATAACTACGCTGAGAACCTTACCTAAACCAAAAAACACGGGAGCAAGGTAAAATTATCCTGAAAAAACCAATCCCCAACCTAAATAACAAGTCACATAAACATATGCGGAAACCAAACATAACCTAAACAAAATCTCGCTTAAACTAGTTAAAACTAGCCTAAGAAAACGAAACCTAACCTAAGTTAATCTAAAGTCACGTAAAGAATCCAAAATTAGCCTAAGAAAATCAAACCTAACCTAAACAATAAATCACACAACAAGCTAAAACTCTTCTGAGAAATCAAAATCTATCGTAAACAAAAAGTCACGTAATGTAGCTAAAGCTGACCGGAGAAAATCCAAACCTAACATAAATAAAAAATCGCGTATGAGAAAAATGACACTTTAACCTAAATAAGCTAAAAGCATCACGATAGAACAAAATTTTATTAATTATTCCGTAATGTGTAGATTTGTATTATTTACTTACAAATGGCTTTTAAGAAACCCGCAAGTTCATTGCCGCCCTCACATAAACCGCCATCGGTCCCTATCCTATGCAAGATTAATCCAGTCTCTATTATCATATCCCACCTCCCTCAAGTCCATTTTAATATTATTATCCTCCAATCTACGTCTCGGCCTCCCCAAAGATCTTTTTCCCTCCGGTCTCCCAACTAACACTCTATATGCATTTCTGGATTCGCTTATACGTGCTACATGCCCTGCTCATCTCAAACGTCTGGATTTAATGTTCCTAATTATGTCAGGTGAAGAATACAACGTGTGCTGTTCTGCGTTGTGTAACTTTTTCCATTCTCGTGTAACTTCATCCCTCTTAGCCCCAAATATTTTCCTAAGAACCTTATTCTCAGACATCTTTAATCTCTGTTCCTCTATTTATTGCATGGATTCGTAACAAGCTGATTTTTACGGTGATAGATTGTTAACCCTTCGCCCAACCCCCAAGCTGGAGGACCACCCCTTAGCGGCTGTCCACGATTGCTTATTCAATATATTCGTAGCTACTCTCCATATCTGGAGGCCGTCTCCTCTATCCGCAACCTGAGGACGCGCCATGCCGTGGTGATAGGGACCCACAATACATGGGTACATTTTTATTACTTACAATATTTTCCACTTACTGTTTATTATATGCTCACCGGTATGCAATTTCTATTTTATACATATTTTATTGTTATTTGCTATCTCAAGATCACTAAGAACGATGAATATTATTCATGTTTGTTTCCTGTATTTCTTAAAACAATGTTCATGTGTTATGTTAGTTATTGTTTGTCTTTGTTTACGTAAATAATGATGCACAATGGGCCAACAGAAAAGAATTATCATTGTACATATTCCACGCTATGTTCACGTTGGTTTCGAGCGATTTATTAAAGAATGTACTCAAGACTCATTTAGACACATGTTAAACGAATTGTCCTTGAACTAAAAATGATGCTCTCTGGACCAAATTATCGTATTTTAATTATTCTAGTACAATAACTATAAACATAAATGAATTATATTTGCACAAAAATGTATGCTCTCTGGATGATACTATTTTAATTATTTGATTACAACTGCAATTAAGAACCATGTAAAAGGAGTTATTCTTGCACCAAAAACGGATGCTCTCTGGATGAAATGATCGTGCTAAAGATGTAGCTTTACTTATCCAGTATGGAATGATGTGTATGTCTTTGACGGAATTGTTACCAAAACATTAACCTAAACAAGCTGAAAAAAACATGTAAATAAACTAGAACTATCCTTAAAAATCCAAACTAAAGCTATAAAATATACATAGGAAGCACAAAATTAAATAAATAAATACGAATGATGATAGGGATGGTGATGAGGTATGCAGTGAGCGCAAAACCGACATATGTGGATGATTGGCATTTTCTACGGCATGTGTCATTCGTATCGGTATTGATTTTGTGTGTTTACTATGAAATATTAGCTCTTACTTTATTAACACACTGTATATTATATAAGTTACGCATACCCTTGATCGATCTGATACCTATAAAAATATTGATACAAATGATTTGTACATTTATCTTACCTGTCATCTAGATGATTCAGAAACTCCTTAAATACTTCGAGAACAGCTTGCCTTCTTGCTGCTTTACGATCCATTTTCTTAAATTTGTAAAACTGTACACTAGTTAATTTTGAATTTTGTGGCCAAAACTTTATGAATTTAGAACCGCCCGGAAACCTCACCGGTCAATTTTTCTTGAGCCTAGTATGTTCCGTTGTTTGTCATTGCTATTGGTAAAATAAATGAACATCGACTGTCTTGTATTAACAATGGAAAAATATGGCTCACTGAACTCAATAATACGGTTAGATCTCATCAGTACTAACGAATACACGGAACTCAGTAATACGGTTGAAACTCAATGACGTCTACAACTTCACTCAACTCTGTAAAGCCATTCCTGGAGCTACAGATGCCAACGAAATGTTTGTGTTAATTTAACGTGTACACTGGCGTTCAGAGATATCTGACCTAGAATTGAAGAAACTTGCTCAGGCCATTTGGGAATTTTATGATTTATACATATATGATTATGTTGAGACCTTTAACATTATACTTTAAACTTCTTTCTTTCTAAAACATCGCCAATCCTTGCCTGAAAGTGTGAATTATTGTGCATTTTGGTTGAAAACTCACTTAGTCCGTACACCGGTTGATAAAAAAACTAGCCCAATCCTTCCATAAAAATGGACGTAACGCGTTTTGGGATCACTTTCTTCAATTTTCTGATTTTGTAAGCGAACTATCTAACCATGAGATGTCAGAAACAAAAAAATATAACAAATGGATAAACCACAGTCTAGTATATACAGTTACGAAGTTCAATACGTAGTAAATATGCATCCAAAGATAGTTGCTAGCCACTAGGATCGCTACTATCGCCTCATTACAGACAATGCGGAATAGTACCTGCACAGTCTATTGTTCCTAGTACCCTCACAACTGAAGCTTCGTGACTATATACTAGACTGCGGATAAACTTTGAAATAGTTTCGTTAGTAAACTCATTTGTCACCTGAAATCGATATTTACTTCCCAAGTAAATTAACTAATTAGAATGCATCCTTAAAATAATACATTTCTGCATCCGTAAAATATTTAAATACATAAAATAACAGAGTGGAAATGATATAATAAATTTCACTATGTATTCATTCATAACATACTCTAAATTAATTTATTCATAGTGTTCTGCCCAAAGGCAGGCCTTTCACTGCAAACCCAGCATTCTCCAGTCTTTCCTATTTTCTGCCTTCCTCTTAGTCTCCGCATATGATCCATATAGGCCTATCTTAATGTCGTCTATTATTTGACATTTTCTTCTGTCTCGAACTCTTCTCCCGTTCACCATTCCTTCCAGTGCGTCCTTCAGCAAACAGTTTCTTCTCAATCGGTGACCCAGTAAATTCCTTCTCCTCTTCTTGATAACTTTCAGCATCATTCTTTCTTTGCTCACTCTTTCCAATACAGCTTCGTTTCTTATTCTGTCTATTCACTTCTCACTCTCCATTCTTCTCCATATCCACATTTCAAATGCTTCTAGTCGTTTCCCTTCACTTCGTCGTAATGTCCATGTTTCTGCTCCATACAGTGCCACATCCATACAAAGAGTTCACTAGTCTCTTCCTTAGTTCTTTTTTCAGAGGTCCGCAGAAGATGCTACTTCATACTCTACATTTTGTTCATAATTCAACCGATGGCGTCATTGCTAACATAGCAGAGCATTTTGTTCGTAACTTGTCAGCAAAATTACAATCTATTCGACAATGCGGGCAATAAGTAACAATGATAAAATAATCCCAAGATTATTACAAAATATATCTCATTGGCCTATAACTCGCTTCTAAAATTAAAATTAGTGTTTGAACCTGCAGATTAAATCTAAAACAGCATGTCTGTTAAGTCTATTTAGTCAAGGGTACTGTTGTCCACTATTAATGAATTTGGATGGTTGTTGAAACGTTCGTAATATGCGAGACTGTAATTTGCTATTTCTTTATTGCTAAGATAGCTGAGCATTGGGGAACAATATTTTAATATGTATAGTGTAGATAATATAATTAAATGTTAATCCCTTGGTTCATTTATTTCATTCCATTTATTTATCATTATCTGATCGACAGATGATTTGGAAGTTGGAGTGAAGATTATGGCTGCCAAATCTGATTTCTTGCGCCAGTAATAATCCTACGAGAAATAAATAAATAAATAAATAAATAAATAAATAAATAAATAAATAAATAAGTAAATAAATAAATCTATACTAATAATAAATCTGTAGCCAAAATTTTTCTGGTAATTTTCAAATTTCCTAAAATAATTGGTGTTAACATGTATAATTAACCATCCTGAAACCGAAAATCGCTTTTTTGAAATTTTTGTTTGTATGTCTGTCTGTCTGTCTGTCTGGATGTTTGTTACCTTTTCACGCGATAATAGCTGAACCGATTTATACGAAAATTGGAATATAAAGTAAGTTCGTTGTAACTTAGATTTTAGGCTATATAGCATTCAAAATACTATATTTAAAAGGGGAGTTATAAGGGGGCTTGAATTAAATAAATCGAAATATCTCCCTTATTATTACTTATCATGAAAAATGTTACATAACAAAAGTTTCTTTAAACATAATTTCCGATAAGTTTTATTCTATACAAAATTTTGATAGGACTGATGTTTAATGACATAAATGAGTCTTAAAATTACAATAACAACGCCATCCAAGGCGCTGTACTGAAATAAAAACAAATGACTTCGTATATAAGGGGCCTTGGACAACAACAGTCGAAAGCTATTAAACATAGCCTCCAGAGAATGTTTCTATGTTTGTATGAAGTAATATCGGAAGCTAATTAATTGTTTATTATTTCACCATTCGAAAGTGTAGTTTCTCTAGATGGGCATAATTCTACAATGTTATTACAGTAACTTCTGAAACATATAGCAAGTAATATAAAGTATACACATTAAAACTAAATGATATGTTAATCTTCATTAAACTATGGTTGCATGTAATAACAATTAAGAAACAACAACAAATGATTGCTCTCTGGACCAAAATGACTGCACTTTAATTATTTAAATACAATTTAACATATTAAACGATTTATCCTTCTATCAAACACGAATGTTTCCTGGACCCAATGTTCTATTTTAATTATGTAATTACGTTATATTTATTTCTAACAGGTGCAGCGGAACGCACGGGTACGGCTAGTAAATAAATAAATAAATAAGTAATAATTAAATAAAGAAACATAATGTTATGTATGTTTTAATTTATACTGCTACCTAGACAATATTAAACTTACACAGTCTTACTAATAAACCGTGTATAGTTTTTATACTAGACTTATGCAGAGTTGAGACAGAAAACTTTACTAATAAACCATGCAGAAGCGATGGACGTATAAACAGGCTGTAACTATACAATGGGAATTGCTTTGTAGTAGTTATATACACGAAACCCCCTGTTTAAGCGTTGTATATAGAGAAAAAAATGGCCACCCCTCTAACAGCTGTTCGTATCGACTGTCATTTTATGATGATGGTTGCCTAGTAACCGAAGAAGAACAAACCAAAGAGCACAGAATTACTGTAGCTTGTACTCTTTGACCAAAATATAGTATGGTAATCGATTAGAGCCAGTTGTACTATCGATACTTAACACGTCACACTAAAGCGCTCTACCGGATGCAATAGAGAACGTCAGATATTCTATTATCTTTCGTAACGAAGTAATGACGAAACTATGACGTAGCTGTGTAACAGTTGTACTGTTATACACGACGTATGTAGTGATTATTAGTAAGGAATTTACACACGACGTATAAATGAGCTACTCATTGTATAAGTATAAGACAGTTAAACGTCTGTATATAGAGTTTTTATTAGTAAGACCGATAATGAAAAAAAAGAATATAATTCGGTTGGAGAAGGTAATGTAGCTTAGCACGAAGATTGCTGGTCAATTGGATTACTCGTTTGTTTTAATCTACTTCGATATAAATTCAAATTCGTCTATAATATACGAAAATATTGAACACGCCGCGACGACTTTCTGATATCTTACAGTGTACAACGAGCTGTGGCTCATCTGTGTCCACTTTTATACTATGGTAGGTTGGTTCTCAATCAGCAAAAGACGACAATGACCATCTGTGCTGCAAGTGTGGAAATTTAAAGACCTAAATAGAACAATATTTTCTAAGTACGAAAGAAGCTCTGAAAAGACATCGATATCGTAGTGTCGTCAACGAGCTCAAGTGTATGTATGTATGTATTTATTTACACTGCAAGTGGGCAAGCACCCGGTGGCAGTGGTATACACAATATAAACAATACACAATAAAATTTACAATACAATTATACAATACACAATACAATTATATACACAATACAGTTTAACACAATATTTACAATTAATAATAAAACATAAATAAAATACCTAATTTTACAATGAATGAATGAATGAATGAATGAATGTTAGCCATGATGTCCCATGTTGGGCACAGGCCTCCTGTGATGGGGTTAGAACCCCCTTCGACAGGGATGGCTCAAGTGTACTCGCTTGGTGAGCCAATCCAGGCGAGCTTGTCGTGTACACTACTTTTGTGATATGGTTAATAATTCTATTAGACTTTAACCAGTCTCAGCACTCTGTTCTTTGTTCATTTTTTCTTGTATTACACACATTATACTGACACTGGCACTTTGACAAACACTGATTGCTATTTACACGATTTACTTGGCACTTTCTCAACACTGACTTAACTATTTACAAAACTTATCTTACACTTTCACTAATACTGACTTTACTATTTACAATATCTTAACACTGGTTACGTTATCTATTTACAATGACCTTCCCTAGTTCTTTCCACAAAACTCTGTTCTTTGCTGTCCTCGGCCATTGTTTCCCCACCTCTCTGGTAAACATGTCAGACCATCTGAGCCGTGGTCTTCCCTGTCCTCTCTTTCCGACGTAGGGGTCCCACATCGTGACTGCATGGGTCCATCTTGCCTGGTGTAGTCTCTCCACATGTCCCCCCAGGTCCACTTCGTTACCGTGGCTCGTTCTGCTGCGTCAGTAGTGTTCGTCAGTCTTTGTAGTGTTTCGTTAGTCATTCTGTCTCGTAGCGTGATGCCCAGTCTTTTTCTTTGCATCTTCCTCTGGCATGTTTGTATACTTGAGCGTTGTCTCTCGGTCAATGTCCAAGTTTGGCAGCCGTATAGCAAAACTGGGATTATACATGTCTCTAGTGCCTCGAACTTGAGATTGCGGTTGATTGTCTTGTCCGTCCATATGAACTTCAGGCTCCAGAACGCCTTCCATGCCGATGAAATTCGTCTATTGATCTCTTTGTGGTTTACAACCTACATAATTATGTATAGGCCCTACATAAGTTTCAATAGTCTTTCACTTTACTCTCATCTCACTCACTGTAGTGGCACTATGACGCATTTCACTGACACATTAGGACACATTTCACTGACACTATAGAATATATTTCATTGACGCCATAAATTATCACTGATCGGAACTATTCACTACACTGTAAAACCATAACTTCACTGACTCACCTCGCTTCACTGATACAACAGTTCAAATAAGTCAAATAATTACACACTTATGCATACTTAAAAACATAACTACATTTAAACTAAACATTTCTAGTCTAGGGCCCTCTTACACGCTATTTTAAAACAATTTACAATTCAAACCAAGGAAGTAACTCGTCAGGCTAAATAAATACATGTCACCTAAAAAAGAAATTAAGTGTTAAATGTTACCTTAATTTTAATTTTGCACTTTATACACAACTTTTTAAGTTATTCTTGAATCTCCTTAAGGAAGGACAGCCCTAAAAGACCGCTGCAGGTAGGTCATTCCAATCATTTATAGTTCTATTTAAAAATGAGAATTTACCTACATCCGTTTTCTGTTTCCTACATTTGATTTTAAAATCATGATCGTTCCTACCATAGTACGTTGGCTTTTCTAACCGAGCCGTTATGTCTACCCATGCTTTCTGACCTAGATGTGCTCTATACAATGATGTTATTCTATTTTTCGTACGTCTGTTTTCCAAAGTTTCCCATTTAAGTTCTTTTATTATATCGTGGACTCTTATCTAATTTTTATTCAAAGTTGCGCTCTTTCAGTAAATAAAACTCGCGATTTTATTGATAACATTTAATAATACCGAAAAATTACCAAATTTTTATGTTTAAATAATGCACAACTCTTCTGGGTATCTCAAGAGAACTGGTTTACATCGCATCCGGTCCCCCAGCTTCATACATTCCATGGCAAGTAAGTAAAATACAATGAACACTTACTGACTCAAACAGTAAAGAGTAAATTGTAAGACACTTTCAAGCAGGCGATTATAAATCATGTGAATGTCTAGCAAGAAGCTGCATTAAGTCCATAGCAGTTCGCTGTTGAGGTGAACCGGAATGGAACGGGTATCATCAGCTGCCGCTGACTCATTGTCGCCGGTTGAAATAAACCAGCTCTGTAACTAATAAAAAAATGAAAAATAATAAATTTACTGTTTTTTAACATTGTTAAATATAAATAAAACACCTCTTTGAAATCATGATATATTTGCATTGAGCTTGAAGAGACGTACAAAAGAGAGGAAGGAAATAAAATTCAGAGTCAGAGATGTTTGCAGGAATCACACCGGCCACCAATTCCTTCTGGCTTATTCCTCAACGTAATATTCTTCATGTTCTTCTCAGCACAGTTTTCCATCACCTTCCTAATCACCATAATTACTATTGTTCTCTTGTTCTTCGTGATCAAATTGCATTTCACGACATTTACTTCAGTAGACTTTCCTTTCACATTGTGCAACTGTAAACACCAATTTCATGATTTACTTGCAGATTCTTCATCACTAATCATCAAAATTTTCCTGACATTTTCTTCCCATTATCACAATTACAAATCATATACTCAATTTTGTTTTCATAATTCTCATTGTCCTATTCAAATTCGGAATCCGGTAAAATTTGCAATTCAAAAAACACGTGCAATTCCTTCCTTCATACCACCCTCGAACATATAAATTCCTTAATCTTCTAAAACTATTTACGTTTCCTAAGCCCACACAGTTTTCGTAGTCTTCCAAGTGTTGTCAGTTTTCTTATATATCCTCGTTTTCACTATTTTTAGCTTTCGCAGTATTCTCAATCTTCCTAATCTTCATTACCTTAATATTCTTCGCAGTCTTCTTAGTCTCCCAGTCTTCATACACTTATCACTATCATCAATTTTTCATTATCGTAGTCTTCTTAACATTCTCAGTTATCTCTCCGTACTTAAGTTTCGTATTTATTTCGTCATCGTACTCTTCCTAATTTACTTAACTTTCATACTCTTCACAGTCTTCGTAGTCTTCTTATTTTCCTTACCTTTCATCCTCCTCTCAGTCTTCGTAGTTTTCTTATTTTCCTTACCTTTCATCATTCTCACAGTCTTCGTAGACTTTTTATTTTCCTTATCTTTCATCCTCTTCTCAGTTTTCGTAGTCTTCGTATTTAACTTATTCTTCGTCCTCTTCACAGTCTTCGTAGTCTTCTTATTTTACTTACCTTTCATCCTCTTCTCAATCTTCGTAGTCTTCGTATTTAACTTATTCCTCGTCCTCTTCACAGTTTTCGTAGTATTCTTATTTTACTTACCTGTCATCCTCTTCTCAGTCTTGGTAGTCTTCTTAATTTCCATACATTTCATCCTCCTCACAGTCTTCGTAGTATTCTTATTTTCCTTACCTTTCACCCTCTTCACAGTCCTCGCAGTCTTCTTATTTTACTTACCTTTCATACTCTTCTCAGTCTTCGTAGTCTTCTTATTTTGCTTACCTCTCATTCTCTTCACACTCTTCGTAGTCTTCGTATTTAACTATTCTTCGTCCTCCTCACTGTCCTCGCAGTCTTCTTATTTTACTTTCCTTTCATCTTCCACTCAGTCTTCATAGTCTTCTTATTTTACTTACCTTTCATCCTCTTCTCAGTCTTCGTAGTCTTCTTTTTTTTTTACTTACCTTTCATCCTCTACTCTGTCTTCGTAGTCTTCTTATTTTAATTACCTTTCATCCTCTTCTCAGTCTTCGTAGTCTTCTTTTTTTTACTTATCTTTCATCCTCTTCTCAGTCTTCGTAGTCTCTTATTTTACTTAACTTTCATCCTCTTCTCAGTCTTCTTAGTCTTCGCATTTAACTTATTCTTCATCCTCTTCTCAGTCTTCGTAGTCTTCTTATTTTGCTAAACTTTAATCCTCTTCACAGTCTTCGTAGTCTTCTTATTTTACTTACCTTTCATCCTCTTCTCAGTCTTCGTAGTCTTCTTTTTTTACTTATCTTTCATCCTCTTCTCAGTCTCCGTAGTCTTCTTATTTTACTTACCATTCATCCTCTTCTCAGTCTTCTTAGTCTTCGCATTTAACTTATTCTTCATCCCCTTCTCAGTCTTCGTAGTCTTCTTATTTTGCTTAACTTTCTTCCTCTTCACAGACTTCGTAGTCATCGTATTTAACTTATTCTTCATCCTCTTCACAGTCTTCGTAGTCTTCTTATTTTCCTTAACTTTCATCCTCTTCTCAGTCTTCGTAATCTTCATATTTAACTTATTGTTCGTCCTCTTCACAGTCTTCGTATTCTTCTTTTTTAACTTACCTTTCATCCTCCTCTCAGTCTTCGCAGTCTTCGTATTTAACTTATTCTTCGTCCTCTTCTCAGTCTTCGTAGTCTTCCTATTTAACTCATTCTTCGGCCTCTTCACAGTCTTCGTATTTAACTTATTCCTCGTTCTCTTCACAGTCTTCGTAGTCTTCTTATTTTACTTAACTTTCATCCTCTTCTCAGTCTTCGTAATATTCGTATTTAACTTATTGTTCGTCCTCTTCACAGTCTTCGTATTCTTCTTTTTTAACTTACCATTCATCCTCTTCTCATTGTTTACAGTCTTCGTATTTAACTTATTCTTCGTCCTCTTCACAGTCTTCATAGTCTTCTTATTTTACTTAAAATTCATCCTCCTCTCAGTCTTCGTAGTCTTCGTATTTAACTCATTCTTCGTCCTCTTCACAGTCTTCGTAGTCTTCTTATTTCACTTACCTTTCATCTTCTTCTCAGTCTTCGTAGTCTTCGTATTTAACTTATTCTTCGTCCTCTTCACAGTCTTCGTAGTCTTCTTATTTTACTTACCTTTCATCCTCTTCTCAGTATTCGTAGTTTTATTACTTTACTTACCTTTCATCCTCTTTTCAATCTTCGTAGTCTTCGTATTTAACTTATTCTTCGTCCTCTTCATATTCCTCGCAGTCTTCTTATTTTACTTTCCTTTCTTCCTCTTCTCTGTCTTCGTAGTCTTCTTGTTTTGCTTACTTTTCATCCTCTCCTCAGTCTTCGTAGTCTTCGTATTTAACTTATTCTTCATCCTCTTCACAGTCTTCGTAGTCTTCTTACTTTACTTACCTTTCATCCTTTTCTCAGTCTTCGTATTTAACTTATTCTTCGGCCTCTTCACAGTCTTCGTATTTAACTTATTCCTCGTTCTCTTCACAGTCTTCGTAGTCTTCTTATTTTACTTAACTTTCATCCTCTTCTCAGTCTTCGTAATATTCGTATTTAACTTATTGTTCGTCCTCTTCACAGTCTTCGTATTCTTCTTTTTTACCTTACCATTCATCCTCTTCTCATTGTTTACAGTCTTCGTATATAACTTATTCTTCGTCCTCTTCACAGTCTTCATAGTCTTCTTATTTTACTTAAAATTCATCCTCCTCTCAGTCTTCGTAGTCTTCGTATTTAACTCATTCTTCGTCCTCTTCACAGTCTTCGTAGTCTTCTTATTTCACTTACCTTTCATCTTCTTCTCAGTCTTCGTAGTCTTCGTATTTAACTTATTCTTCGTCCTCTTCACAGTCTTCGTAGTCTTCTTATTTTACTTACCTTTCATCCTCTTCTCAGTATTCGTAGTTTTATTACTTTACTTACCTTTCATCCTCTTTTCAATCTTCGTAGTCTTCGTATTTAACTTATTCTTCGTCCTCTTCACATTCCTCGCAGTCTTCTTATTTTACTTTCCTTTCTTCCTCTTCTCTGTCTTCGTAGTCTTCTTGTTTTGCTTACTTTTCATCCTCTCCTCAGTCTTCGTAGTCTTCGTATTTAACATATTCTTCATCCTCTTCACAGTCTTCGTAGTCTTCTTACTTTACTTACCTTTCATCCTTTTCTCAGTCTTCGTATTTAAGTTATTCTTCGTCCTCTTCACAGTCTTCGTAGTCTTCTTATTTTACTTACCTTTTATCCTCTTCTCAGTCTTAATAGTTTTATTATTTTAATTACCTTTCATCCTCTTCTCAGTCTTCGTATTTAACTTATTATTCGTCCTCTTCACAGTCCTCGCAGTCTTCTTATGTTACTTACCTTTCATCCTCTTCTCAGTCTTCGTAGTCTTCGTATTTGACTTACGCTTAATCCTCTTCACAGTCTTCGTAGTCAATACGTCCCCGACATCAGTGTAGCGCATCGACTCCCATCCAAACCAGGTAAACCACGACCCATTGTTATCTGTTTCATGAGGAGGAGGAGCAAGGATGAATGGATGCAGTGTTACAAGAACGAGGCGCGAAAGGACAACAACGGACCAGGCTTTCCACTTCAGAAGCTGAACGAGAACCTACCTACCGGAAGGTTCCCAGCAGGGGACCATTTAACAGCCGCAACTAGAAGTCTGCTGAATAGCGCAAGAGATGCCGCCAGGAACAAAGGCTACCAATTCGTTTGGACAAGGGATGGTAAAGTACTGGCTCGCAGAGATGAAAGAAGTCCGGTTATTAAGATAAGTAGTACATATGACATAAATAACCTGTAAAGTCTTGCACACTATTCCAAACGTTTACTTTCTAGTATTTTCTAAATGTTAACTAACAATGAACACAATACTATTATAAATAAACTTAACCAGTACTACCACGAAAACAACAACGCCACAGAAAATTTCGAAGACCTCTCCCTCTGCAACAGTTATATTAGCACTAGTCTATCACAATTAAAAATTCTTCATCTAAATATTCGTAATATAAATAAAAATTATGATGAATGTTGTGTATTACTAGAAAATTTTACTTTCTTTTTCGATATAATAATTCTTATTGAAGCCTGGATAGATCATGATAACGGTTTTGACTTACATGGCTATAAAAAATACGTTAAAAGAAATAAATATAATAAATGTGATGGAATAGTGGTATATTTTAAAGATTAAATTAACGTCTGCTCTAAGGATGTAGAATTTAATCACTGTAACTCTATCCATTTTGACTTTTCTATAGGCGATATTCCATTTTGTCTAACAGCAATTTACAGATCTCCAAATAATTGCAAAATTGATTTCCTGGATAGCTTTGAACAATCTCTGTATGAACTAAAAGACGTTAAAAATCATATTATTTTAGGTGACATTAATATTCAAATTTTAGAAAACAATTTAGATAACTCTGGCAACAGATATTTGAATATTATGCATGAATATGGTTTTTTGAAATACTTAAATGCCCCTACTCGATATAATGCATGCCTTGATCATATATTCTTCAAAACATCTATTAACTTAGATTTCAAATATGGTGTATATAATAGTGCAATTACATACCTTTATATGGAATTTGGACTAGTCACTATCTCTACTAAATATATTATTAAGGATCGCATCATAAATTCACATAATAATTGCAAGCAACATATTAATTACAAAGACTTAGTCGCAAATATTAGCTCAGAGACCTGGGAAACGGTTTTTGATTGCCAAAACGCTGAAGTTAGTTTTCAAAATTTTTACAAAATACTCCGCGATCTAATAAGTAAATATACCTTTCATACTGGTAATAATGTACCCAGTAAATATAAAAAAATAAAACCCTGGAATACTTCGAGTATTGTTAAATCAATACGCACAAGAGACAGACTAGCCAAAAAAGTAAAACGTGAACCTTTGAATGAAGATTTATCAAAAAAATATAAAAGGTACAGAAATATCTTAACTTGCGTCATAAGAAATATGAAAGTTAGCTACTACTCAGAGAAATTTGTCAACAATAGAATGACCCCAAAAGATTTTGGCAGACTATTAACAAAGCTACTAACATTTCAACAAATAAAAGCTGCAGAATTATGGAAATAGTAAATAAAGATGGCTTAATTATTAAGAATCATTATGATATTGCAAACGAATTTAATGCTCATTTTACAAACGTAGGACACAATATAGCATCAAAAATTAACAAAAACACAAGACTATCTTCTTCCTTTTCTTATCCATCATCATCATCATCATCACCATCATCAATGTTCATATTTCCCGTAAGTGATAAAGAAATTATAACTACTGCTAAAACTTTAAAAAATAATGTGGCTCCGGGTGTTGATGGTATCACTTCTAGAACACTCAAAATGATTATTGAACCTATATCGAAACCACTAACCCATGTCTTTAATTTGTGTTTGTCACAAGGTGTATTTCCAACTGATCTTAAATGTGCTGTAGTAATACCTACTCTGGTTGCCATAATTCTGGAAACTTTTTGTTTTTGTACTGAATTATTATAACATTTGTATTAATTCACAGATTTATACAATTGAAAATGTTACTCGTGACTGACCCGTTACTTATGAGGTTGTAATAAATGTATTATATTAAATCCTGAATATTTTAACAATAAATGATCATTACTATGTGGGAAAATGATGTTCTTGTCGTTTAAGATCTAAATATTAATTTCAGATTTCATTATAATTTCCCATTATTTACTGTAATAAAAACTGGTCCATTGTTGAGTTTAAGATTATTGTTGATCAGTAGAAGTATTGTTGAGCACTGATAGCATAAAATACTAAGTCAGTTGCTGTGGAGAAATTCCTATATTTCTTTAGAAGATTTCCTTCGATCTTTCAATGCTAATCGACAAATCTGCCTCACATCTCTTGGACTTACTTCAGGTTTTCTACCAGTCCTAAGTGTTGTTTTACAAAATTTTGTGGATTTGTACCTCTGCCATACCTTCTGGACGCCAGACAACGTAGCACCATTACCAAGTTTTCTTGCAATTTCCTTGATTGTGTAGCCTTCTTCTCGAAGTGTGACTGCCCTCGAAGGTGTTCAGTCCTTTCGTGGATCCATTGTGATAAAATTATCAATAAAGTTTGTTGTAAAGCAATCAGGTGTTCACCTAACGAAATCTTAAGTCAGACTAATGATAGAAACAAATTAATAATGTTCATATTTTATGCTACCAGTGCTCAACAATGCTTCTACCGATCAACAATAATCTTAAAATCAACAATGGACTAGTTTTTATTACAGTAAATAATGGGAAGTTATAATGAAATCTGAAATTAATACTTAGATCTTAAACGACAAGAACATAATTTCCCATATAGTAATGGTTATTTATTGTTAAAATATTCAGGATTTAATATAATACCTTTATTATAACCCCATAATTAACGAATCAGTCACGAGTAACATTTTCAATTGTATAAATCTGTGAATCAATGCAGATGATATAATAATTCAGTACAAAAACAAAAAGTTTCCAGAATTATTGCCACCAGTGTATATACAAATCTGGTGACAGAAACAATCTCAGTAACTACAGACCCATCTCACTCTTACCAAGTCTCTCTAAACTATTAGAAAAATGTATTAAAAGCAGGCTAATTAATTTCTTAGAAAAAAAACAGTCTATTAAGTCAAAAGCGGTTTGGCTTCCGTAATAACATGAGCACGGACGACGCTATTATGAACGTAACATCAAGGATTATCAAAGAATTAGACTCGGGTAAAAAATGTTTAGGAGTTTTTCTAGATATTCAAAAAGCCTTCGATACTGTAGGCCATAATATACTCACTTCTAAACTTCATGCCTACGGTATTAAAGGAATCGCTTTAAATTTATTTAAGTCATACTTGAGCAACAGATCCCAATTAACGAAATTTAACGACCAACACAGTGAAATTCGTAATATAAATATAGGTGTGCCACAAGGTACAGTTTTAGGCCCACTACTATTTTTAATATACATCAATGACTTGCTCAATATTGATATAGGAAACACATCTGGAGATATATTCGCATATGCCGATGATACAGCCGTAATTTTTAGTGGATCGAATTAGAATGATGCCTACCTAAATGCTAATAGAAATAAAAATATAATTAAGAAATGGTTAGATGAAAATTTGCTCTCATTGAACTTTTCAAAAACAACTGCAGTTCCTTTTACATTAACGGCTTCTAGTCTGAGAAAAATCAAACTCGATGAGGATACAAATTTAAAAATACACAATTGCAGTAACATAAACTTGATTGATTGCAATTTCCCTTCCTTGACAGAATCCACGCAAGTAAAATACTTAGGTGTTAGCATTGATCAACATTTGAGATGGAATAAACATGTAACATCCCCCTTTGGACTTTGGTTTCTTCGGAGGTTTTCCCCAGCCGTGGGACTGAAGCCGGATGGTCTATGGCGAGTCCTTGGCATCAACCCCTTTGATTTTATTACCTGGTTGGGTTTTTCAGAGGTTTCCCCCACCGAAAAGGCAAATGCTGGGTAATATTTTGGCGAATCCTCGGACCTCATCTCATCTCACTACATCTCGCCAAAATGTAAAAAAATTGTACAAAATTGTAAAAATTGTAGAAAATTACTAAATTGTAAAACTATAAAAATTTGTAAAAGTTGTAATTGTAATATTGTAAAATGTTGGCATGTTCCACATCTTAAAGCTTCATTGCTCATGTAAGATCTATGGAAAAAAATATAAATGAATGAATGAATGAGTAATAGGTTACGGAAAACAATTCACAACATTGTAATCCTTCGTGCATATATGCCGATCTATGTTCTCCGTGTTGTTGATCTTGCCTTGTTTCAATCAGTCATTCAATACGGAATAATAGGATGGGGTGGAATGACAAAGCCTATCTTAACTCCATTAATATTATTACAAAAACGTTTCATCAAAATTTGTCTGCATAAACCACTATTTATTCTGAATTCCAAATACTAAAAATTGAACAAATATATAAACATACATTACTAACTTATTTTCACAAAAAACGAATGAATTTTATAACTGAAAAACATATACACAACAACAGAAGAAATGTCCCAACTCTTTTGGCAGAACCTAAATGCCACACTACAGCTGGATTAAGACACAGTAGGAATTATGGACCAAGACTATACAATTCAGTATTGAAAAATAATTCAGACCTAAGCAATTTACACATTCTTAAGTTTAAAAATAAAGTGAAAATGTTTGTATAATAATTGATAAATTTTATTATAATATTTTTTAAGTCTTACTAGCATTATATGGCACTAATTTTTATTGTATTTATCTGATGCATGTAACCTATAAGATAAAACATTGTAATAAATATAAATAGACCATTTTCTTAATTAATAACAGTGTATATCTCCAATAAATGATTCCTTAACATCGCCACAGATACACTTGGATGTACTTGTCACTAGAGAGTTATTGAAATTTATATTTTCCCCGCCATTCAAAAAATATTTTGATATGATACCTCTTGCACAAAAGGATAGATCTATAACTGAAACTCGATTAATATATTTCAGTATTATTTGTATTTATCCTGGTAATAATGAACAGTTTGACTCGTAGACATTTTGTTTTTACAGCATTAACTTCCCATGATTGTACGAGAAGATTCGAAGAGAACGGCATTTACGTAGACTTTCAGCTCCCCACTACTACCATTACTGCACAACACCATGTCAATACGGCGGTTGCTGTCGTCTGCGATACAACCAACTTTTCTGTGGATTTTCGGGTTTGGCATTTTTTCCGGTTAATATATGCTTATTTAAGTTGTATTAACTCTCGCTAGTGGTTTTATATATTATTTTATCCGTCTTAGTATTTATTTTATTATTGGTAAATTTGTTTTATTATTATTATTATTATTATTATTATTATTATTATTAATGAATTATTTTGTATACAAATCTTTGTATCATTTCTGTCTCACCATTATTATTTGAACCGTGTAAAATTTATGTAGACTACTGGACTGTACCCGACCACGAGCATATGCTCATTTCGGGTATCTATCCAAATGTAAATTCTTATTTTACTTACCTTTCATCCTCTTTTCAGTCTTCGTAGTCTTCTTATTTTGCTTACCTTTCATCCTATTCTCAGTCTTCGTAGTCTTCGTATATAACTTATGCCTCGTCCGCTTCACAGTCTTCGTAGTCTTCTTATTTTACTTACCTTTCATCCTCTTCTCAGTCTTCGTAGTCTTCTTATTTTACTTAACTTTCATCAACTTCTCAGTCTTCGTAGTCTTCGTATTTAACTTATTCTTCGTCCTCTTCACAGTCTTCTTATTTTACTTACCTTTCATCCTCTTCTCAGTCTTCGCAGTCTTCTTATTTTACTTAACTTTCATCATCTTGTCAGTCTTCGTAGTCTTCGTATTTAAATTATTCTTCGAACTCTTCACAGTCTTCGTAGTCTTCTTTTTTTTACTTACTTTTTATCCTCTTCTCAGTCTTAATAGTTTTATTATTTTACTTACCTTTCATCCTCTACTCAGTCTTCGTAGTCTTCGTATTTAACTTATTCTTCGTCCTCTTCACAGTGTTCGTAGTCTTCTTATTTTACTTAACTTTCATCCTCTTCTCAGTCTTGGTATTTAACTTATTCCCCGTCCTCTTCAGTCTTCGTAGTTTTCTTAATTTACTTACCATTCATCCTCTTCTCAGTCTTCGTAGTCTTCTTATTTTACTTAACTTTCATCCTCTTCTCAGTCTTCGTAGTCTTCATATTTAACTTATTCTTCGTCCTCTTCACAGTCTTCTTAGTCTTCTTATTTTGCTTACCTTTCATCTTCTTCTCAGTCTTAGTAGTCTTCGTATTTAACTTATCTTCCTCCTCTTCACAGTCTTCGTAGTTTTCTTATTTTACTAACCTTTCATCCTCTTCTCAGTCTTCGTAGTTTTCGTATTTAACTTATTCTTCGTCCTCTTCACAGTCCTCGCAGCCTTCATATTTTACTTACCTTTCATCCTCCTCTCAGTCTTCGTAATCTTCTTATTTTGCTTATCTTTCATCCTCTTCACAGTCTTCGTAGTCTTCGAATTTAACTTATTCTTCGTCCTTTTCACAGTCTTCATAGTCTTCTTGTTTTCCTTACCTTTCATCCTCTTCTCAGCCTTCGTAGTCTTCGTATTTAACTTATTCTTCATCCTCTTCACAGTCTTCGTAGTCTTCTCATTTCACTTACCCTTCAGCCTCTTCCCAGTCTTTGTAGTCTTCGTATTTAACTTATTCTTCGTCCTCTTCACAGTCTTCGTAGTCTTCTTATTTTGCTTACCATTCATCCTCTTCTCTGTCTTCGTAGTCTTCCTATTTAACTTATTCTTCGTCCTCTTCACAGTCTTCGTAGTCTTCTTATTTTCCTTACCTTTCATTCGCTTCTCAGTCTTCGTAGTTAACATATCCTTCGTCCTATTTACAGTCTTCGTTGTCTTCTTATTTTGCTTACCTTTCATCCTCTTCTCAGTCTTCGTTGTTTTGGTATTTAACTTATTCTTCGTCCTCTTCACAGTCCTCGCAATCTTCTTATTTTACTTACCTTTCATCCTCTTCTCAGTTTTCGTGGTCTTCTTATTTTGCTTACCTTTCATCCTCTTCTCAGTCTTCGTAGTCTTCGTATTTAACTTATTCCTCGTCCTCTTCACAGTCTTCGTAGTCTTCTTATTTTACTTACCTTTCATCCTCTTCTTAGTCGTCGTTTTCTTCTTATTTTACATTTCATCCTCTTCTCAGTCTTCGTAGTCTTTGTATTTAATTTATGCTTCGTCCTCTTCACAGTCTTCGTAGTCAATACGTCCCCGACATCTGTGTAGCGCATCGACTCCCATCCAAACCAGGTAAACCACGACCCATTGTTATCTGTTTCATGAAAGCTGAACGAGAACCTACCTACCGGAAGGTTCCCAGCAGGGGACCATTTAACAGCCGCAACTAGAAGTCTGCTGAATAGCGCAAGAGATGCCGCCAGGAACAAAGGCTACCAATTCGTTTGGACAGGGGATGGTAAAGTACTGGCTCGCAGAGATGAAAGAAGTCCGGTTATTAAGATAAGTAGTACATATGACATAAATAACCTGTAAAGTCTTGCACACTATTCCAAACGTTTACTTTCTAGTATTTTCTAAATGTTAACTAACAATGAACACAATACTATTATAAATAAACTTAACCAGTACTACCACGAAAACAACAACGCCACAGAAAATTTCGAAGACCTCTCCCTCTGCAACAGTTATATTAGCACTAGTCTATCACAATTAAAAATTCTTCATCTAAATATTCGTAGTATAAATAAAAATTATGATGAATGTTGTGTATTACTAGAAAATTTTACTTTCTTTTCGATATAATAATTCTTATTGAAGCCTGGATAGATCATGATAACGGTTTTGACTTACATGGCTATAAAAATACGTTAAAAGAAATAAATATAATAAATGTGATGGAATAGTGGTATATTTTAAAGATTATATTACCGTATGCATAAAGGGTATAGAATTTGATCACTGTAACTCTATTCATTTTGAATTTTCTCTAGGCGATATTCCATTTTCTCTAACAGCAATTTACAGATCTCCAAATAATTGCAAAATTGATTTCCTGGATAGCTTTGAACAATCTCTGTATGAACTAAAAGACGTTAAAAATCATATTATTTTAGGTGACATTAATATTCAAATTTTAGAAAACAATTTAGATAACTCTGGCAACAGATATTTGAATATTATGCATGAATATGGTTTTTTGAAATACTTAAATGCCCCTACTCGATATAATGCATGCCTTGATCATATATTCTTCAAAACATCTATTAACTTAGATTTCAAATATGGTGTATATAATAGTGCAATTACATACCTTTATATGGAATTTGGACTAGTCACTATCTCTACTAAATATATTATTAAGGATCGCATCATAAATTCACATAATAATTGCAAGCAACATATTAATTACAAAGACTTAGTCGCAAATATTAGCTCAGAGACCTGGGGAACGGTTTTTGATTGCCAAAACGCTGAAGTTAGTTTTCAAAATTTTTACAAAATACTCCGCGATCTAATAACTAAATATAGCTTTCATACTTGTAATAATGTACCCAGTAAATATAAAAAAATAAAACGCTGGATCACTTCGGGTATTGTTAAATCAATACAGACTAGCCAAAAAAGTAAAACGTGAACCATTGAATGAAGATTTATCAAAAAAAATATAAAAGGTACAGAAATATCTTAACTTGCCTTATAAGAAATATGAAAGTTAGTTACTACTCAGAGAAATTTGTCAAAAATAGGAATGACCCCAAAAGATTTTGGCAGACTATTAACGAAGCTACTAACGTTTCAACAAATAAAATCTGCAAAATTATGGTAATAGTAAATAAAGATGGCTTAATTATTAAGAATCATTATGATATTGCAAACGAATTTAATGCTCATTTTACAAACATAGGACACAATATAGCATCAAAAATTAACAAAAACACAAGACCATCTTCTT